>OY751318.1:34208463-34789637 GCA_963564615.1 Rhorus exstirpatorius | reverse complement strand
AGAATCGCATCCGGGACATCTAGAATATGGTAGTCTATCCGATATATTCGGAAGCGTGAAAATAACCGGGAAAAGGTGGCTCGAGCGTGCTCCGAATATAATGCCTACATGTATATATATAGGTATATATTCGATTGGACACTGGTTATCTCGATGTATAGACTAATCCACGTAACAGATTTCCAATTTTCTTTTTTTAGTTCTTTTTAAAGAATACTGGGGGAGATGAAAAATGAAGGGCAGGCAGCTGAAGAGCGCCATAATAAACGGCAAAGTTCAGAGGATTGAGATTTAGTCTGTAGTACATAGGAAATGTTTGAAGAAATACAATTTATTCAAACATCGATATCAGGCTTTCTGGAATCGACGTTCACCTGGTGAAGAAAATATACGGTATATAAGCCTATACCGTGTATAGGCCTATATGAGGTTTTTGTCGACAATTTTTTCATCTGACAGTTCGAAGAAGACCGTACTACCGAACGCTCGAGACGAATAGTCTCATGTGTCAGATAACAGTCAAAACCTAAATGGCTGATGCGCATAAGACTTTGAAGAATAACTCCCTTCTACCCATCTATCCACTTGTACCTCGCTTTACAGATTTGTAATAAAAATAAAAAAGAAAATCAGCCAGACTTTTGATAAGCTACTGTTGCGTCGAGTTGAAAAACAGTCGATGCGATCAAGATTTACCCAAAACTTTTGCCAATGATCAAGTTGAATATTCCTATGCTGTGCCCAAACGGGGCCAAGTAGTTGAGTACCAACACAGCAGTAATCCCAATTTTTCTAACCAAACTGGAAAATAGCATGGTTTTTTTCACTTGTCTCCTGCACCTTATCCAAGCGTTCTGATTGTTTCGCCAAATTCATTGAGGCAATCGAATTGTTTCAATGATCTCATGAAACACGAGAAGGGAAAATTTTCCCTCTGATCCAAATTTACACCAATTTTCATATGAATGTAGAATATTCGTTGACGAATCGCTCGTTCATAACGTTCTTTCTTTCTCTGTCATACATACGCACTCGCACTCGTCGAACACCTCGGTGCAACGTTCAATTATGCTGATCGTGCAGACGTGAAAATTATGGGGCACTGGGTAGAGAGACTGAGAGGGGGAGAGGAGGGAACCAGTTTTCTATCTCTGCGGTAAAACGTATTGGATCGTTTCATCGAGGCTCGTACTCGCGCGTTATCTGTGCACATTTGCACGGAGAAAAAGAACGGACTACCGATAAACTTCATGCACCTTTAACGTATCTCCGTGTCAAGAGGTTTACCAAGAAACAGAGTTCAAGTTTTCTCATGTGTGCTCTCTGCGAATCGAGAAGGAAAAAAAAATCTTTTCATGAAAAATCGTTCACTCGATCTGAAATACCTCGTATCTGTGTATACAAGAGAGCATGACAACGAACATGACTCATAATCTAGCTCAACGTTCAAGAGGATACGAGAGATTTATCGATCGATACATCGTCCGGCTATATCATCCTCGCATCAATACCACGCGTCACATTCAATTCATTCTCTTTGTGAACGATGGATATGTTTTAACGCAATAACCTGGTCATTAACGAGAGCTCGAGCAGAGCCAAAATCCTTATGAAAGCCTGCCAATGAAATATTTCGGTCTCGATTCATTCGGGTGGTAGAGGATCAAACGGAAAAAACCCGGGGATTTCATTCGAATGCTGACGGGGACAATAAGTTAAATGTAATCCTTTTAATAACGCGAGAGAAAAAAAATAGAATTTTCAGAGTGAATTTGTATGGAGAAGAGGGGCAACCTTTTAGGAAAATGATGAGTTTCACCGTCTACTATTATAATCTACTTTTGTGTCTATAAAAATTTTTCTAATGCACAGGTGTTGAATCTATGTGCGTGTTACAACGAAGATAATATGAAAAAGTGAGGGAAAAATAATCGAATCGTGCAACGAACGGCTGGATGATGGAAAAATTATTTTTTTTCAAATGATTAAAATAGGCATTGTCAAGATAGAAGATTTTTATAATATCTAAAAAGTCAATAAAAAAGTGAAGGAAACACAAACTCTCATTTTACTCCACTTATTCCATGGAATAATAAATTGTAAAAATGAAGTGAACATATTAAAAGTTGCCATCGTTATTGTAATCAGATAGCAATTGAATCTTATTTGTGTGGAGAAATCTTTTGGACAACCTTGGAGAATCGGTTAGCTGTAGTACAGGGTGAAACGTCTCATATGCATATACATTATACATATACATGTATATATCATGGAGTATAGTATACGATCAGGTGGAATATTCATGAAGGGCGAAACAGGTGTCAATTAAAAAAAGGTAGTTGGACGCCCGTGAGGCGCGAGAGAGTTTTACCTCGTTTGCCGCGAGGGACCTCTGCACCGCGACGATAATTGGTAAGAGAGTAACGAGGAACGTCTATGTCGAGAAAGTACCATGGCTATAACCCAACCCAACCCTCACCGCGACCGACGCACGGGCTCATATATCCGTATACGCGTATGTAGCCGGTACAATTTTTACCAAGAACCAACGAATCCTCGCTACAGTTCGCGAAGCAGTTAAAACGCGAGATCTTTTCTGCCCTATATTAGTAGCTCAGACGCGAATTGTAATACTGTACAACTCCACGTTTCAAAAGCATTTACGGGATTTCAATCATGCCTAAGCACAAAAAAATCATCCAATAATTGATTGTGAAATAAAAGTTATCGAAAATGATAAATCGAAAAAAAAAACTCGAGCATATTGAATATGAAATTATAAAGCTCTGACTCGTACAAATTTTGTATGAGCACAAAAAAAAATCATTATTATGTTGGGCTATTTTCGTGTTCTACGAGTAACCTTTTTTTATGTTTTAAGATTTCATATCTCCATCACATTTTCACTTCCACGACTCTCAGGCGACTCAACTACATTAAATTGAACGAAAAAAATTAAAGAAACGCCAGAGCATAAATAGCTTGGAACTGGTCATGATGAAGAATACCCCTGAGAAGCTGTCAAACCGTGTTATTTCGTAATATTTATTACGTCGCACAGAAGGTTCGATGTATTATAAATTGCAGCGTATATAAGATTGTTGGGAATGAATTGGAGTGGAGAAGACTTCTATGAATTTTACCATTACCCTGATCGACATAGAACCGCTCTCTTTTCTCCTCTCCCTTCTCGCGTTTTCATGCGCCAGCTCTACATATACCAGCATAATCAAATCGCGTGTTCCCATTAATCAAACGAAACGACGTGAAAGCATTTTGAGTGAAAGACCGCAAGAGTTGGCGTTTCGCTGACGGGCACAAAAGAGCCACGTTTTCTCTTTCTCCCTTAGCCTCTTGTTTCCTTGGTCAGAGTGAGCGTTGAGGCAACCCTCAAGCTCACAAATGAGGTTAATCGCAAAACGGCGATCGGATAAATAGGGCGTATTTTCGTATTGGATCGAGGCGATGAAGAACGAGCGAGTACATTGAATGTTAATAATAATTCGCGGTCTCGCGGACGAACGATTGAGATAAATAGGCGATGGACATTGGACTGCCTCTCATTATTCAGTACCTATAGGGAACATCCACTGTCTCTCGAAAATTTTTCGGCATTAATTTTCTCTGATTTAATGAAAAATATGAAAAATCTTGTTTTTGATATCACACATGACATTTTTTACGGTGCATTAATGATTTTCTTCATAGTGTCCAACGTCCGGACTAGCTGCACGACGAATTATTTACGTTTCTATATGTTTGTCTCTCCCCCGGAATCATTAAATACTTCGACCATTCGTTCACACTAAGATACGACACTTTTATCGACAAACAAAAAATTATTCTTTTGCTTCCCCATTCGCCCTTATCTCGCGTTAATCTCCCGATCAAACGTCACATAAATTTTATAATTAATAATATTATTGGTGTTATATTACGCGATCGAAAAGACAAGTACACTACATCAATGACCCCGTATTATATTTATTAATCATCAGCTCGAATTTCCGATATAACTTATGTACAGACAGACGTAATATGCCCCTGGGAAATACTTTGAATGAATATTTCAAAGGTTCGACTTTGATTCACGTCATAATGCCGTGGGGCATTGAATTTTAGAAGATAATTAATCCCGTATGAGCTAATACGCTTTATATATGTTCCCACGAACGAATATATACGTATGTTTTCATCTAATATAACTATTATCCCCCCTAGCGCTGAAAATTTACAACCAGTGATGACGTTCGTTCGTCTGTGGAATTGCTCCGAATGTCGATTACATATATTTCCGGTCCGTTGATGCGGTTGATATACATGTATGACATCGAGTGTTTGCCAACGCTTGGCAAACGATCCCAGGATAATATATACATATAGTGCTCGCTAATGACGTTCGAGGGTGTGAAGAGGGGAAAAAATAATTTGGCACTCGGCCGCCAGAGGCTCTACAAGCTCATGAGTAATATACATACGTATGTATAAATGAAATTACTGCATGGTCATTCAGATGCGGATTGAGAACAACGGAGAAAAAAAAAAGGTTCCTTTTGCAACATCCGTCAGTTGGCATTTTTACGTTACATCAGCAATGGCAAATACACCCTCGAGAGAGAAATTTTCTTTTTATTCATGCACAAAAGTAAAACTCTAGAAGTACCCTTACGGGAATAAAAACCATTGACGTTACTATTCAATCTCAATAGGTACTATTTAATTTCAATAGCTACTAGAAGACGATTGATGTAATTGTTATTGTACATAGTCTTCAATTAACGTATTAACACATAGCTCCGACAAATGTTTACTTTAATTTTATCCTCTCGTTTACGACAGGAGGGCAAACGATGAAGTAAAAAAAAAATTAATTGAGTATCCAAAGGCAAGCGAGATAACTCAATGTTCCTTGATAAAAAATGTTCTACTCAAAAAAGGCTTACAAAAAATTTAAGAAAAGGTTGGGTGTTGCACGCAGAAGTAGGAAAATACAATTATTGGATGAAAAAAATGGGTCGCTAACCGGTAGCTGCATTCTTCCTTTCGTAGTGAGCGTGCGCGTCATCGAGTAGTGATTTCAGCATTTTTTTCGGACTGTTTTTTTTTCGAGTGGCCAACAGCAGGCGAGGGTTGTATTCACCGCATAGCCATCGATCACTTCGCATTCGTAAACCGGTTTCCATGTACGTTTCATATAGACGTACAATATGACTTCAATATGTGTGTGTGTGTGTGTGCGTGCGTGTGTGTGTGTGTGTGTGTTCGTATGCTAAAATGCTTTTCTTGCAGGGTGGAAAACATGTCGATATTTATAACCATAACTATATGTATATTGTATATGTATATTGCGTATGAACTCAAACGTTTGCATCAAAGCTCGTGTCCTTATATACGATCACGTAGGTATTTATGTATAACAGTTGTGAGTGTGTGTGTAGCTATGTACACAGTATATGGATAAACGTTTTTATCAGTTGTCGAGTAGGGTAGATATCAATCACTGGGAAATGTCAGCGAAAGTCGGTCGTCTCTGTCCATCTCTGTCACGTTATATATTTTACGGCTATATGCATATAGACAATATAGGTATAGATTCGTATGAAATAATACATGAATAATTATATAGGAATTGGAATAGCATTAATAAAAGTTACATCATAATAACGGTCATCTATGAACCCATTTTTCCTACTTTCCTATGTCGGGAAAAATACATTTAAAAAAAAAATTATCTTGGATACTATATATATATATATATATATATATATACCAGTCGGAAATTTGGGAAAATAATCGATTTTTTCCCCGAAAGAATTACACAAATAAACTTTTTCATTATTTATTATTCCGAATAAAAAATTGATCGTGTATCTTCGTGTATTTTAAACTATACGTGTAATAAATATTGTTGAAAAATATATAAAAATAGCAGTAATATGATATTTTTTCTAAAACTACCGGTTAAATTTGGTCCTTGCAAATCAGAAACTCGTCGAAACCGGATTTATGAAATTTTTTTAGGGGATCTGTAGGATGCATGCATCATCGATTAACCACAAATCGATAATCCACGATGATTTATGGATCGCCGACTCGTGAACGACCCTCGTGAACGCGGTGAGTGGTCCTCACAGGATTCCAGCACCAAACGCCACCAACCACCGTCAGCATGCACCAAGTAAGGCAATAAAGGCGACGCTGTAAATCAATTTGCTTTCCGGAAAGTGCAGGGAAGAGACGCGTCGACCTGCAACAGCATCAGGAATAGCGACACACACACACACACATACACACGCAGAATGTATTGGCTACGGAGAGCATACAAAGCGTTCACAGCGGGGAATACTCGTGAGGCTCTCGACCATAGAAATTAAACCACGCCCCGTGGAATTCCAATTGAACTCTGATAATTATTCGAGTAAAGCTTTCTTTACAGCTGGTAAGATTTACTTTTACGAATTTTCACCATCTGCGTACACTTGACAATATATAGATATGCTTTTATTTTCCGTGGTCAACGTCGGTTTTGTGAGTAGCGATAAAGTTTTCGTGTATTCGATGAACGCGATGTTTCATTTTCATGAGAAAAAAAGTAATTGGATTCCGAAGTACACACACATTACAGTCACCCAAATTCTGGAATTTTTTCAGGAATTGTTCGAAGCGTCAAAAATGTCCATGAACTTAAATCCGATTTATCAAACTCATAGTTTATCCGGAGAAAAATTGTCAATTTCATAATTGTTGATGTCATTTTAAAATTGAAAATGAATGGCAGTTTCATCCTGATTATTCTTTGTTCTGTAGGTGCATCATCGAAAATATTTTAGATGAGAATACTTTATTCGCGCACTTTATGACTTGTCATGCCTCCGAAGGGTTGTGGAAAAAAAAACATTGGAATTTGCGAAAAAGTCAACTTTGTGCATCTCTATGTATATATTCCTATAAAAAGAACCGTTTTTTTCTATACAAAACTGAATAACCTGCAAAAGTATATTTTACTGATATTTTTCGACTTTTTTGTAGCTAAAGAGTTGGTTTGGAAAATTTAAATGAATTTGTGAATATTCTTGGCACTACGAATAGGCATCGAAAAAAAATGTCAATAATTAGATGGCTGAACTGCATCAGAATAGCCCATTTAAGAAACAATATAAACATATTAACATTATTCAGGGCTGTTTCCGCAATATCTGCGTATATAGCCAGGAATAATAATAACAATGAAATTTTTTTGTTTACCAAGTGTTGCAAGTCTCGTTGATAAATTTAGTAAAACATGTATACCGAATCTCAAGCTGCTAGCGTTTCACATCCCATTGCTCTCGCGGGAGAAAGAAAGAAAGAGAGGGATGGTAATTTTTCTTAGAAATCGTGGACATTCTCTTGATGTCTCTCTCTCTCTCTCTCTCTCTCTCTCTCAGGGTTAAACCTGCTCGTCTAATTTACGGGTTGCAATAATTTTTGTACCCGGTACGTTTTGCTGTGGGCGGAGCCAAAAGCTCGAAGGGATGGTTGGAGCTTGAACGAGAACGATAAAGAACCATTATATATACTTTTTTACCTTCACTCCCGCGCACCATACGTTTTGTACATTCAATTTCGTTGTCGCTAAATGTACCCTATATAAGAATATTGCGGAGTACAGAGAATTGCCAAGATTAACACACGTGCATTACAGCTCCGCAGTTTGTAAGACAAAAATTGTTTTGATTCGAGATCAACCTTTTTTTTTCGTAATTATGTTTTCATAGTTTTCACATATTTATTTGTCAACCATCGTGGATCGACTGAATAATAAAAATATCTTCAAGCTCCGCATCATTGATACGAGGGATACATTAATTGAAATATAATTAATTTATAGTCAAGCTAGATTTCTGCAGTTAAGAGCTCATATATTTTCGACACAATTTTTTTGCTTTGTAGAATTTCCGACCACGACTATCCGAATCTTGGGGATGATAAATCAGGATTTTTGTTATGCACGTAGCACGGTCCGGAGCACAAAATGTGACGTAGAAGAAAGGCAGAAAAATGGCCACGATTCTTCAACGTTCCGCAAATGCGATACACTGAAGGTGTTACATATTTACTTAGAAAGGATGAAAACGGATATTTGAAATGATTTTTTTTTTGTGCATAAAACTGTATTTCACTGAATCATAAAAGTATCGTAATCGTTACCATAAATTAATGGGACAACTTCAGCTCAACTTTTCCCCAATTATTATCTAGCAATTGTTGTGGAATTTTACGGAATCCTGAATTATTAAAAAAAGTGGTTTTCAAATTAAAAAGTCATAAGCAAAATGACTGTCATTCCTTCAAAAATTGATGTCCTATAATCGGCTGTGACGAATGCTAGTTTTCTTCGTGTACTTTAAAGAAAAAGTTTGTCTATTCTTTTAGTTAGAGATAAAACAATAATTATTCGAACTAGTAAAATTTTTGGACACCCAAAAAAATTTCTCAAAAATAACCCTAGCTTTATCCTTCCTGTACAACCCCTTGAAGTCTCGGCAATTTAAAAGCTACCAATAACCCGAAAGTTTTCAATTTACCGAAACCCCATAACACTCGATCTTCGCGTTAATTATTGCGCCACATTATAGTGGTAAATTATCGCAAAATTTTCATTCATTGTTACAGGTAGCTCGAAAGTTATTTCATTATCACATCAACTTCGTAACACGTTGAAAATTAATATTTCACGGTTGACATTTTATCCACGGGTCGTTCAAACATCTGTGTGATGTAATTACGGAAAATTTCAATTATCGATATCAGAGAACTGTCTCTGGGACGTAGGACGTACATACATACTCTATATATACACGTATATTCTCATCGTAATATTACATTGTGCTACGTTTCAAAACGAGCTATTATTCGCCCTCTCGGTAACTTTATCGGTCAGTTTTACCCGAAGCGAGAACTAGACTTGGCAAGAGAGAGAGAGAGAGAGAGAGAGAGAATTTCACGAAAATAATAATAGTCGGATCGTGAGAGGGTGGTATAATAACGTACGTAAAGAACAACCACGTTGAAGCGGGGGCTGTGCGAGCTTGTCGCTTCGTAATGACACATTCTGAAACATGCAATGCGTCACGAACGACAACGGGCTTTTCGCACGGTTGTTCTCCCTAGCAGAGAAAAGCAGCGATAAGAGAAAAAGAGTGAGAGAGAGAGAGAGAGAAAGGATGCGAAGTAGTGAGGTTGACAAGTGAAGAGAAATAGAGGAGAAGAAAAAAACACCTGTACAAGAGCGAGAAAGATGAAGCGCGAAACGAGCGTTCGTTTTATAGGGGATGTCGTTACCAACGCCACTAAACAAATTAGCCTGTAGAAAAATTGTACCAAGGGACGTCGAAAGAGTATACATATATATATAGACGTATACAAGGTTATAGTATCCATGTAACTGCTGTTGTACGCAAAGCTCGAATGCTTTCTGTGAGGACTCCTCACTCTATGTCTCGTCGACTCACAAAGAGAAAAGAGACGACCAAGAGGGAGGAAAAAAAATACACGTAATATATACATCCATACATTTTTGCTGGTCAAAGAGTCAACTGCGTGTAGCTCTTGGTAGACGGACACCCGAAAAAACATGGTGGTTGTGCGAGTATACACAGATCTCGAGAACAACATCGTGCAACCCTTTGGAAACAACCCCCCCTCAACCCTCACTCGGGAAAAGCCGTAAAAGTTTTCGCACCCTCACATTTTCCCCTTTAAAGCTGCCCCAAAACAAGTGGAAGAGATGCAAAGTGCGTGTACACATGCACAAAAGCGGGGATTTCGGGGTTGAGGAAAAATTTAATAAGCGTCTCGCGCGGTCCCCTGCGAAATTAGACGGTTTAATCGGGTACGGTAGTTTTAATATAACACGGTTTGTACGTGCGTATACATGTGGACAGAGAAAGGAAGAGAAAGAAATTGTGCACCACGAGAGTGATCCATCCTAGACCTCTCAAACCACAGAGAGTGATTCGTTTCCTGGAAAATCTAGAGCATACAGGAAACACCGAGTAGCCAGAGAATGATTGTTTTAAGGCAGTCCTTGTGACTTAGCACCCACACGAGAACTTGGATGAATTTTAAAAACGATGATCGAACAATTTTTATTTTTAATTTTTTTCACGACTGCTAAGTTTCACATCTCATTACCCACTGTTTGGGCAAGAAATTTCGATTTCGAAGTCGCCATTTTTTTGGCACAAGCTACACACAATAATCAACTTGTCATAAACGTCTTCTTCTTATTAAACATTTTCTAAAAACTTTTTGTCACAGAATTCAATTTTTTAAACAACATACTAGAGTAGACATTTTTTTTTACATTTATATTTCATCGACTTTTTGGATTTTAAAAATTTGATTAGAAATACAAAGAAAAATAAATGCTCACTCTGAGTTGCGATTCAGAATGTCCAAAAATAAAGAATTCGCGGTGTAATTTTCGAAAAATTTTAAAATTAAGTTCTCGTAAATTACGTCCGCACTTTATTATTATTCTATATATTTACTCGAAAATTCTCAACAAAAATGCAAACTTTTTGAATGGCAGGCTAAAGTGGATATTTTTTCCTCGTATATTCAATCGGATTTACGGATCTTATCAAAGAAATTACGGGCAAAAGACCTTTTTCAAATTGCGAAAATTTAAGGAATCAACGAATCGTACCTTTTAAATTCTTCACAAAGTCTGCAAAAATCTCAAAGCTATTGTATAGCCGTAAACTATTTTTTCTCTTCGAATAAAAGCTAATATATTTGCACTCTCGTTTATTTGTCTTTTTTCTAAACTCGCGTACGTATATTTGCTCGCTTCCTCGCCTGTTAAGCTACCAAGTATACATATATATTACCATGCTACGCGAGTAGATCAAACAAGCTTGAAAACTCATCGTATTCTCTTTCTCGATCTGCCTTTTCCGCGTTTGCCTATCCTTTTACAGCCCTTTTGAACTCGATCACTTCACGTCTATTCCTCATTCGCCTATATATGTATATATATGGACAATACGTTTTTTTTTTTATTTTCGCTTGATTTATCTCTTTTCCCGTCTCGATCATCCACCTCTGCGAATGTGTAGCGGATTGGCGTACCCGACCACTCCTTTTTCTTTCTTTTTCGCTGCTATATACAGTTTGTGTTATCTTTCAGACTATGGGAAAGAGGCTGGAGAAAAACATACACTCTAGTCGTCACGACAACATTTTCCACAAATGTCTCTCCACTTATAACGTCTCTTGCCTTGTTAATTTTCCTTTGCTCTATGCTTTTTTGTCGCCATTGTTAAAGCAATTGATGATCAACGAAGCTATTTTTATCCCCCCCCCCTGCTCCTCCAACCTACTTAAAAATGTGCATTATGCGTTTTCTGTCTATTGACGAGGAATATTACGTTTATTGAAGTGCAAAAAGTATCTGAATATTCAACATTGTCATTATTAATTATGTGGCATGTTATCTATGTGTGTGTATGCATGAAGAGACCTAATCTCTTCAATTTTCTCTTCACGTTATGATTTTATAATGATTTTGGGTTCATTTTGACGTTTAAAAAAAAAAGAATTCCGAAAAACTGTGAGGTTCGTGACTCTCTATTCGGGCTAAAATTGCTCGTGTCTAATCGGGCTTGAATGTATACAACGTTCTGTTACTTCTCGCTGGGACCGACTATATATTACATGGACCGAGTATCGTCGACGCAGAGCCAAAAGCTCCGCGGGCGTTATCTCTGCTTGGGAAAACGACGAGTACTTTCCCGGGCTGCTACATAAGGAAGCCAACAAAACCACGATGTATAATATATGTGCATAGGAGGCCAACGAGTAAAAGCGTTATCATCTCGACTCACTGATAAATATGAGCTGCGATTAAATTCATTGGTTCCGCGAGACACGAGAATTCAAAACGCCTCCGGGTCCCCCATAAGGCGGGGATCCGCCTGTTGGAATTCTCGTGATTTCACGTATGCTCTCGTAGAGAAATTTCATTCGATTTTTTCCTTCTTTCGGAATTTTAAATACAACTTTGTATCATTTGGAGCACGTCGTTACGTTAGCGGTTTCATGTAGAAGAAAACTTTGTTTTTTGTAAAATTTCATACAGTAGTAGGTGTATCATAATATTTTTTTCTTCCGCATAATTTTACTGGCAAGTCGAAACGGAATGAAGTACGAGAGGGTGAGTGGGCACGGGGTGTAATTTTAGCTACGATATAGCACGCTGCAGGCTTCGTTATCGCGTCACCGTGACAAACACGAGGGTCAGTACTGAGAGAGAGTCAGAGAGAGAGAGAGAGAGAGAGAGAGAGATACAAACGTATATCTGGTGTCGAAAAAAAAATTCCAGCCCTGCGACTATGTAGAAACCTTTATGCAAATTTGGAAAAAAACGTTTCAATCACGGTGTGTTCCAGCTCAAAAAAATTGATTACAGTAAATCGATGGTCCATTTGATTTAGATTGGTTTTTGAAGTTTAGCCCGAGAATTTCTTCACTTTTTTTTGTACAAGCGCACTTGAAAAAAAGCTGCAACTTACAACATCCAAAAACATTTTTTTTTAGATTACTCCTCACCAACTCTCTCTATTTATCAGAATTTTGAATATTATTAAATACAAATTCACACATAGTAGAAGGGAAGTTGAATACATATCCTTATCAAATGCGAAAATGATTTACTCAATACCTATTTTAAAATAAATTCCCTAAAATGACCTATTATCTCGGCCATAAAGACGATTTATCACTCAGTTGTTTTCTATTTATCAGAAGTTGCAAAAGAAAAACGATCAAACGAACCACATGGGACTGGTGTCCTCGAATTTCAAAGCGAAAAGGATGAAATTGTTAATTTGCCTCGTCAGAAGTTTGAAGATACTTCAAATGACCCCCAAAGCTGAATCCATCTTGGGGACGCTTAGAATTCCTTACGAGGGTAGTAAAAGTTATCGCGGGCCAAAACAAAAAATAATAATCAAGTTGAGAAATAAGGAGTATATACGTATATAAAGAGAATGAAGCCGATTAGCTCTTGACGAAGCGTCGGAGCGAGAGTGTAAAAAGTTGAGTGGAAAATATACGATCCAAGGTATGTATATAAAATTATATATATATATATTCGTACAGGGCACTCTCAGCTGAATGGAAGCTCGTGCAATGAGTGTTGAAAAATAAATCAGCGATATAAAAGTGGCGCTTGGAAACGTTTTATTCGCGGATATAACGAGCGAGCAGAGAGCAGTATGACTTGATTTCTCCCTCTCTCTCTCTCTTTCTCTCTCTATTTTTTATGGAGAATGGAAGAGAGGGTATAGAATAAGACAAAATCAAATGGACATTATTATAGCAAAATGCTCCCGGGTGCCGAGAAAAAAAAATAAATAAAAGAGCACAGTCGAATGAGAAAAGAAGCTTCGTGAAACTCGCTGCAATGGAAACTTGGAATCTGGCCCGAGAGTCAATCCTCTACCCTCCCCTTACAGTCTGCCACCTTTCCGTCTCGAGACGGAGGATAAAAGGATGAATAATTGGCAAAGCTGGGAAGGCATTGAGTTTGGTGACCCATACTGGGGACCTCTCGTTTTGCCATTCTCGGTCCAGTTTCGCCGAGGAAAACCGGAACGATGAGAATGAACCGTTTCCAAATAGAATCGAATTCTGTGTTTCTCACGGTGACAAAAGGCTATATCCTTAATGGTCCTGACCCAGATAGAATCAACGTTTTCGTATATAGATATATATATATACATATAAATTGGAGAATCACTTGCGAGGACACCGCATACGAACATTCATCTCCAGGCATTTTTTTCCCCCTTTTCGGGCTCCGAGACGTACGTATACGTTCGTCTGAGAAAGAAAGAGTTGGCGAAGGCTTCTGCCACCGAGATTCACCAGAGAAAATTCAATATTTTCCTCGTGGCGAGAAAAGAATTCAAAATACACAAGAAAATGGTCCATGGATTTGTGATTGCATTCCATCGTCTATCATTTTTTGCCAGGTACACGATAAGCGAGGGGATGGCAGGGAGCATCGGTGATTGTGGATTGTGACAACCAATCACGCGAACCAGAATTCAGTCGCGGAGAGTGGTACGTGAGGGAGTAAAAAAATGGATGGAATTTATACATTTCTGAAAGAATTGGCCTTAGTTGTCCGGAATTTCCCGTAAATTTCGGAATTAATTTAATTTGAACAAAGTTATGCCCTCAATTTAATTGATTCAACTTATTGTCGAAGTGAAAGTTTATTGAAATTGAATTTTTTTTTTTCTTTTTTGAATGAGGAAATCCACGTTTCACTAGATTTGCGTAAAATTTACATAGAATCCGAAAATCAATAAAAAAAATCCACTTTTTTTGTGAAAGTTCAACCGCGTCTATTGAAATCACTATAATTTTCGTCCTCCAAAGCGTTTTGACTCCAATCTATGCTAAATTCTCTTCGTAATAATTAAAACTTTGAAACCACGTCTGATCCATTGGGTTCGAATAGTTTCTCCACTTCTGACACATCTTCAAAGTCGGAACATCGATTTTCGGAGTGGCCGTTGTGGCCACAATAATTAAATCAAACGGTTTTCGCCAAATCAATTCACGGCATTTCCAGAACCCTGCCGATTCAATCTTAATCCGCTAAAGTGAAGCCACGAAATAGCCTGTTAAAATTTTCGATATTCTTAGAGTGCCAAAAGATTGTCATACTTTTTTTTCATCAACGTTTTAAAACTACATATCCGAACGGAAAAATTACGCCACGATAACGAATCATAGCGAGTTGTGGTGAGAGGGTCAAAAATTTGTAAAAAAAAATTATCAGATAGCAGAAAAATTAAAATCGACAAATAAAAAAAATTATTCGAGGATCACGGTACTCGGCCGATTCATCCTTCGATGCCCTTTATGACATATATATTGCGGGTGTAATCTCTTCAAGACCTATGAGAAACCGGCACATCACAAGCGTGTCGTATATACTCACTTCGCGTAGTTATTCGGGCAGCAAATAAACCTGTCGGTCTCGAAACAATAAGAGTGTCCTCGGGGGCTGAGTATCTCTCGAGCAATTTCGCCGAGATAGCCGCTTAGAGGGTTGGTGAACGCGAGTGAATGCTCCTCTACCACCCCCGAATCACCCATCCCAACATTTTCACCACCAACGTTGTACCCCCTTGCTTCATATGTATATATATATATATTCGCGCGATATTTGTCAAGTGTATCTCGAGGACAAATTGAAACGACGGCTATGAAATAGAGTCACCACGGATTCTCTATACTCTGCCATGCTCGCGCACTGTCGCAACGATATCCAAAATTTTATCTACACCTGTACCCACGTATAGCCTGCCTTGTATACATTCAGTCTCGTCAGTGATCCTATATATACGCCTGCATCCTAGCTATTATGGGCCTTGGGGAAAAAAATCGATCGACCCCCCTGGCACCGTGTGGTTTTTACTTGAAATGGATGTCAAAATAAGTTTTTTTTTTTTTTCTTCGAGATTCAGCGAATTTATCAGGAGTTTCGTAACAATTTTTCCGTGCGATATCCCACAACCGAGAGAAAATTTTATTCCGCGATTGGAAGTTAAGCGTCGTGAAACTGGAGGAAAAGTAAGAAGTCGGAAAAGGATGATATGATAATAGCGGTTTTCTAAGAGCTAACAGCGAACGCGAGTTTGCGCGGATAAGCAACGACAAAGTACAGGAACAAATATACGTATAATGTCTTTTACTCCATTATTATCATTTAATCGTACTCATTTTAAAGCTAATGCCGTCTGAGCCTGGGCTTCTCTTTCCCCGGTCGCAGCGATAAGAATTTATTTTATATATGCGACAGGCTCTCGGGTATTATAGTCACGGGAAACGCTGCTACGGCATTTTTTTTCATTTTTGCGCTCGTTGGATCCCCCAAAATGTGCGGGAGGCACAATCTTAATTTTTTTTTACGAATATATTGATGACAGCGCAGTAGCTCGTGAACCGTCGTGAAGAGCTGATTCGTTTTGTAGAAAAATTCTGGGATAATCACAGGACACGTTCTTTCAACCCCTGTAGGATTTTCGGGCTTCTGTGACCGTGACCGGCCTCTGAGCCATTCAAAGAACAAGGTCAGCTTTAAAATATGTATAAAAATTAGTCAAGCGATTTTTTTTAATTAACATAAAATTTTTCGATTCCACGCCATTTTCGTTTTATCATCCAGGTATTCAAATGTGTACGCAAAGACCAATAAAAGAAAAAGTATTTGCCAAAAAAATCATTGAACCCCCTGTACAACGAACACTCTTTCTCTTTCGTCTCTTTCGCGCCGCGCTCGCATCATTAATTATCTCAAGAACCGCTAATTAATAATGTCCAAATATTTACCAGAATGACAGGGCATAGCATGTATATGTATATATAAATAGACGCCAAGTTGAAAGGCTCTTTGTCGAAAACTTTGCTTCTCCTGGCGAAAACCCGCGGGAAAGATATCCCTCGGTTCGTTTTCCTCCAAAAGGTGCGAAACTTTCAGCAAACACACCAACGCTATATTTCTCTTTGAGAAAACCCTTTTCTCAATGGCATTGCATCCTTATATACATACATACTGCTCTCCTTTCAACCGTTCCTCTTCTTTACTCGTTCAACCCTTCTTACGCGCCTGTACGACCGCGTATAGAGAAGCTTCGATAAAATGACAAAGTTTTGCACTCTCCGTACGACAAACAACGGCAAAACGAGAGAGATGAATGTTTCAAAGGGAGAGAGACATATTTCCCCGTTAACCAAAGTGAACTATATTTTGATCATTCTTACGTGCAACAGCGAGACATTTTCCATCAAAACTCACCAAAAATTTTGGCACTTTCTCTTCTCCACCAACGTTTGGCTATTTACACAAAAAAAAAAAAAATTCATTTCACACAACGAATACGTAAGATGAAATCTTGGAATGAATCAATCAAAGTGAACTGTTGATGGCATTATCTAAAACACCGAGGATAATTTTGTGATCCGATATACTCCATTTTCTGCCCTTCGTTTAACACAGAGTACGATACATCGAATAAAAATGGATATTCGTCGTTTTTTCTCTCGTCTTTCTCGTTAATTTGATACTGTTGACAAGGATATATATACAATATATAGGTATGGTAGAACATATTGTACCGTAGGTCATGAAGTGATGTTGTAATTGTCGGGAGAACGTGTGTCGGCAAATAGTAAGCTCATGTTGTCTAAACCTGTGTCAACGGTGCGTTAACAGTGTAGGAAAACATACAACATGTCTGATACTACACATCGAGTGTACAACAGAGAGACAGAGAGATAGAAAGAGAGAGAGAGAGAGAGAGAGAGATATGTATATATATATAAAGCCTTCTCCTTTACGTGTGCGTCACCAGAGACCGGAAGTTATAGGGGGTGCACGTTAGATGTTCAACAGAGACCCACTGACGTATCTGTACGGTGGTTTGTCGAGCTCTCACGGTACATCACTCCACAGCGCCCTCTATCACTCAATTTCTGCGCCAATACAGGCGTTTGTAGGTTCTATCGCTTCGGGCATTGCCTATGGGTACAATGCGCCCGGTCTCAGGGCACAAGCCCGAGGGCATATATATCTACTGTCCCCTAATGGTCGGGTAGAGAGAGCCGAAGATGGAAGTCGAAGTGGAATCATGAAAGTGCTCGCTCATCCTCTGGCCTCTCGCATCGATATTTGTCGATATATCTTTGTGCACGTACTATACGCGGTATGTTGTATTGTCTACTCTGAAAACCTCTCCCCTATTTCACCCACTCATGGTAAATTATTGACACAACGTACAATTTACGATCGATATATCGGCTGCAAGAAGCACCAGCGATAGCTTTGCTGCAGTTGAACGTATTATGCTACTATGCAGCGACAGAGACGCGTACAATATGCTTTTGGTAGGTATGGACTATCCGTATGACGCAGGTGAAAATGAAGATTCCGAATCCCGACGGAAAAAAAATATCGTTGGTATGCCCGAACCTGCGCTGACATGCACTTGAAGAAATATTTCATTTTCACGAATAAAAATTTTTGGCTTGTTTCAATTACATTTTTCGTCCAATGAAACGAATGATTGTTGGATCGCAAGTGCCGAGATAAATTATATATGGACATTTAAAAAAAATATAATTTCGCAGAAATAGGTTTGAAAAAAAATATGGGAATTATAACTTGCACCATATACTCTCTCTCTTCGCTAGAAGCATTGTGAATCTGCGTAAACTATAAGGACGCAATTTTCAATTATCGTTTCTCTCTCTTTCTTCTCGAACTTATAAACGCCGAATAAAGCCCTCCTTAACAATTTTTAGAGCCCACATTGAAAGAAGAATTTTTTCAGTACACATCTATAATTCCAGAGAGTGAAGACGATTGCGTATAATATCCGTTACGTTTCAGCAATATGTATAGAAATATATAAAGTAGTTTCTGCCAACATTCACGGGGTCATTGTATTTTGGTTATATTTCTCGTTACAGAGGAGTCCGTTGTCCAATTGACAAAGTAGATTGAGCTGCTCACTACGAAGCACCGTCCAGTTCTCGGGTCCATGGGAGCGAAAAGTTTTCATGATTCAACATCCTCCCGTAACCTCAATGTGTCTCGCAGCCCCGGAGACTCGGGTTAAATGAACGTGCAGTGGCAAAAGTCCTAACTCTTGCCGCGCGTTTATATGCACGAATGTTTCGAACGGAAAATGCAATGACAGTTTTCGAGCGGGTAAGTGCAACCGGACGTTCCGGAGAATTGCGGTTTACCCGGAAAAGCCCCGGACGCGTACGAAAACTAGACGGATTTCAGTCTGCGGACACCTGGTTGCAAGGATTCTCGCCCTACGGGAATTTCGCAAGCTCGAAATCCTTAGAGGCAGTGGAGATTCTATTTTTTGAGCTCGATAAGCGCGTATCGAGAGACGGGAATTCGCGAGAATTAATTCAACTAAGTGACCGATGCAACGAAAAATTTGTGGAAATTTTCATTTTGTGAATTATGATGGGCTCGTTTAGATACATATAATATTCGTATGTGTGAAACGATTGGGAACAGCTGTTGAAGGTGGAAAATTCTAGAACCTCGGAGACTGCATGTGCATATGTGCTAAGAGGTCCAGCTGTCTGTTGCACTCAAGTTACTCATACACAGAAAAACGACATTTACCGCTAACGAAACACACACACGCACATACACAAGAGAGACTCGGGGTCTCCGCAAGTATGACGCCGGGTTATCTTTTAACGACTCTTCGCTTTACGAGCAATCCATAGCCACAAAGTTTACCTGTTTCTCTCTCTCTCTCTCTCTCTCTCTCTCTCTCTCTCTCTCTCTCTCTCTCTCTCTCTCTCTCTCTCTCTCTCTCTCTCTCTCTCTCTCTCTCTCTCTCTCTCTCTCTCTCTCTCTCTCTCTCATTCTTTCTCGGGTTCTCTCTGTTCAATCGACGCTGGACGCGATCGGGATTCGCGGATACGGTCTCTTGTGCTGAGAGGGTAATTGCCAAGCACGGATCCTTTATCGACAGCACTTATCGTTTAGGATTTTCTGTATACCGTCCTCCGTCACTCTAGAGGCATGTTGCGCTTTCTTCGTATATATTTATACATGTATTATTTTTATTTTATATTATATTATATCCATGGTACATGTGATACAGATTATGTTATCCCAGTTAACGATCTTATTGATGTCGCCGTTTCGATATAAGGTTAAAAGATTTTTTTTTGCAATTTTATTCTCACATATATAAAATACTCGGGGACTATATTTTTTTTTTTTTTTACTTGCCGTCGCGATACAGAAATTAACGCAACCAACGAAAAAATTCGATGACATGATTTCATTAAATTTCAAACGATAAAGTTTGGTTAGTATCACTGAAATTTTACAAGTTCAATCACGATAAGAGACCCGACTGAAGCGAAGTGCAATTCTCATATTTTAGCAATATTCCTAAAATTATCATCAGAGCCCGAGCAATTATTTTTACACCTGTGTAAAGTTATTCTTTTAATTAACCGTCGGGGTTCAAAAATGGATATGGTTCACCCTTCGAAAATGAATTACAAAAAAAAATTTTAATATTCAGAAATTTTAGAGTGTCAATCTCATCACATTTTCATCCATCGTTGAAGTATATGTCTCTCCATATTACATAAATATGTTTCAACCGCCACCGCTGTGTACAAGAATCAAGGGGCTCTCATATGCACACCGCAAATACAAGGGCGCATATATGTACCATTTTTGACCAATTCCGGGGAGGGGACTAAGGAAGTGGCAAATGCAAGGGTGTAGAAGAGACCTGTATGTAATATAGAGATATCTCTCTATCTTATATAAATACTTTTTTTTCCGCCGCTGCACCCCGTAAATGGCGGGACCGGAAGGAAAATGATACCTTTCAATCATGGAAAAGCTTGAAATTCAGTTCCACCCTCTCGGCAATGTTGTAAAAGGCGTAGGAATATATACGGGTGGAAGGTGAAAACGGTGAGGGTAAGAGAGAGAGAGAGAGAAAGAGAGAGAGAGAGAGAGCGAGAGTGAAACAGAGAGAAACCTTGCCACAATAATTAATTTCATTCAGCAACCGCACAGTTGCTCTTCAATTACGGCAAAACAACGGCCAGTTGCTGGGGTTTCTCACGACCTCCCTCCACTATTATACCTTAACGTCGAGACATTTGTCACGAGTAGGAGAAAGTCCCCAGGCGGAAAGAGATGAGAGCGAAACACGGACAAGAGAAAGAAGAGCCAAAAGTTGAAACAAAACATGCTCCCCAACCGGAGAATCTCCCGACTTAATTTATTTATATTATTTCATTTACTTTCTTTGCCTTTCTCTCGACGACTCGCCGCCGAGTAAATCTCTAAACGCGAAAGAAATAACAATACACGGGATGAGAGCAAGCTGCGACATGATTTAAGCAAAATGATCAGCTGAATATTTTCAAGAATAGTGCGCATGGATCGTTCGAAGAGTGGTGAGAAATCCGTCAAGTGGAAGTTTTACCTAACCCTAGTCACCGCGAAGTCACGTATATCAATCATAAATGCAGGATTATTAACCGGTTTATTAATTATTGAAAAGAAAAAAAAAAAGAAATAAATGAAAAAACAAAACACCCCCGACAAGAAGGGTCTCGGAAAAGATTAAAGTAATTGCATAGGACGTAATGGGAACAATGTTAGAAATCTCGCAGTGGTTAAAAATATTTAATAAAAGTGCCCAAGTCAATCTTGTTTTTCATCGCGTATATATCGCTTTTAATGCCGTGCGGTCATTGAGATATTTTACGTACGCGCAAAATTAATACACAGTCCGTACGATGCTTGATTGCAATTCTAACAAAAAATGGAATTGCTTATGCAAGCGTGTGCGTACGAGTTACGTTGACTGCGGGAGACTTGTGATTATCGGCTGGAGAAGATTGAAGAGGGTTAAAAAAAGATCGCCAAAAACCGGTATTTTCGTACATGGTGCACGGGGAGGATTTCCGATCGAGTTAAAAATATATATTCCCTGTTCGTGTGTATTTTTAAGGTCGTGAAAATTTGGAGAAATTCGAGAGTGTAGGATCCGGATCCGCGATCGCAGCGTGGTAAACCACACCCTCGATGGTTCATCAGACCTCGATTGTTTGGCCGGAAAAGTTAATTGAACTTTGATTTCACTCGATAATTCCAATCTCTACTCTTCGTATGTACGTATCCAACAACGTTGATCATCATGAGTGTGTACCAATTCATTTGCATTAGGTCTATACAGAGTTAAGGTGGTGAAATTCGGGACATTTGAACATTTGAGCTGTTTCCTACTCTTCGTGTGATGATGACGCGAGAAAAGTTATGAACTTCTACGAATTTTTAAATATTTTTTAATAATGTTTTTTACAGAATAAAATTGAGGTCGATTGCAATTCTGACTCTGGTGATCACTGTGGCATTAGCAATCGTTTTCTTGGAAATAAAAACACGTATTATCATCGAGAAAGGCTTTCAAAATGTATTTTTTGAGATTCTATTGTCCGTTCAAGTCCGACGAAGAAAAAAAAAGTATGCCGGACGATAAATGTAATGGAACCTTTTTCCCTCATCCCTCGGCTTTTCCACGAGACTCTCAAGCCCCGATTGACTCGTCCCTCAGTCCACAAAACTTTCGCTCAGCCACCTTATCGATGATCCTATTGTTCCATAAATTCTTTCAATTCCATACATCATCTCGGGTATCGTAAAGAAGAAACAAAGGTCCTTGCTTTTTGTTGATTTTTCTAATATCGTATCCGTCTGTGAAGAAGCGGTGAGCCACACGAGAGGGAAGAAAAGCACGAAATCGATCACAATCTTTTTATCAGCTTGCACTTCAAATAATGAGAAAAAGAGACTCGTCAATTTTCCAAATTGAAATCCTCGCATATATATATACATACATGACACGACTCGCGCTTTCGCCCGCACAATGCTTGTCGGAGTATATATCGATCGCTGAACGGTGTCTAAAATCCACAAAGCTCCGAGGGAAAACAAAATTCACAACGAAAAAAATATAGGCTTGCGCCGTATATAATTTACGAACCAACGTCAATGGGGGCTGTTATTTGACGGAGGAGAAAAAAAGATGAAATAGCGCAGGAAAAAAAGCAGCCGATACTTTTTTTTTTTTCAAGCCATCGCCAGTAATTTGCGGGAAAACGATTTTGTTCTCAATGACAGGTATGGAGAGCTTGTGAATTGTAGTAATACACTACGAGGAAACTGCGGGGATTTCGAATCTCGATTTTCAACTTCTCTTGATTGAATCGACGATGGAATGTTATTTTTTCTATAAACTCGGTCAACAAAACTTAGCGAGGCGTTGCGCAAAAAAAAACGAACAATTACGCGGTAGCGCAAGACTTTGGCACGAGGATTCGCGTCAAAAGTTCCGGGCCGTATCAATTTTAAAGCGCGTGAAATACACGTGCAAGAGCAAGGAGGATCCTCCAGGCTCATCCGTGTTGAAAATGTGTGAGTAAAATTCGACGAGTGAAGGAAAGTTTCGAGAGGATCAGGGTAATTGGACTAAAATTTCAGGTCACGGAGAAGGAATTGGTTCCTTGCAAAGGAGAGGAAGAGAGAGAGAGAGAGAGAGATGAAAATTAGGGCATTTTACAGGAGATAGGTATACATTTAAGATCAGCCTTGTACCTTGGCACTTAATATTGGAAAACTTTTGCGAATTTTCGATATTTTAATCCTAAATAACTTTTTTTTAACGCTGCAAAGTTTCAGACCACATTACCGAGTGTTTCGGCGAGAAATTTCGATTTCGAGTCACCGAGTATTATTAGGATAGAGTATACAGAAAGGAAAAAAAAAATAATGTTATCCAGCGACCCAATGGAGATGTATAAAGCAGTTACCCCAAGCAACCCCCGTCTACCGATTCAACTCAATTTTGTTTACACATTAAAAATATAAAATCAAAAATATTCGCAAGGTATTTTTTATGTGCGCTCTTGTGTCATCTATCGGTTTATAATAAAATCGATAATCTAGTCGAACATCATTTTTTATGCTCACACGATGAATCTCTCTCAGCCACAAGTATCATAGTATAATAATAATGATAATAGTAATATAAATCGGTGGTGCTCGTTTAGGGCTTATTACGAGTAAAACGAATTACACTCTTCATGCCTAAGGTTCACCTGCATCTTGACCATTTATCGTTTCCATGCCTACTTTACTCTCGAAACGTGAACAGAGAGAGAGAGAGAGAGAGAAAATAGTCAAACGTTACGACCTTGTAGTAAAAATTACCAAGAACGTAACCTTTCAGGAGATTACGTCGTAACGACCCTCGTTTCCAGATCGTAATGGAAATTCCATGCTGGTAGAGGAAATTCGTGAGTCGTGAGCTCTCTTTTTCTCGCGGCTTGCGCGATATTATAGAGCTGTATATAAGCGGGTGTGGACGGGCTTAACGACAATCGGAAAATTCTTCATGACCGTTAAACGTTTCGTAGACTTTTTTTTCTTTTTCTTCGCTTTTATTCCCAACGAATGTCTCTGTTTTTAATTAATGACGAGCTTCGTTAATGCAGCTGTGATCGACAAAGGCTGGAAGGAAAAACTACTAAAGTCTCGTTCGGACGTAAATCAGTGGATTCCTATTAGGTGTTGGAAAATTTTATACCCATACATTTTTTCAACCACGTACTCTTGTGGCCGTAACAAATTTAAAATCAAGGAATCGTAATTTTTTTTTTTTTTTTTTTTTGCGGAAAGCTGAGATTGTTTTACGCACGAAGCCCTGCAGATTTATGTTTTCGAATAAGACCTCAAACATCAATGGCTTCATTGAAGTTGCAGGAGTTGCCAAAAAAAAACGGTCAATTTAAAAAGTCAGACTGCGACGAATCTAATGGGCGAAAAAATCCGAAAAAAATCTAAGTATGCTTCGTACCGTGTATAATTTAACAAAAAAAAAAAAAAAAGGTTTCAGTAAAATCGGGAATCCTGAGGCCCGCGATGTGTGTAGTGACTGGGATAAGCTCCGCTAGAAGGCTTGCCAGCAGTTGCACACTCTAAGCAAATACGAATTTATTTCACCCGAAACGAAATGTTTTTCCATCCACCCTCGCGAATCTCTTTTATCCCCTCTCTTCGTCTCTCTGTATTCCCCGTCTCTCAATGGAAAAAAAGTAAAAAAAAAAAAAAAAAACGAAACGACAAAAACAAACCGAAGGGAAGAAGAAAAAGAGGAACGAATCCAACCCCGATGAAGATGTCTGCGTTGACTTTAGCTAATTTTTTATCGCCATGGAATTATTCTTTTTGACGAAATTTTTCGAGCGCCTGAGCCGCCGCGCAATGAGAGAATAATCCCATCCTCGCGTAACTATTTGCCAAAGGCGTTACCGGAATTCTCAGCCCCGGAAACTTTAATGCCAAGCTTCGCGATTTTATCCAAAGGTAGATATTCGTTTATTCTCTCCAATAACTACGGAAATAAATTTAACATTTTTTCTTATAGATAAAAAATTTTCAACGTTACTCGAGTTGCTATTTTTAATCTCATTATCCATTCAAAGTGTTAAGTATGCCTCTATTTTTTAGCGAGTATATTATACATAACCGTTTAACGAATTACTTCGTAAATCATTCAAATCCATTAGCTTGGGGTTCGATCGAA
The DNA here is from genome assembly GCA_963564615.1 of Rhorus exstirpatorius. Classification (NCBI taxonomy): domain Eukaryota; kingdom Metazoa; phylum Arthropoda; class Insecta; order Hymenoptera; family Ichneumonidae; genus Rhorus; species Rhorus exstirpatorius. The sequence goes on along the minus strand of OY751318.1, from coordinate 34,764,411 downwards.
AATTTAATTTCATCCATAAAGGGATCATCCATAAAGGGTTTTAAAAAAATATACAAAGAGCAATCGCGCTCCGACGATCCTCTTGCAATTCATTGGCCCTTCTCTGTGTATCAATTCAATCGAATGGGTTTTTAAAAAACGTTTGAGAGCACAGTTTCACGCTTTTGCACATCGAGTTTATCTGGTATACATGATTCAATGTATCATTTCTGCATTGTCATGCGATTCCATTTCGCTTTTTTATAAATAAAAAAAAAAATGACACATGAATATTATAGTATGTAAATGACAAAAAATATCATTGGGTCGATTGAAATTGTGCATACATTTTAATCCTTTGTAGTCACCGTATATACCTATGATGTTGTCGAACTCGCACAATTGCACACAGGCAGATTTATTGCCATTAGACGAGGCAGAGGGCTCGGGAACCCCTTTTTCCCTCTCGCGAGAAAGAGCGAAAGGGAAAATTGATCTACTTTTGTCCTCTTCGATTTTCCGCCGTGATAAAACGGCCTAAAAGATACTAGTCGAGTATCGAAAAGCACCATTATCTTTTACACTCTCTATCTTTCTCTTCCCCACGTATATACGAAAAATTTAAATACCAGATCTCGAGAGTTGATGAAAAATCGTGGAAACGAAAAGAAGCATTCTATGCGATCTGAAATTCAATCTAGAGGGGGGGGGGGGGGGGGCGTTATTTTCAACCTTTGCGTTTACAAAGCCTGCTGTGAGTGACCTGATACCGTATTGCACCATCTCACCTAGATATACAATCCATTTTCATTATGCTCTGTACGCAGCAGAGAGAATTTTTATGAGGAAAAAACACACAAGGCTACGATCGATACCATTTGGTATCATTTTCTCACTTCATTTAATATTAATCAAATCGAATTTATTGTTGTGGAAAGAGATTTATTGAGAAAATGAAAATGAAAATTATGAAAACTGCTACGGTCACAAATGGCATATAACTATTTTACAATATGCATAATTTTTTTTTCAAGTTGTCATCAGGAATTACCGGAGCACTTCAGCATTTTTCTCAGGCAAGAGATTCTCATTATCCGTAACTCATTCTCTGATACCAATTTCGGAGATGAGATGACTTTTTTTGAAATCCTTACAAAAAATATTTAGCCAAATCGAGGGATTAGTTTGTTTAATATATGAGCGGAACAGCCGTGGGCATGGGAACCATAAAATACCTTTTTTTTTCATTATTATTTCTAATATCGTTTCAGCGCTTATTTATAAGTAATTTGGAATATAAAAAAACTTCTATAGAATGTTCCAGGCTTCCAATTTTCCCCGATGCCGCAATACACACGTCTTATCTTTCCGTCCGAATGCTACGAACTGTCGTCTGTAGCAACATGCATTTTAACCCACAAGAGATTTCTACGGCAAATGACCGTTTGGCTGGACTCCCGAAAATTCGCGTACGCGACTAGCGGGGAAATTCGGGTTCAAAGTACTTCGTTCCATGACCCAGCATATCAACGACAATAATCTTGTCATTTAAAGTGCACAACCATCGATTCGCGTTTTCAGGAATGTATAAAACCCGAAAAGTCCAACCAAACAGACTCATCTCTGTCTTTCTTCGTGGACTTTAGGGATTTCAAACTTATCTCTCTCTCTCTCTCTCTCTCTCTCTCTCTCTCTCTTTCTCTTTCTTCGCTCTCTCTCGAGCTCGCGTGTCCGATCGGGGATTCTCCTTTCGATTCTTATCCTGCCCGAATTTTTGCCCTGTCTCTCGTTGCTACTCGAGAGAGGAAATTCACGAATTTTTCGACGGGCGCCGAGACTCCTGGAGACGTTCGGCTTCCTTTTCCCCCAAAGTGGTTCAGTAACGAATCGTTTCGTAAAAAAAAAAAAATAAGAATCATTTTTTTTTCCCCACTTCGTCGGAACAGCTAATGGCCGGAAGTCGATTAAAGTTTTTCTAGAAAAAAAGTAAGGTTTTCCCCGTTTCTATTGTACTTTGGGGACGCTTTTTTAAAATAATATGCAACTTTTTACAACTTTTTTTTAGGAGTATCCGAAAAATAATAATGAAGGTTTTTTTTCAAACACACTGTTATATACCATTCGTTGGAATATAATAATTTTTTCAATGTGTTTGAAAATTCAACAATTTTTAACAAGTGAATGTGATATTTCAAGCTTTTACTACGTACGCGTAAATTATTATTATAACTATTCGGTATCAATTAAATTTCGCTACTGTTGAATCCGATCTCTCACGTCCATGGAACATAAAACTTTTGTATCAGTTCAGTAAATATTATATTTAACCGTGTCTAGGTAAATTCCATTCAACATACGATGTGTATTGTTGGCATCGACGGGAACCTGCAGGGGAAAAATAAAGCTCCTAGCAGCCAACAGACGGAATGTTAAAAAAAATATAACTATACATATATATATATATAAATTGTTATATGAGACCCCTGAACCATACACGAGAACAGCGGAGTAATTATATTATAATAACTGCGGTCCTTTCATTGTCCATTTTGATGTATAACTGCACGCATATACGGGCACGAAAAAGCAACGTTGAAAGAGTAATTCGCTTAGCTCAACTTCCAACGCTCGACTGTGTTTGGCTCTATTGTTTTCCGATAGACAGGCACAATGTTTTCACATATTGTTGCACACAGCAATTTTTTTTTTTTTTTTCCTTTGATAAATCCTCAGTGGATGAAACGAAAAAAATCTATCTTCTATACCAGTCCATTTTTTTGGCAAGCCCACGAGCAGAAATGTCAATAAACTTTTTGACTTATACAAGGAAACCGACAGTGGGGGGCAGTGACTTTCTGCGAAGAGAATTTGAGTTCAAACTGTTGGGGCTACGAGGTTGAACCGGCAGTCATTTCAATCTTAAAGGATCACAGCTCATCAATAAATTATTTTCTTTCGGTCAATTGTCTGCGATCATGACACTAAAGATTAGCGAATGGCAAAAAGTCTTGTGAATTCTCTCAATTCCTTGCTATACGACACGCTGTATTTTTATCTACTAGAAAAAAAAACGGCAAAATAAAATCGTGATTCTACTCTATCGTATATACTGTTTTATCACACACATATATATATTTCCTTGTACACGTTATTGACCCACATATATCTGAACGAGTAGCGTTGCCTGCCTGCCACAATTGGATTTTCATCTGAGAATAAATGGGATCCCCTCGGTCACAGTTATATACGCATGGTTGGTTTGGGCTCATTGGAATACACTCGTGTTCCCCACAGAACGTTCCCACTGAAATCGAATAGCAAATCGTTCGATCCGATAAAAATTCGGAAAAGACATTGCGTTTTATTTCGATGAATGAATTAGACCGAGAATAAGCAGTCTATATATATATATATATATATATATATTCAGAAACAGTATATTATTACGAATATACATGGATGATTCCACCAATCATCAACCAATTATTGCACCCCTCCGGTAGCATTATGACTTTTCGAGTCATCACTAGTTACTAATTTGAAATAATATTCATTTCGTTCACTTTTTTCCCATGAATCATTAAAATGCCGAAAAAATCCTTAATCACGTTTTATGACCATTAAAAAATCTTTCATCAAGACATCCCTGTTTGAGAAAATTTCTCATTTCATTCGACAATAACAAAACTTAACGAAATCCCCTGGCAGGGCAGGCACATCCAACTGAATACAGTTCAGATCTTCGGAAACGCGAGTGATTCAAATGTACCGCCTGGTCCAAATTCCCACCAACCCAATCCTCTAAATCGATATATGTATATATATTCGTAAGAAGAGGAAGGTATTTGACGAGCGAGTTTTGCACTCGCTTGCACTTTATCGAAGCTTTCGTCGTTACGATAGGCGAGGAGAGACAAAATCGTATTGAGGTGAGGGTAAAGTTGATAAATTCATAATTCAATATTGACACTCGTAAGCGGGGAATTGTCACTCTCTCAAATAACCTTTATACAATTCGCCTCAATTCCTCTTCTCTCAATCTCTTTCCATCTGCAGTCTGCTCTACCATCGGAGTGAGAGACGAGACAACACGTTCTCGCGCGCGACGATAGCGAAGGACACTCTCGTGTGAACTCTCCGTTCGTATTCTCGTTTTCTCGGCAACTCCCAACAACATTTGCCCAGCTTTTAAACAATTAAATCAGTCGACAAAGAAGAAAGTAAAGGGGGCGAGGGAGAAGGGGAAAATCCAATTGTTATTGTGAGACGCCAGACAAACACTTTCCGGATGGGTTAAGGAGTATACCATCGTCCCTCGTCTTTTACTGCGAAAAAGTTTCACTGCAAGACAAGAGCGAAAATAACAGAAAATCCTGAAATATTTTTCCTCATTTTATTCGCAAACGTAAAAATTTACTGAATTTTTGACCCCCTCCCGCCCCCAAATTTTTTTTGTGCAATAAAAATGACGTTGAACGATCGTTCGGCTTGGAAATAAAAAAGTGTTAAAAAAAATTATTAGACGCGATCTATCACAATGTGAATATAAATTTTCCGGTGATATTTTGGAGCAACATATTCGTTCTTCTCTTTACCGGAAATTCCCGTACGAATAAATTCAGCGGTTTATTGAGACTCTCGCGTGCGACTGGGTCAAACGCGATAGAGAGTGTGACGGAATATCGCGTTGCATGCGCACATTATGCGCTATAACGCGAAAAACTTTTCCCCGTTATCCGCGTGACTGTCGGGCTAGCTCTCAGGGCTGCTCTAAAAAAAAGTGTCCGGAGCACTTATTTCGAGCGAACGAGTAGAATCATCCCGACCCTATTACTGCTGCTGCTCTGTATGCCATTCGCTGTATATATTTTGTATAGCGATATACATAGCTTGTATACATAGCTATAACCTGAAGCGCAAGAGACGGCAAGTTTCACCGAAATTTTTCAACCGTGAGTTGAGCAACTTTTTCTCAAGAAGGAAAAACTTAAGAGCAGAAAAGAGAGAGAGAGAGAGAGAGAGAGAGAGAGAGAGAGAGAGAGAGAGAGAGAGAGAGAGAGAGAGAGAAAGTGAGCGAGAGAAAGGATCGAAGAGAAAAAAAAATCTGTGAGAAAAGGCAAGAAAATCAAATTTTTCGATTTAATAGAAGCGCGAGAAAGCTTGCGTGAATGTTCATGGTTGCCTTCGAAAACTTTGGAACCCATATTTTTCTCCGTTAACTCTTCGGAACTCTGGTCAATGAGAAGTGACGTCTTGTAATCGTGAGTATATAGTCGTGTAATCTCTCCCTCTCTCATACTCTCGATGCACCGAGTGTGGAAGAGGGTCCAAACTTACTCCCGTTCGCCGATCTCACGATAATACACGAACGAGGCATGGACGACTAAACAACACGCGCGACGAATTAATCTCGCACAAGGCTGCATGTTTGTTTTAAAATTATTGCTCCAATTTATAGCTGAATTACGAAGTACGACAACAAATTACTCTCGAATATCCGTGCAAATATACACACATATATGTATATATAATATATATATATATATATATGCGCACGTGTGCGTATGTGTGTGTGTGTGTAAATATATACGTTTATATATACGATAGTGAGTATATTTATGAGCGGAACAGGTGGCTGGCGTAGAATCAGTGCAGCATCATAGCGCCATTTAGTGTTAGCAGAGAAAGCTTCGCCGATCGGTACACCACGTGTCGTACTAAGCCAGATAATTTTTTAACTTCGATACATAGTATTCGCAGACCCAAAGTACACACAGGTAGAATCATCGACTCCCTTGACTCACAAAATTCTGCGATTTTTTTTCACGAAAAGTTCTGCGGGAAATATATTGAGACGAAAAAAAACTACAGATTGGAACTCTCAAATTGCTTCCTCTGTTTTTTTTCCTTTCAAAAGATCCAGAGAGGGGGGGGGGGTTATAGCCAATACTATTATACCCCCGATCAAACCAGCCGTTGTATAGGCATAAAATGCGAGGATTATTGACGGTCTACGAGAAGCGTCGAATCGCCAGCGTTTCACTGGGAGTTTAGAAGGACCGCCGCACGAATCACCGTCCCCTTCTTCGACCCTTTCGCGACCCTATCGTATATGCATAGAGCGAATATCGATAACGATGAGTTTGCCCGTGCCGATTCAACAACGTGATTAGGGAGGATCATATAGTCTTATGCCTAGGCAAACTATCGGGAAATGCAGAAATCTTGATTATAACGGTCGTGAGGATTTCGTGAATCGAATATATCGTTTACCGTTCTACCGAAGGGGCGGAAAATTGCCGGAGTCGAATTATTTGTCATTGGAATAAGGGGATCCCGAACTAAATTATTCACAGCAAAGTACCAAATGGAAATTGAATTAAAAGCATTCTTTCTGAACAAAGAAGAACAAGTTATCTTCTTTTCTTACTATCAATCGATTACATATAACAGTGAGCTAAGTGCAACGGACATCGTGATAACTTGACCTGTTGCTGTGAGATACAACGACAATATATTCCGTGGAATGTATTCGGTCATATAACGATAAAACGAGCTTGTAAAATATTTAACCTATCCATATAGGGAAAACCCCGTTCGCATGTTTCATCGTTTACTGCAATGAAAGTGTCACTGGAGCGTACAATATATACTATACGCGCGAAATCAGATCGCGAGATGCTGGAAAGCGAGATCGGCGAGTTTCCAACTCAACGAATTTGTATCTTGCATCAAGATATATGTATATCGCGACCATAAAGTTCTCGAAAACGTCATCCACGTTACTTACTGCTATTTAATCAAAGTTCAGAGTTTCCCATATAGCGTTAGTATATTGTATTAAATGCATTATATGCGAAGAGCGAACCATGTAATGCTTTAATTCCCGTGACAACCATTTACCGAATAATTCTGATCTGTTGGCCCTTCTATTCTCCCTCCCATACACTATTCACACAGTCATCATTTACTACACCAGATAGCATAATCGATGATTCATAAACAGATTAACGGTAATGATACTGCAATTACTCAAAGTTTAGAAAATTGTGGTAACGGGATTGTAAAATAAAATGGAACATTAAAATATTAAAAAATCACGTCGAAAAACAGTGATAAAAATGGCTTATGAATCTTCGGATTGTATTGCACAAGTTTTTTCACTGGTACAAATTATTGAATTTTTTGCTTAAAAAAATATTAAACGACAAATTAATGCGTAATTTTACGCGATGCATCTTTTTTTCTTCTATAAATGTTCCATCTTCGTTGTCTCACAACGTAGACATATAAATTTCACGACAAGAGGATAAAGGACAAGTGGAAAAAGTATGAATAAAACCAGACGAAAAGAGAGTAGAACAAGAGCCCGACTAGTAGATCGTACACGAAGAAAAACTTGAAGCCAATGAGAGAGAGAGAGAGAGAGAGAGAGAGAGAGAGAGAGAGAGAGAGAGAGAGAGAGAGAGAGAGAGAGAGCGAGACGAAGAGAAAACCTCTTCCCTCGCATTTATTTTCGCTCGTATTGTTTACGTAAGCATTCAACACCATCGCCCACTGTTCTACGACGTTTACTTTGATGGTGTGTATAAATAAAAAACGATCTGCAGAGTGTCGTCGATAGTGACTTCTTTCCCCTTCTGAATGGAAGGATCCACATAAGTGACGAAGATTGAAATACTATAATGCAAAAGGTTTCACCCTTATTTTTATGTTTATAAAAAACAATAGACTGTGAATGCAGCATATGAATTTTTTTTTCTTTCAAGGAGTGTTCTAATGTTTCCGTCATTCAACGGATGATTTTTCTTGGTGATTAAAAATGACTATTTAGCAGATATTTCGATCGCGAATTTTATTCACCTCCCAGTAAGGCTTTTCGAACTATTTTTGACCAAGTTATAGAAATATACTACTCTCCCAGTGTATCGAATCACTCTCGGTGATATAGAGATCGGAATCTCGGTCCAGTCTCTTTGCTTAGAATCCCCATCGTAATACATTCTGAATCGTTTTATTTTTTCTTTTCCTCTATAGACGGTTTATACGTCGGTGAATCATACGCATGTACTGGCAAAAGCATTGTGAAAGGAAGCAAGCTCGGTACATGACCGAGTCAAGAATCGAAAGTATATGAGAACATCTCCCATATCCCTACAACGCTCCTCATCTTCAAAGAAAACAGGAAGTCCTCTCTTACTCCGTAGTTAACAGGACAAAGGGCAAATGGACTTTCCATTGGCTCTGATTACATATCGAAACAATAATCTTATTTCCATAAAAAAAAATCTGTTTCTTTCGGAAATTACAAAGTTGATAAATGGAAATTGAAGTCTTCCTATGAGGAATTGCCAAATCGATTACCTCGAACTGCGAAATTTTGATAAGGATTGTAGTGAATTAATATGTGGATACTTATTGACTTGCAAATCATTGATAAAGTCTAAGGAAGCTGTATGCATGCTTCCTTTTCCTCGTCCATTTCCTTTGCCGTATTCCGTTCAAAAGATGCTCTCTAACAACGAAGAAAGTCTCATGCCGATAAAAAAGCAATCTACATGGAAACTGTCGATTGTTCCAGTGAAATTTCCACATGAAGAGAAAAGTCCTAGAAAAATTACCGTGCCAAACATATAGTTTGCCCCCACTTTACAGTGGCAAGCACGGTAATTTTTCTAGGACTTTTCTCTCCGTGCAGAAGCGTTGATAAGTTGAATTGACTGACGAACCATTCATGGTAGTTCGTCTTTATGCAATTGATGCTGGTTCATCGTTGTGTCGTTTAAGCTAATTCGTCGCTTTCTACAATCACTGAAATCTAGAGTTTCACAGATTGTCCTGTTCAACGACCCCTTTGAACATAGCTACCAAACGTCATTCATCACCATCGTCATCATCATCATCATCATCGTGCTCTATCGAAGCTCACAGGGTTAACTGAGAAGGGTCCCGATAGCCTGAGGAATTCACGCAAGATCACCTTCCCTCCTCTCCTCTGGTGGATACAAACAGAGAAGTGCCAGCACAGTTAAATCACTCATGCTGCCGTGATGGCGCGAATCCTGCGAATCCTATACACACAGAGAGAGAGAGAGAGAGAGCCTTCATCAAGACACGTGTGTGCGAGTCAATCGAAGTAATCTATATGTCGAGCATAGGATGTTGCCAGACATATATATATACATGCAAGGAGCAGTGAACGATCAACGCCTGCATGCAGCACTTGCCACACGTTCCTAGAGTCACAGCAGCCAATTCCAAAACCTCGCGCGTGAAACACCCGTTTGAGGAATAGTGGTCAGCTAAAGGCCACAGGTCTATAACCAACCGCGAGGAGTCACCACGGGGCTCACTGGCTGCTTTTGATTTAGCGGTATGTGTGCCTCTGGCACTGACAACTCGAGCTTCTATTAAGCGCATCTCACGCACGTATAGCATCACCACCGCCACCATTATTCCACATCCCTTCCAAGCCCTATCACCCCTGCCTGATGCATCCAGCGCATTATATACAGCCCTTTTCCTTCATTTAACCGCATAAAAAAATTTTAAGGTTTCATCCTCACGATGCAATCAATAATACCATTGATCCATCACCAAAAATTATTGCACATTCTGTGCTTTAATTTTTCCTATTCCCAAGTTTCTCACCTCATGGATTTATTCATGACACACACGCGTGTAACCCTGCGAAAGATAAAATTATGATAAATCTCTGTTTACCTCGGTTCCACAAGCCGTAATAACGTATTCCATATTTCTAACGAAACTTCGACGTTTAGTTCTGAACTTTGGCCTCGGATGATTCCGCGGATGGTATGGGGTTCAATTAGCACCATCACAGAGGAAAGACGCACGAAAGGTTGGAGCTCTCATTCGCGCTTTCCTTCGCTCATTTTGCTGAAAGGTGCGTGGAAAAAACGAAAACGGCGCAATGAAGTTTTCCGCGTGTCTATTGCACTCAGGCTTTCGTTTGCTCGTGCCGTAATTGAGGCTAGCTTCATAACCGGGGTTCCGCGCGGGATAACAAACAGCGAAAAGTGGTGAATTGTTTAAGGGAATGAGCGCCAAGCGGCGTTCTCTCATGCTGGTGTGTGTGTATGTGTGTGTGTGTGTGTGCGCGCGCGCGCGTCATGGTAGAATAGCATACGAAATGAGGAAGTATAGTCTCCCAACCAATTCCCATTCAAATTAATGCAAACGTCCTCTGCGTACCGCATCCCCGTACGAAAGGGAAATTTCATATCCATTTCTTCTCTCATTCTCTCTCTCTCCCTCTCTCTCTCTCTACCTCTCTGAGCTTTCAACGTGCGCAATGATCTAAACATTTATCCATTCCTTTATGGAATCTTCCCTCCGGCATGAAGGAGAAGTGGATCTTTGAGGCATCGACCGTGTTTTCAACGTTTTCTACGCTTAACTGTCATCATCAATCCACATTACGTTGAATTATGAACAATGGCTGAATGGTGAACATCCCTATGAGCCAGGGATTTCTTTCATTTTTTTAATGATACGGGTATCCTGGCTTACAAAGTAAGTCAGGTTTCTGTCTCTACGCATGTTGCACAAAAAGATGCACAGCTAACCGTGCGGATTCACCGTGCAGTTTCATTGCGCAAAAAAAGGAGGAACCGTATGCGGTGGAAAGAAAACGGCCATGTTTGTGATTGCACATTTTGTTTTTCATTACGCACACCACTCGGACGATGCGAATTTGCCGCAGTGAAATGCTACTTATGTTCAACAATTTTTTTTCCCCCATCATTCTAATGCACGCGTTTTCATCTAGTAGCCACGAGTCCATCACAAATGAAGGTAGCAGACGCTACGAAGTAGCACCGCAGCGGGTTTGGCTCGAATATTCCGTTAAAATGTATACATACATATATATACATATATATATATATATATATATATGGTAGCGTTTCGAGGAGTGGGCTGGTAGATAGCGGTATATACATTTCAGGGAGAGTGAGTCTGTTTGTCAGTCAAACGGGAGTGACTCGGCATAATGGACGACGGGGAGTGATGATAGTGATGGTTCCTCCTGCCAGTTTTGTATCTATGCATGATTCTCCTTCTCTTTTGCCTTTCTTCTCATTTAGGCAGTGCCATCGAAAGCACCCGCAACATTAGTTCATTTCTCTTTTCGTGTTTGCTAACCGCGAATATACTTTTACTCCGTCTATTTGTAAAAGGGGATTCAAGGGTGGGAAGGGGGTTTGGGATACTCACGGAGATGTGGAAATGTGAATCGGAAGGGAGACTATACGGGCATAAAAGTTATGTCCAAGTGATAGCAGAAAATTACTGAACGAATATACGCCATCCTACTTCATATTCTTTTCGTATGTTTCCAAATATTACAAGCCATGTGAATAAAAAAAAAATTCCGTGGGATATATCTGCTGCGGAAAAAAGCTCATTGAATCAAAATACAATATCATAACCCCTGAGCTTAGTCATAAAGGAAGCCTTGTAAATGAGCAACAATTTTGAGGATACAATGTGCAAATATTAATTTTCACCGGTTCGTCTCTTCTCTAGCTCGATAGCTTAAGTCTTGTTTGTTGTTGTTAAATTATACATCGAACATCCTGTAACCTCACTACTGCTGGGTAAAATCAGAAGCGTCTCAAAGACTTTTGAAAAAACTCTAAATTTACCAAAATCTTCCCAACATCGATTCTCGATAAACTCAGCACCACGCATCGTTCTTCCCTATTCTAAAAAATAAAGGCTTGCAGGACGATGAATCCATAGTCATATAAGTGAAAGAGTACTTCACCTAATGAAATTTTTTTATTTTTTTCCATTTGCGAGATAACAATGGACTCATCTTGTGTTGAGGACGCTCCCTGAAAACTTTTCAATTAATTTAATTGTCGCATACGCCCTGTATAAACGCTTATCTGTGGTCCGACTGTTTGTTCGTTGCAAAGCGTGTGTATATGATACCGAGAATGGTCGGTCCCACGTGAAATTAGCAAAAGGCATTAATCGTCGGCATCCCTCTGCCACGAAAACTTTCAGCAGCATAAAACAAAACGAAAGCGCAAAAGAAGAGAAAAAATAAAACGTCTGGATGAGGATAGGGAATGAGAGGGAGAAAATACAAAGAATAATATAATAAAAGAAAATCAGCGACGCATAACCAGGCAAAACTCGCCGGCGTGACCGCTAATTTCCCTAATTTCGTTAATAAATTTTGTCAGACAGGAGCCTCGAGTATACGCCTCTTGTTCTCTACCCTCCTTCGTTCGCGCTTTCGCGGAAACTTTCTCCCGTGGATTATAAAGGAATTAACTCGATGAAATAGCCTAGCTATTCGGAACGTTTTCCGACCCTTGTGCGCGCAAGACCACCAATCCCTTTTGTTTCGGCGATATGCGCTAGCAAGGGGCGGTCGAGGGAGAGAGAGAGAGAGAGAGAGGATAGCTGAGTAGAATAGAATATTTATACATGTACCATAAAGCCAGGAGTGTGTAGTGAGGAAAAGCCAAAAGCTTGAGTAGATACAGTTGTTGCGTTAAAATAACGAAGCCTAGAAAGGTTGGAACTTGAACGAGCTAAAAAGAGTCAGATGCGCATACAATGGGAAAATTGGTGTCATCGTATAACTGTTAAATATAGCAAAAGCCAGCAGCTTTTTCTAACTAAAAAAAATAAAATTGAATTTAAAAAAATGATACAATAATTTCACATGCACTGTATTTTCTGTTTTTTTAAGATTATTTTATCTCTCTCACTCGTTTTTTTTTTATATGCGGCTATCTCTCTTTCATCGCCCCTCATCGTCGGGCTCTGGGGTGGCTTTCTGCGCGTAACCACTCCATCCTTCGTACTAACTCTCCGGGCAATCTGCAGAGCCTCTCCGTCGGTCGTCCCGTAACTACTACTGGCCCTGGTCAGCGGGTGAAGAGTGTTTTCGTCCCTACCCGCTTTGCTACTGAGGCTTAACGCCGATCTTTTGCGGTAGCCGGTATACTTACTTCTTGGAGTCTCTCCCTTCGGACGTACAGGGATCTCCATCTCTCCCGATATTCCGGTCTCGATTAAGACAATATCTTTTCGACTCCGAGCTCGCCAGGGTCTAGCCTTTCGATCTCTGGCTTGCCATATGTAATTTTTTCTTCTCTGAGTGTCGTGCATGCCTTATTATGAATGCACGGTACTCTTATCCAACATTGCCGTGGATAAAATAAACATATCCATCTATCTATCTCTCTCTCTCTCTCTACGCACATATTTTACTTTATTTTTCTTCTTTTCCATCATGAATTATATTTGAAATTATGTGACACCGCGTGGACGATGCTCGGTCAGTTAATGAGTATACACATTTACCCGAGAATATTTTAGGACCCCGAGAACCCTGACAGTGGAAAAAATATGTATCAGGCTACCCTCGCATTTTTCTGTATTTTATAACACACTCACATTTGGCAAAAATTAAATTTTTTGGTAGCGTAATTGTAACAGTCGTGTTTGATTAAAATATTTATTTTAAAAAGTTTACACAATTAAAATTGTATTCACTGCTTACAAACAATTTATTAATTAATCTAAAGAATAAATTATTCTTATTTATAATTGGATTTATTCAGATTTATTTTTACTAGAATTTTTTATGCCTCAAGTGATGTCAAGCGCGAGGGCTGTCTGATTATAACGGGACTCGACTACTAGCTATGGGAGAAGCCGCAAGCCAACGAGATATAGAACGAGTCTATGCCACCAGCTCCAGGTCATCGACGCAATTGCATCTTCGTCTATTCCATGTTTAACATTAACTCTACTTCATTGATTCTACTTCGTATGACCAAAGAAGACGAAAATACGCCGAATATTTTTTATCCCGAGTGTTTGATGTCAACGGCTATTCGCTGCATCGCGTGTGCCTTATATTGTTTTCACCGGTTTAACCCACCTGTCCAATTTGTGGAAAGTTTTGGCACGTCCCCGACGTTTATTATCACTCCGAAGAGACGGGATTGGGGCAGTGAGAAAATCGGGCAAGCATGAAGGAAACTGCGGCACTAACTGTGCGGTACCGTCTAACGCTTCTCCTCCCTGCATCGTTTCCTAACCTCGCCCCTCCTCTTTATCCAACCGTTAATCCCCTTTCCTCAGAAGCAGCAGCGCCAGAAGTGGAAACGGACGAAGGGAAGTTTCGAATTTCTCCGGGCGTGGTCTACTTCATCTCGGTATTGTAATCTCGATGCAAGCCCATCGAGACAACGAGAATACTGCGAGAAAGTGAGAGAGGAAAAAAGCGAGGCGAGTTCCGTACACCGACGAACTCCGACATTATATAGGAACGAAGAGAGAGAGGAACTTGGGAACGAAATAGGGAAAACAGCGACGAGTTGTAGGTTAGCTGCTTTCGTAAGCTCTGTACATCGTAAAAGTGAGGTAGAAAGTAAACTGCCAAGTGAATAAGGAATTAACCGCAGCAAATTAACGAAGCTTTTCGTTATACATACATATCCGTATTCCTGGTATATACTTATACTTTCCGTTGGTTATGGATGCTCCTGCGGTTTATTTCTTCGCGTATCTTTAAGAATGTAAGCTCGTGATACGATCTACGACAGATTGTTAGAGAACGTTGTTGACAGATCCCATTCTAAGTAAAACCATAACGGCACTATTTTTACCACTCTCGCCACTATAGATTGTATCGCTTTAATTTATAAATCTATGATCAACCAAAAAGCGTTGAAGGCAGGCCCAAAGCTCTTTCAACCAGTGTGCGCTCCTGTCACCCTGCATGATTCTGCCTCAATGTCCGGTGCTGCCAAACGCATCACTTCCCAGACTCAAAGTGAGTGTTGCAAAAGGCTGCAATGAGAGAGCATCAACGGATTTCGACATGTCACGCGCAATGTTAGTCCGGCTTAAACTGTCGCAATGGTGATCCAAGTTGGCATCAATGGCCACATATTCAAAGCTCTCCAACCCACCCGCACCCCCCTCTCCAATTCTCTTCCGCGTTCACTCATTCGCTCCATGGACCAGGCTCAGAGCCGAACTGATCTATAAGCTTTGCGTATGCACGTGCACGCGTGTATATGTACCGGTGCATGTACGCGGGCAACAGAAAGAGGCCCGTATTGCGTTCGAACCGATCAAAGGCCGTCATTATGTGGACAAGCATCGTTACCGCACGGTTCCAGCCAGGTAACAGGAAGGCTATCTGCGTACCGTTACAATGCCACGTTGATCCGGCGCGTGTGGTACACAGCGAAGTCGAAACAATCATTTGGCCACAGGGAATCTGATCCCGACAACGGCAGCCTCATCGACTAGGCCATTTTGAGCCTCGGCCTTCGATCTTCAGGCGACATTCGTACGCAAGTCAAATGTGCGTGTGTGTATGTGTGTGTGTGTGTGTGTGTGTGTGTGTGTGTTATTCATACCAAGCTGCAGTCAAAGAATGTTACCAACAACTGGTAGGATAAATATTTGCGACGTAATGAAATTTTGGATTCACCATCGGATTCATGGAAAGGGGAAAAAAGTAATCGGGCTAATATATGTAGAGACTTGATTTGAAAATGGCTTTTATTTCCAAACGTTAGAGCATGGAATGACATTTTTCAACTTGTCATCGAATTACCATCATTCGTCTGGATTTCATCCCTAATTTTTTGTTAGAGATGCAGGAGCAATGCGATCCATCGTCTCTTGTGCCTCACGCGTTTCGCACGAAAACCTAGGAAGTCGTTTATTATGATTCTCGGGCGATACGGTTATAACTGTAATTAAGTTTTCGTCCATTTGGAATAGTCTCGCATATTCGCAAGGCATGTGTTGGTGTTGGTTCTCCATGTACAATCGTACAGCGATATATTAAGGGCGCTGGAGTATCGAGCAATAGTAGCAATACCACCGAGGGTTAATAGCGTTTACTATTTTACTATGCCATCTCGTCATTCCTGTCGCTCTTGTTAGGGCGTTACAGTACGAAACACATCGCCAACGCATGGAACAAACCCACCCTACTTCTCTCTCCATTTCCTATATATATCGTCCTTTGGCGACAAACCATAGAGCGTACACATTATGCTTCAAGTTTCACATTCTCTTTTGTCGCGAATCCGCCAATGCGGTCATGTTCCATTCTAACACCGCACAGACTTCGGCATAGAATCCACTTCTATCTGTCGGCATTGATCCGTTTGGTCCTTTTTAACTTACGTCCCTGGCATCTTCGAGAAGCCTCGAGTGTAGAGTCCAGCCGTTGTAGATAATAGAAAAAGTTATTTTCCCTTTCTCTCTCACCTCTCTATCTCTTCCTTTCACTGCTTTGCCCTATCGTTTGATTTTCTCTACCTCTCTTTGTCTTTCCAACGTCTCCATCCATTTCTTACCCTATTTTTCTCAAGCGTGCTCTTTCCCCGACATACCGTCGAAGAAGAAAGTTCTCAGACTCCTTCTCCATCTCTCCCTACTTGAGAATAAGCTCCCAAGGTATTTTCAATATCTGACCGTGGCCTTCGAGCTTTCGGAATCTATCGACCGTGTGTGCTCAAGCTAAAAACGGCGCCGACCATTCCATTATTCAGGACCAAGTTTGTATGTAATGTTCATCATACGTTCGTGAGAACAGTCGCCTCCGTATAGGCGACCCTGATCTTGAGACCCCGATGGCATTTCTCGGTATACCTTCCAGAAGACCTCCTCGTTTATTTCGTCGTCGAAATAAAAAAGAATTAAACAAAAATTCCACGAGTAAGATCGTATGTGAGGATCCTTTCCCAGAGCGCTGGCTCTGTTTGACGGTGATATGGGATAATGGGATGTGTATTTTCAATAGCAGTGGAATAATTGCGAGAGTAATCATATAGCCAGGGACAGGATTTGAGTGTATATATATATATATATATATATATATATTAGGATGAACATGCAAATGTGTTCTGGTTGTATAATAGGCATATTCAACGTCTCTTTTGGCCATGGGATTTTGGCATGGTCTGAAACCATAAAGCCACCCCGTACGCGCATATTCAGCCGGGATTTGCTTATGAGTTTCATCTCACTCGCTACAGAAATACTCCTCAATGTGCATTGCATATAACACGAAGGGTTAATACTACCGGTGCCTGGCTCTTCCATTGCTCGGGACATACTATATATATATATGTACATATATACATATCGTAAAGCTAGTCGATTTGCGGTCTTCAATGTATCGCACACTCTACCACGCTTCATTAGGGTCCGCAGCGGCAAGCAATCTCGCAAAGGGCCACACATGCAGGAGAAAGCACCATTGCCTGCGACCTTCGGTCCGGTTCGAAGCTTTTGGGCCATACTCTGGATATGTTTAGCCAGCATACGCGCCCTCGCTGAGATGTCAGCAAAGTGAGCTTATACACAGCAGGCTTTCGTGATTGCTCTTTCTCCACTCCCACTCCATTCAAAAGTTTCGCTCGCTGACTCTCCCTCTCTCTCTCTCTACATGTTGACGGCTAACGCGCCAAGGTAGCCCTAGACGTCAATCGTATTACACTATTATCAAACTCATCAGACGCCGGACGTTTCAAAGTTCAATCCCTCGCCAAGACTGGGTCATGCTTTAGACGCCAAAGACTTGTTTAATACGCAAAAACTCTCGCTGTAACGAACTGTCAAAGCAGCCTTGTAAGGTCTAATGAGTCGAGACATTGAAGTTTATTAACTGAAGAAAAAATGTAAGTCGGAAGAATGCGATAAAACGTGGAAATTAACGAAGAAAGAAGGAGAAAAATTTTGCCTGCGTTTATCGAGGCAATATTCGGAAACGAATTGATGTACAGCTTGGTACGACTTTTCACTTGTAGGTAACTGGATCGTAATACGAATTGGGTGTGCTACATGGGAAGGTAAATTTAAGTTTTAATCGAGATAAGCGGCCCGTGGTAAATCGTGGTGGAGTATAAAGTTTGTATATATGTGTGTGGCTGGGTGGGCGAGAGAGAGAGAGAGAGAGAGAGAGAGAGAGAGAGAGAGAATGAGAGATTCGAAACCACCGCAGACCGCACCCATTCACGAATAAACATAAATTCACGTCATATTATACGCGCCCGACAGTTCAGCAATAATTAGTAATTGTAATAGGTGATTCGAACGATTTGCCTAGCGTATACTAGAGAGCACGAGAGAGAACAACGCTTGCCTGATTACTTATCATTAATATTGCATTTGCGAATTAATGAACGACAAAGCTCGAGCGTGTACGCCAATGCCGGGTTATTGTAATACGACCCTCTATCAGCTATCGGGTACCACTCGTCCTGTCTCTCTTCCGTTTCTATATGTGCACCTAGTCAGGCATACCCTCGCAATTGACGTGTTTAAAATCGATTGCGTGGGTGGCCATCAGCTTTCACCCTCTCTCTCTCTCTCTCTCTCGCTCTCTCTCAACGTATGGGACTCATGGTGCGTAATTCCGACGACTAAATATGCGACCGCAAAATCCTGGCTGTATGCTGGAACTCACTACAGACTGGCTTATAGGACACACACGATTTCAATACGATCGGTCATGCCAAATAATCATACAGTATACTGGATTAAATTTTTATTTACTTGTTACAGGGGATGATGGAGTAGGATACAGTGAGAAGGTTAAGTTGTCAATTAATCATGAAATTTTACTAGTTGTTATATCACATAGAGCGTTCACTGTGATAAAAAAAAAAATTCTCAATTTTGGTGATACTGAACCTTGCCAATTGGGTATCATCAGTCATTTATCGTGGGTCATTTTATCAAGTAATTCATTAGGCAATATTTTTCTCTCAAACAATAATTTCGCGCCCTTTGGGGTGGTAAATAACAAACGGCTTATCTCATGCTCTGTATTATCATTATCTATCGCCTTTGTAGATGTAGATCTTGATTATAATTTTTTTTTTTTTTTTTTTTGAATATCCTATTTTGCTCTCATGAGTGTAGTATATTTTTTTGCAGATTCTTACAGACGATAAATTTTTCGAGATTGACCATGAGATTTCAGGTGGTATGCGGGTTTGAAAATATGTTAGTTTAAATCACAGTGAAGTCAGAGAAAGAGAGAAAACGAGGGAGAGAAGCGCAGACCACAAGCACACGGGATCCTGTGGGCATGCGAAAACGAAAGCCCGTTAAGATAACGTCGGGTGAGTTCTCTACTTCACGAGACATTCGAGTGTGGTATGCACACAAATGTACACACATATATATACGGGACATTTCACGCCAAATGGATAAACGCGATTCTTTGATCTTTCAACTTTGTTTTTTAAACTCGTAAATTCAAAAAAAAAAAAATGAATTCAACTAAATAATGAAACCGAAAATAACAACAAAAATCGAAAGACTTAGGAATGAGAAGTTTGTCAATTTGTCTCTGAATGGCCAAAATATAGTATACACCTTCGTGCTGTTGTATCCGATCATCCTATCTGTATTTCCTTTTGGTCACAGCACGTTTCCAACTAAGGGGTGTCCGCGAAATTGCAATTTATTAATTTCTTGAATGCGTTTTTTCTTTTTTTCTTGAATTACCCAGCTCATCGTTCGAATTCGCCCGGGGCGGCGGAGAAATGATTAAGTGTAGACCGAAATTTTTTATTTTAATGAAAAATGAAAATTCGGACTATCGTTTATCGATCGAGCGAAAAAAATGGACTGCGAAATGAACGTATCACGTATACTACATGTGCAGACACGCCGAGTTGGTTATACTCGACGTTTCGCAGATCGGAAGGAAATACATTGCCAGAAAGAGAGACACGACTCTGCAATTACAAGACGTTGTCCGGTCTTATCAAATATATATATATATATATATATATATATATATATATATATATATATATATATATATATATATCTGTACATTTACGCATCGATTACGACTCGAAGCTTGTTGCCCGCATCTTTTTCGACATACGAATTCTTTTGAACGAGGAATCCTTGCGGATGGTCTTGACCCTCCGGTCGTATGTAATCTCCAGGGACGAGACAAACATGACACAATCTTTAACGTTGAGAAACCGAGAAACTACCCGGGACTTTGCCTTTTTTTCTTACTTCTCTTATATTTCTCTTTTGTTGCCCCACAAATATAAGCAGACATATCACATCCTATCATCGTACTCATCCATCCCCGTGGACGGATATAAACATTTTTTTCTACCTATTCAAGCACATTTCTCGAGATTGTCAACTTCTCGATTAAAAATATGTAAAATATACATTTGCATCTGAGCCGAGAAAAACTTATGGATAAAAAAGTGTCGATAATTAATTTAGGTTTTTTAACGATACATATATGTCATAAGCCACATTGATGAGATTCAAGACCTGTGTGTCAGTGGTTGGTTGCCTACTTTAAGGTAGTTCGGTCCGAATTGAGGTTCACGTTTAACACCCTGTTTTTTTTGCATTTAATCAAAAGAGTTGACCTTGCTCTACATGTCTGCAAAATTTCAAATTAATTTACCGTGCAGTTTTTGCGTAATTAATAAATAAGTTAACATTGCTCTTATGGGGCATATATAAGGCTCAGATGACACGCCAACTATCGAAATTTCAGTATCCACGAAAAATTAATCGTTTAAGGGCAAAAAAAAAATACCACAATAATGGTTGATATCTATAAGAGATATTTACCAAAGATTTAAGTCGATTTACCGTACGGTTTTATTTTATATTAATAATTAATGCGAGTCCGCGGTCTCTGTCCTTGTCATAGACCGGATCTGCTCGCTAGCAGAAGACTAGGGGAAAAAACATGTGAAAATCGAAGCTAATCCGCGTCTCACTTCAGATTCGATGAACGCCGGCAAAAGTGGTTCCGAACAACTGTCACATTTGAGTTGTTCGGCAAGATATACAATGTCAACTAGACGAGTTCCGAGTTCATTGCATACTGGCCGTTGATTCAACTGTACTTGCCTCGAGACGAGCCTTTTTTCTCCCCTGTTCTTCATTATACTGTTTTAAAGCATACAACAAAACTCGCGAATGCAATCCAGTAACTTTATGCGTAAGGTTAGATTAGCTCGCTCCCTAACGTAGAGAATGAGTCAAGTTGAGTCTGTCATTATTCCGGGTATTAATTATTATTAACTTATTATTTACACCCTGAAAGAAGCTTGTAATATTTTTTTATGCAACAATTCAATTTATCATAGCTTTCATATGGTTAAATTGTACGTAAATAAATCTGAATTACGGATGAAATTTGACTTCGGCCAAACTCGACCGAACTACCTTAAGAGTATATTGTTGGTCCTGAGGACCAATCCTTTGGGAAAGATTCGAAAGATTTTTCTTTCCAGAAAATTATTATTATCATTATTTATTCGGTGTGATTTTTTTTTTTTTCATTACAAGTAGTACTATAATATAAGTGTTTTATCAAGAGTTCTTACTCACGAGTCTTGGAAAAGGTAAGCTCGAAACTCGAATTGGTATAGCCGGGAAGTTACTCACCTGAAACATTTTAAATAAACAGAACATTAGATTATCGATAAAATAGATATGCGACCTACGAGAAGAAGTAGTAAAGAGAATTCCCAAAAATTAATGATGGCAGATTTTCGAGATAAAAAAAAATGAGCCTCCTCGAAAAAATTTTTTGTGGTACAGCATCTTATTTTAATGATAATTTGAAGCTCAAATTGTTAACCCTCTGGCCAACAATATCGATAGCCAGATATTTCGATGGAGTTCCACATAACACGAAACGGAGATTATAACCAAAAAAAAAAAAAGTACTCTCTTGCTGATCCAGCTGAAAAATATATTTCATAAATGGAATATGGCAAATGTCAAATCTGCAATTCTGATACGAGAGCACGTAATTCAAGCGAGGGGCCTGGATACGCTCTGCGAAACTGTTTTCAGGTCACTCGAACATTTTCAAATCCTGCCAGTTCGGACTTTTCATATGTGCTTGGATAAAATTGTCCAATCCTCGTGAGACGAAGTATGTGCCGAGCAAGTCTAAAAAGGGATGGTGCCGTGCGAAGCTTCAAATACAGCATAAAAATGAACACCAGAGTGAATATACGCGATCTCTTTTCGGTCATCCGCAGAGATGACTACGGAAAAAATTCACAGACACACACTCGCACACATACATGTATAGCGGTAAGTTTTCTCAATTTTCTCGACATTTTACCCGCTCTACATATAGATATATTTAATATTATGACTCGTTCACAAGACTATAGCGCTGGTTTTTCCCAGTGGCAGTACTATGGGCCGCGCGATCTCGTTTATGCACGCTAGATATCTCCTCGAGCTCTTTCTCTCATATTGGTTTTACGATTTTTACGACATTTTTACGTTTCATTACTACGACTGGCCTTGTTGCCCGATGGCACGGCAAACCAGCCTGAATTTCCTCTCGCAAAATTGACTACCTTCGCTCTATTGCAAATACGATTTTCCATCCCCCTATAATACCACATATATCCGTTCGCATTTTTTACATTCATTTTCAATTAAGATGAAGAAAAAAATTTCGATTCAAATTATATACTGTTTGTAGTTTCTATTTCTATGGATTTTCAGAATTCTCGGTGAAGTTGAAAATAATTTGGGATTACGTGAGATATTGTCAAGTCCTTTAACCTCCTGGCTTTTAGAATTCTCTTGGGAATTGAGAATAACCCATTATTCCATTGAAATAGTTGTCGGGCAACGCTCGGAATGTTATTTAAATTTTACAAATAGCAAACACGCCCATTAGTCTTTGCCGAAATTTTCATCGCATCCAACTTTTGAATGTGACTGTATGGACTGTTTTGAACATAATGAGAAAACGAAGCTTCTGAGTTTAGCGAGCAGAGAGATAGAGATGAAGAGAGGGTATGGGGAATCAGTGTGCGATTGGTTGGTGCTCTTGGGCGTTTCTACCGATTGACTTTAATTACTGATCGGCAGTCCGAGTGGGACTGACGTCCATGTCGTAAATTAAGGATGATTACGGTACGCATCCCAGCGGTCGAGTAATCGTTGGGCCTGCTTCAGGGTTCTCCTTTTCGTTTCCTCTTGGACTTGTCCTTTTACGCGATGCATATGCATATACATATACGAACATGCATTCATCGATCTGAGTCTCTGGATGCTAATTTTTTTTTTTGGCAAGTTATTTTTTGCTCGATTCAACGCTTTGAGCAGGCCTCTATTCTACGCATTATTATTCTACATTAAAATTACAACAATTGTTTTTTTTTTCACAGGACGCAGACTTTTAGTTGAAAAATTTGGGATTATTTTTTCTCTTATTTATTTTGGGCTGACTGTAGTCGGATCCCAGTATAGTGATAGAATTTATAGTAGATCTATACCAAATAGAAAGCCTAGGGAAATGTTTTTCGAAAAAGTATAATCTTTTCGATCTCTCATTTTCGCACACTTTCCACATGAATAGACTCTCATTAAATGCTGTTTGCTATTTAAGAGAATAGATCAAACTGTTAAGACTTTATCGACGTTTTTACAATTTCGAAAAACGTTTTCTAGCCATTTACTCGCAGCTGACTTCGAGCTCTGTTCAATTTTTTTCCGCGGATTATGTGAAAAAAAAAGGTACAAATTAAAACTCGTAAATTTCTTACCCATGATTTTTGCTCATTTACAGAGCTTTGTCTATGACAAAACCAAAGCTGCGTGTAAGTACATGGAAAATCGGCTCGAAAATTTATCAGGTCCATCAGAAATTCCCGAATGCTTAGCAAAAAAAAAAATGACATTCCTTGAAGAAATAATAAGATGCATTGGCATGTCCGAAGCGAAGAGATACGTCTTGTTCGAAACGGTTCTGCGACGAATCAGTATGCGTACCGGGCTATCGAACGATCGTAATTAGCATTTAATTAATTGGACTAAATGTGCGAACGCACGTTCGTATTTTAACGGGCACACGATATTGCCTGTTTGAGAAAATATCGCGGTCGATTATGCGTCGCAAAAGCTTCGCGCACTGAGTTTTTCATGCCTTGTCGATATATATCATGTATCTAAGTTAAATATATATATTAATATACAATGACATGCGCTTATCGTTGAACGACCAAAATTTCGCGTAAATCCGAGAATCGAAATTGGGCGATTGATCGATTTACTATGCATCCCCAAACTCGAAGGAAAGACATCGAAGCGACCAGAGAGGAAAAAAAAATAATTTAAAAGATTCGAGGGACGAAGCAACTTTTGGAAATGCGAGTAATTTTATGCCATGCGCGGGCCTTGAAACGCCTCGAGAACTTGACGGAATTTTATGGTGCCGAAAACTTGATGGAATTCCATGAAACTTTTGTAAATAATTACAAAAAAAAAATTATAAATTGATTAAGCTGTGTTCTTTCTCGAGCCTACATAATCCCACGCATTATTCACGATAAATCCGTGCGGAGCGCTTGGACGTGGGTAGCGATTCAGCCGGATTATCGATACACGTCGTGATTGCATATTTTCTCATCCTCCCATCATTAGCTGTAGCAAAAATCTTCGATACAAATCTAAGGAATCCACTTTTGGTGCATCGGAAGATCAACGAGGGTGAGGAATGAGAATATAATGCTGTATATATTGTCGTGTTCTCGACGTCTCGATAAGAATCCACGATCAAAATATTAACATGCCCACGTAGAGTAGGCGATCCTTTTCCTCACTCGTTCTCTCCCTTGCCCCTCATTCTCTCTCTCTCTCTCTCTCTCTCTCACGCTCTCTTTCTCTCTCAATTCGGGAGCACATATGAAAAGCTCTAGCTTTTCTACTGATTTTGATGCCAAAGCTCGGTGCTGTCATTCACGACCACGCCCACGCTCGAAACATTCGGTCGGTATATACACAGCGGAAAAATAGAAAGAGTCTCGAAAATCACAAGGGCCAATACGAGGGTGAGTGACTTGAATCTAGCAATTTTCTCGAGCGTAACGAGAGAGCCAAAGTGCTTCCGAGATCTTTCACAAAGTCATGTGCTCTATATCACACCATGGTTGAGAGAAATTTCAAAAAATCGCACTTCAAAGTATATGGTATACATGAGGCTGACGTAAAAATCAACGAATTCAGCTACCGCGACCACGTACAAGAAATATAGCTCCACTGGCAGTCGACGAATAAAGTTAAATTTGTGTACTACTTGTGCTTTACCGAGATAAAATTAAGCCTGTTTTGCTGGAATCTTAATCAAAAGATAATCCTATGTGAATCCACAAGAGTTCGAGTAATTTTATCCGGTCGGCTTGTATTGTAAAACTCATCGGCATTGGGGTCAATGAATTTTCAATAGTATTGCAAACATTGACCGCCAAGAGTACTTAACTTTTTGAAAATGGTAAAAAAAAAGTAGCATCGCCAGGGCTATATTAGAGAACTGTCGTCTTTATTTCGAAAACTTAGACTTCGACTCTCCACTGAGTCCATCACCGCTGGACCATTAGAGTCCAGAGATGATCTCTATTGGTAAGATGAGAAAATTTCAATAAAGCTCCGAGATAAAATTCATTGGAGGATTATAATCTTACCTCGAAGCTCTCGGGTATCTGAGCAAAGTTCGAATCACTGGAAATGTCCAGAATAAATGAGCGAAATAAAAAGGAGTAATTTTACTCTGGCGTAAATAAATTATAAATCGTATTATAAGTCTATTCAAGATGCCTGTCATAGTACCATCTCAATGTGGAATTGCTATACGTATATCAAGACTGTAAATCCAGCAAGAAACTTACCGAGAGGCGCATACACACGCACACTTGGTAAATACAAACGGGTAATTCCCACAATGACATAATCAGTCCTGCAGCATTGAATTTATATGGGTGCCGTTGGTAAACGGTTTCTCTCTCACAAGAGGCACACAATGCTCCATTGTCCTTGCTCTCGTGTTCTCTCGCACGTGTATAAATGCGTTCACCCCGACCATCTTTCACTCTCACTCTCCGTCTCACTTGCCAATAGACGATTTACCTCTCTCGAAGCGATAAATGTAGTCATGCGGTATGGAGTATCAGGTGCCTTTGGAAATTTCGGATTGCGCAATGAAATTTGCGTGTCAATCGGTTCTGAGTTATCAAATATTCTCCCACAGTCATTTCCACGCGTTTCACGTATTTTCTCGTCTATACGGTATGTGGAAAATATACTGGCAGATATTTTTATACGTAAATCGCGTTGGGTGTTGGGTAAAAATTGTTCAATCGACTGAAAATTCTAAAATGATACGCAGCTAGAATCGATTTTGTTTTTCAAATAGCCGAGAGAGTGAAACACGTCGAATATACCATTCCGAAAGTCTCATGGTGGGGTACAGAGACGATTTTCTGTGACAGAAGAATGAATATTTCCGCAGTGACCCGACTCACTCAGTCTTGAAAAGCTAGCGTTCTAGTTCTCTTGAATCATGATATACCTATATATATATATATATATTGGCAGTTTCGTGCATAAATAATTTTTTTAAGTTGTTATTCCGCAAAGAATGTGTGATTTTTTTCCTTTTTTTTTCTTACGAAGAGACAGTTGAAAAAAAAATTATCAGAAATTCTGCATCGGTAACTCTAAATCTCCTAAGCCTTAACTGTTGATGACGAAATAATTTCTCCATTTTCTCGTACGACGAGATTTTAACTATCATGACTCTTATTCTTTTATTCTAGGACGCATGCACAGACATCGTCAATCAGTTGAAGCTAGAAATTTGTTCTCACGATGAAGCCTTGCTCGCTGTGCCCGATAAAGATAGGATGAGGATGGTTGATATCTGAGGTGCAGAGTACGTGGGACACTTTGGTAAAATCGCGAGGCCACGTTCAGGCAAGTGGAGTGTATACGACACCAGCGGTATTTGTGAAGGAAAAAAACGTTGTCACTTTCCTATGTTATATATATGTGAACAGAACATTTTCGCGTGGACACTCTTGCGAGTACCTTCAGAAAATACGCTGGGATCGAAAGAACAAAGTTACGTATCGAAAGTTCTCGAAAGAGAAGCTACTTTAGGGAGAATAAGACAGAGAAGAGACGGAAATAGAGAGAGAGAGAGAGAGAGAGAGAGAGAGGAATACTGATGCTTCTCTCGATAAACGATAGCACGAAATTTCTGGGTAAGCTCTGATAAACGTCGTCAGGTGTCAAACTTGAGGGAAGATGGGATCGGTTCGAGCAAATGGAAGGTTTAAGTTACCCTATATACAACGTACACCCACGAACATATACACACACACACACACACACACACACATATACACAGAGGCAAGGGGTGAAACGAGGATCGTAGAAAAGAAGATTGCGAGGGTAAAGTGGAAAAGTGCTGTGATGCGACAGACACGTAGCATGTAACAAGGAAGAGCGACTGGGTATAAGATAAATGCTTCGCGGGCCATCACACTCGTCCCTTTATTGCCTTTGATCCTCCAAATTTCGAGTTGATACTCGAGTTCGTAAAACTGAAGAACCCAATCATCCCTAAATATGATCGCTATATGTGGACTCAAGCTACATGCTGTATACAAATCTTGAGGAAGACTCAAGAGGTTTTACCAATTTTTCCATCGTCGTAAAACATGAATTATACGCATTGTTACCGATTACGTATTTCGATGTTGTATGATACTCAGGCATCTCGAGATTATTAAATTGTTCTGTAAAACAATAAATAAATTCCGTATCCGTGAATAAGGAAATTATGTTAGATCGTTTTTGGAGGTCCCAATAATTCGGAACCAACGGTGTCCTGTAAGGCTATTGAATTTAAATTCATACTTTTTTGTTCATTGTCATCGGAAAAACTTTAGGTAGCATTCAATAACTTCATTGAAGAACTTAAGAAGACTCACATAACATCCGTGACGCCAGATTTACTTCAAAAAGGGATATATAACATATATATATATAATTGTTTACAGTGTTGCGTGTCCAACTGTATGAATGGAATTCATATTTCTTCTATCGATCCCAGGAGGTTTTAAGAAAGACAGCCGAGATACGAAGAGCGGATTTTGCGGAAGAGCGTATATTGTGTACATATTTTATACATATATGTATATATATTAACGAGTTGTCGTATAACATAATTTTTTGCATCCCACACAGAGCAATAGTATCGGTATACTATATATGTAACGTGCATAAATGCATACACGGTATAGATACGTCCGAAGAGCAGCAGCCTCAATACACCTTACTGCTGTGTAGAAGCGAGAGGCAGAGAATGAGATGAAAGAGGAATGAGCAAAGGTTTGCGTGAGGATGCTGAGACTGCCTTTGCCTCTTTATCTCTCTCTCTCTCTCTCTCTCTCTCTCTCTCTCTCTCTCATTCTCTCTCTCTCTCTCTCAAATTGTACACAGCGTGTGCACCAGAGATGCCTGGAGAAGAAGAGACACACCAGGCATGTTTGCCGACAGCAAATAAACGAAAATAAAGTGACGGTGCAAGAAAAAGAGAGAGGGAAAGAGAATCCTGCGAGTCTAAATACACAGGGCCTTACAGCTCAGATTTACTAGGCAGCGATCTTCGGAAAAAAACATTCCACATTAATTTTTATAGATTTTTTTATTTCGAAAATTGGCTCGGTAGCATATCAACGAAAGTGTTGATTCAATACTGCTGTTGAGTATCATCATTTTTCTGACTTTTTGTTCTAGCAAATTATTGGCTAAAAAAACTGAAATCTTGAAACTTATCCAAAGATAGACTTATGTTAGTACTCAATAGAGATGCAACGAAAAAACATGGAACGTAGATTCAACCGTATATTGCGACTTAATTCCCGCAGAGACAAGTCAGCGATGATGATTGCAGTAATGTCTATTTCGTCCGGAATAACCCATACAAATAGCTTAACCCTCCGCGATACTCCGGGCTTGGTCGAATCCGCAGGACTCCGAAATACTGTGCACAAGGAAAAGCCGGTCCCTCCGCATGTGTGTATGAAGGCTTTCACTTTAACTTATACAACTCAGGGCCCAGGGGTTTGGACTTAATCTGGAAGATAGATTTACACCCACGGATGCAGAGAGCCTAAGAAAGTGGTACGACTGAGAGGAACCAGCAGAAGGAGAAGAAGAAGAAGGAAAGTAGGAAGAGGACGAAAAAGATGCGTGAATGAGAAGAGCCAACAGATCGGCATGAAACGAACTAAATCGAGAAAGAGCCGACGAGGTGAACATACCAAACCACGATGAGGCGAACAACAAGATGCGAAAAGGAAGAGAGAGAGAGAGAGAGAGAGAGAGAGAAAGTGAGCGAACGACGCAGTTTACGTCCAGCTTAGCTCGCCAATGACGTTGTTTTTTTATTGTATTTTTTTTTTCCTTTCCGGAGCCAGTACCCGCTCTGAAGTGCATGGAAGCAATAAAACGATCTCTGAAGCAAAAGTACTCGGTAACACCGATTTACACTATGAGCAATTAATTACCGACTTATGGGTCCGAGGACTCGCGGGACTTACTAGCCAGTCTCGTATACGAAGCCAGCCAGAGATTACGGAGACTCGTAATTTCTTCTATATGTACATAAGTTTATATATTATATTATACGCGCGGGGCTTGTGCGCGGGAAGTGTATACTATTTTTCACGTACTGCGGTAACGAATACTTCTCAATTTACTGCAAACAGTGAAATATGCCTTGGCCGCATATACGTGGATATACCAGGTCCGATAAAGACTTTGAGGAGCCGCAAGGAGTGCCTGACCGCGTATCATCCATTGATGGATCAATGAATAAACCGTTGGGACGTGGGGCTACGTAAGAGGAAGCTGTGAAGATGAAACGTCTCTCGTTGCGATCTTCACTCCTTCAATGTAATCACGACGTGATCGATGGGTTTACGCGGTGATTTCATTTGAGCGAAATAGTGCCCGAAGATGATGAGGAAGAAAGAAAGCCAGAGGAAAAGGAACTAAGAGTCTCGGAATAGCGGTGGCTGGACGCGGTTACATCAACGTTTGCTTACCCACGGTGAGCACCCACAATAGTGTGTTTTCAATCAAAGTTATCGCAATTTAATTTGGTTGAGAAAGTTGTACGTTCTAACGCGCAGCCTGGCTGTAGTGATGGATTCGCAGTGTGTAGTCGAGAGTTACGTACTTGGGTAGCAGATTTTATATGGCGATACTCCCATCGCATACAAGGTGTGACCCGCAATTATCAATTTGATTTTCTACGATAAGCGAAAAAGAACCTTACACGCAGATAAAAGAAAACTGACATGCGACCGTTTGTAAGTTCTTGTCGTCCAACAATACTGAATCACTTTCATCAGATGATGGTTCTCTCTAAAGACCTAAAAGATGGTCTGCAAGTGTGATCTTGGACCAGAACTCAGTATAGATGATAAGACACGATGCAGGAATTCGCAATCAGCTAGAGCCGAAATTGTGTCTAGCTAAATGACCGAGCTCCTTTGCCATTATCATCCAGCCGGTTAAGCGGGCATTTGTTCGGCAAAAAGCATTGGATGTTTTCCGAAAGCGGGGACTGGTGTTGCAGGCTCGAAAGATCTTAGCAAGCAACCGAGAGGACCGTAAAACCCACTTGGTAGATATACAAATAGAGCAACCCGGTGCCGATGTAGCTGAGTATAGAGAACACCGAGATTTTGCTCTCGTGCCACACTGTCCTCTCCACTTTTCGTGCAGTACAGTTACTCGAGGCTACTGGAACAACGACGAGAAACGTGAGGGGCAAAACCGGGGGGGATATTCCGGGTAACGTGATTAATTGCATCGAAGAATGTACCTCGTTTTTATCTCTTCGACCTGCTTCGTTTCACGTTAGCAAATTCATTTGGCAAAGGAGGCCCTTTTTCGCAAGGGGCGCCTGTCATTGGGGTCCAGCAAACAAAGTGCACAAGCTGCGTCCACAAGAAACAACTTTATATTTCCATGTCTTAGAGCAACGAACATCATATCAGCAGGGCATTGCACCCACGAAACGATATCGTTCCTCCGAGAGACAGATATCAAGATCAAACTCCGCATTTTCTCCATTAATTTCTGACGACATTAGCTGGTAGGTAGTTTTGGGGTAGAAAAGAGTAACCGGAGCAATGATCGCTACCCATATGGCAAGTGTCTATCGATGGACGGGTAAATGTGTTCTACTGAACAAAATATCATCGTTTCATCGTACTGCCTGTTCATTATACTCTCAGGCTGTCTCTTCAAGGTCCCTGGGAACGGATAACTTTGCGGAAATAACGACGAGAATATTCTACACGGAAACTGCTGCACGAGACTACGAAGAAGGTAAGTATAATAATTTGCTCGGTAAGTACGCGGGGAACTGTTACTCTCGCGGGAGGAATCGTTTCTTAGTAGTCGAGAGCTAGTACTCTCGTGTTCTGCTCGTTCTATCTACCCTCCTTAGTTCTGATATTCACCGACAGTGTCGCTACTACTGCGGTTATGCTCTCTCTCTCTCTCTCTCTCTCTCTCTCTTTCTCTCCTAAAACCTCTTCATCTTCTCATACTACCCGGCACTATATATACTTCGCTTGGTTATTCGTTCTACCTTACTCCTCAAATTTCATATCTCACTACGTAAACTAGAGGCTCGACCATGGCGCGGATACTAACGAGAACTTTACGTACTCTCGCGAACGCCACGTGCCAGAATGCCTGGCTGGCATGTGGTGTATGGCAAAAGCATACACCAGGTTGAGTTTTATATACATATATATATATATATATATACTGACGAAGTCGGCCACATCGAGAGAAACATTCTCTCCCCCTTTCGTCGGCATTCTAATGCACACGTGGTACTGTTAGATATGTGCACGCAACCCAAAGGAGTCAGAAACGTATGTAGCCACGTACATACTACCGACTACGGGGTGACTCTCGCATTGAGCTCGGTAGTTTCCCGAAGGATAAATAATTAAGAAAATCATGATTAGTTTGTCCGTACTCCGAGAGTCATCATGTCAAATAAGATTATATGTCTTGTAAAGGTATTGAGAGAAAACCATTGAGAGATGTCGTGGGTACAAAACATCTTGGGTACAAAAATCTACTTGTTACAGCAGATTTTGCCAGATTTTTCTGATCAAGGTATTACGTGCTGGAGCTCTCGAGAATAGCAGCATAGGGCAGTTATTGCTGGAGGTGCCTCGTGATTTCTCCTGCGACGATGACAAGGCGCACGAAGGGAAAAGACGGTAGAGTTCCACGAGGAAGAGAGAAAAAGAGGAGAATGAAAGAAAATTCCATGTTCTCTCTGCTTGCTGAGCGCATTTGAACGTGTTATCATCATTGTGACATATGCAACCGCCGGCAGCAAAACTTGCATACAGTCAAAAATCGTGTGCATGTAAGTGGACAAGCACGTGTACGTACAGAGTTGTGTTTGCAGCTAGAGTGGGAAAAAAGAGGTATGTGTGTGAGAAAGAGAGAGAGAGAGAGAGAAAGAGGACGATAGTGGAAGAGAGACAAGTCGCAAATAGCACAGAGCCGCGGGAGCTTATACACGCGCGGTTGTTCACTGTTTCCAGGCGAATAGAATACTTTCTCCATTTTCGTCGTAAGTTCCAGAAACGGCGAGAGTCAGCTCCAAGCGCAGATTTTACTCTCTCACACACACACACACGGACTTACAGATGTACACATATACAGACTTGTATTTCGTTGAAATAAGTCGCGAGAATACACCGCCGGAAGCTTTTGCCGCGAGACACATGACACACGGCATACAGCGGAAGCTCTGTGGGATAGAAATGCGAGGAAAGAAGAGCGCACTCTTGGCTTACTTCCGTATATTACAGTAAGCAATGAGATTGTCACGAGCATTGTGTCTATAAAACCATAGACACATCAATTCTTGAATCAACGTGATAGGACAAAAAATATGTATACATGCATGAGAAATTTTTTGTGATACCTGAAAAATATTGTAACCGAATGAGATTTCAGTGCTGTTTCGTTACAAAAATCGTGGCTGTGTTAACGAGAAAATGCTATCGGTTTTTAGTTTCTTGAACGGTGATATCCCCGACAATTTTCATTAGTGAAAAATTAAGCTTTATTCGCGATCTTAACCATATTGTATTTGTTTTTTGTCATGTCATTAAAGCAAACCTCGATAAACGACATAACCATCAAATGTAGACCCGACTGAATCCGTTACCAACTGATCCGATTTGCCTTATATGTCACAAGTTAACAATATACCGAATATTTTGGATTGTGAAAAGCTAAATCAGGTTAAGCTAGGCTGAAATCTTAGCTAACACGTCGTTTTACGAGACTTCTTCGTGTGCGGTCGAAAAAGTTTACTTCTTATAGCAGAAATTGAATTTCGTTGTGCCACTATGATAATTAATCTCGAAAGTGGGTGTTGACTCGTTGAAATACGTATGATTTAAAGACGAGTATACAGAAATATACGATTGTGGTGCTTGCAACCCTCGATTCTTCTTTTTTTTTTTAATAACAACTTATCCCGGTCTCCTCTACCATATATTATACAACATATACATATATCTCTGACTGTTTTTGTGTAGAAATATCCTATATAAAAGTTCCTTGATTTTCAAGATTTTCCGGAGTTATTGAAAAGAAAAAAAGCATTCACGTTTTGTATACGCGGAAATAAGGAATCACTTGTCGTTATTTCCACAATCTTCACAACGTGTACAACGGCTTATTTTATTGGCGTTCTTCTTTTCTTTTCCCAAAGAAATTATCATAATGGGCTCATGACTATTCAGCAAAATCTGAGTTGAAGTCGGGAGAAATAAGACAGACGGATAAAGAAGACAACTAGGGGGAGAGAGAGAGAGAGAGAGCGAGAGAAAGAGTGCACGAAGGAATATACGGTGACCAAGGGATCCCAGGCATCGTTCAAATCGAGTTCATCATCCGAGCTCGCGGCTTTTCCATTCTCCCTATTCCTTCTCGAACAGCACAGTAGAATCAGAGACGGC
This sequence comes from Rhorus exstirpatorius, assembly GCA_963564615.1. Lineage (NCBI taxonomy): Eukaryota > Metazoa > Arthropoda > Insecta > Hymenoptera > Ichneumonidae > Rhorus > Rhorus exstirpatorius. Next base: position 34,730,503 of record OY751318.1, on the reverse strand, counting down.
ACGAAAAGGGTGGAACTCTCGTGCCATTCGTCACAACCTCCTACCCCTGCCTCTGTTTCACCGCGCTGCAGACTCTTATACACGTGACGGTTAAGGGGTGCTCTGGCCCTTTTCATCGTCTCTCTCCCTCTCTTTCTCTCTCTTCATTCTTGCCTCTTTTTTATCCTCTCGTACCCTTTCACCTCCGCCAGCGCATATTCGTGGCTTTACTTCCGTTTCTCATTGCGATTGTCCAGCGGTATATGAATGCTCCAAATCCCGAAGATAACCAAGCTCGCAAATAAATATATATACATCGGTTTATAACGATGAAGTAACCAGCTACGAGCTACGAAAAATTGGGAGACGCGCCAATGCATTTTGCCTCCGTGTTCTCTATGATGCCCTCATATTTCATTCGAATGTCTCTGCCTCTCAAGGTAACCTGTATTTTCTTGTTCTTCGCGAATCAGTATATGAATGAAATTCGCCGCGCAGATGCGGCCGCGGTCTCCCCAAAGTAGCGAGTTACCTGCTCGATATTCAGAATCAATATATGATCTCGATGAGCTACTCCCTCGTTGTAAGAACTTCTTCAACTATCTTTCGAGGACAAGTTGAGTAATAATCGACGGGGAAAGTTTCGGGAACTTTGAGAGGCGCAACGCTAGAGGTCAAGCTTGACTACCAGCTGGTTTTCTTCGAAGTAATCCATTATACTGGAGAGCGTAGCAGCTATAGTCAAAGAGGGACAAACTTCATTCAAAGATGCTATACCGCAATGAGCACTTGGCCAACCGCTCTCGTGCGGATGCTTCCAGCCTTTCCGGAATCGTCCTGGCCGACACCTGGAAATCCGCTCAGGGGATCTCTGTGCGCCGCGACGGAGTCCAACCGGATTCACGAGAAGGTTAGGATACTTCTCAGACATTGTCGTGGAAATAAGAAAAATAAAAAGAAGAAGAAGAAGAAGAAGAAGACGTATGGACGGAAGAGACAAAAGGGGGACAGAAGGATGAGAATGAGAGCTTTTGGTGTGCTTCCATTTCTCTCGGCCGTACTCTCCTTATTCTTTCTTTGCTCTCTCTCTCTCTCTCTCTTTCACTCTTTACTACCCTTTTATCTTTGTCTGTATATTTCCAACCCTGTAGCGACCGCTTTCCCTGGACCTTTGTCTACGCCGACAGTTTTCAAGTGAATATGCCGGCGCCGCGAGTTCGCCTCCGGGTTAGAACTTTTTTGCCTCAACCACCTCGAACATATACGCAGGTACCTATACTATATAAGTATAATGTATATACGTACCCCTATAGATATGCATATACATGTACAAAAGAACACGTGGAGGTGCGCTCAAGTTGGAAGATGTTCCACGAGAATTTAGAACCATTGAATCACCAGGCGGGTTATACGAGCTCGTTAGCCTTTTCCCCCGAAATAATCACGTGTTTCTCAAGTGTCACTATAACCAGATTTTTCTTTCAATCTTTTAATCCTAGATTCTTATTTTTCAGTTACTGTGTGAGCATGCAACCTGATTAACGATTTTCATTTTCAGAACAATTTAACATAACCCTCCTGATTTACCATTGAAAGATTTTTAATGAAACACTTCACTTTCAGGTATAGCTCAAACTAAAAAGCGATTGCGCTTTCATTTATCTCGGATTTTTTATTCGTTCGTCGTTTGTTTTGCGAAACAAACAACTAAGTAAATAATGAATGGAAAAGATAACGATCCTCAACTCTTCTAGCCCATGTGTAAGCCCCGGATAAATGAAATTCACCCCTCGATGGCTGTTTCCAGGCCAATGTAAATTTATCATCTCGCATCTTCCTCTTAGCTCCGAGGCTGGAATCATCGCTAGAGTGAGAAAAATGTATCAAACATTTTTGCAGCCGGGCAATTGAGTGAAAAACTGATAACACGAATAATCACCAGTTTGCCTCAATAAATTGCGAAATGGAAGTAGAGCCGGTATGTACTTCGTTGGCCCAAAGTGCAAACGAGATGACGCCGAAGAGGTGGATGGAAACAAAAATTCTAGAGTGTAAAAGGAAGAAGAACACGGCGTATTACCGAGGCAGGGAGCAAGAAATACACTGTTTTTTACACGCTGACGGCTATGGCCGTTACGCTGCGAGATGATGAACGTATCCACTGCGAGATGAGGAATTCTCGAGTAGTGGAGAAGAAGACGAGAGAACCAGGAGATAAAAAAAAAAAAAGAGCTGAAGAAGATAGCAAAGCGTGTCGGTGCAAAGGTAATAGAACCACGGAAAATAGACGACCGCGAGAAGCGAAAACGGTTGTGTGGAGTAAAGGGTGTGAGGAGGGATGAAGAGTGGTAACTCCGCGACGAGATAAGGGTGCGGTTGCCGCTTTTGCGCGATGTATATTGCTCTTATATATATATATATATATGTGTGTGTGTGAGAGGTAATACATACGTTGAGCAGTGCGTAAAACGTGCGAGGTCATTTGGTCGAGTTGGCAATGGTGGCGACGGTGACTACCGCAGTTCCAACCGGAAGTCCCGACGTCAGTGGAAAGCTGCAAGGGGGGTGCGGTGACTAATAGCCGGTGCTGGCTACATTCAAGCACCAGAGTCCTCTCATTTCTCTGTTCTCACTTTCTCTCTTTCTTTCACGCAGATTTTTTTCTCCCGCTCATTTTTCCCGCCCTTCTCTTTTTCTTTTTTTCACTCTCCTCTTCGTATCTCTTTACTTTTCGCTCCTACTTTCTCGCGCAATCCCATCACCCGATTAACTATCTATATATATATATATATATTTACTCATTGAAATCGAGTCGAGGCAAGGTAAAGAAACGATAGGAACGTGAAGTTGACAAAGATAGTGAATGAGGACGAGAGAAGTGTTTGTTAGGAGAAAATTCAACGAGATATGATGCCTCGTAATCAAGTCAAGCAGCGCATTTCATGCCTCAAGTTTCTTCGACTCGATCTGCTATACACTTGTACGATTGTACCCTATATGGGCAAAAGACACATATCTATCAACACCTGCTCTCCAGCCCTAACTTGATTGAAATTCCACGATGCAGCTGAACGTGAACATATAGCACTCTCACGGCTTCACCAAATCCAAGTCGCGAAAGTAACTCGGGAGCAGAGGTCGCACTTTCGGGCTCTCGGTCGGCGCAGCCTTCGGGCATGTACCCGCGACTGATTCGCTTCGCTGAAGGTGCCTCGTTTGATTCTCACCTCGCTCGTTCACTCGGTACTCTCCATGCAGACTAAAGATGAATAATTTTCGAGATGCGAGAGAGAGAGAGAGAGAGAGAGAGAGAGAGAGAAAGTAGAAAATATAACAACGAAAGCTCCAAGATTTCGTGAAACTTTCGGCTCTTGTAAGGGCAGCAGAAATACGTATGTATGTAAAATAAGGCCAAATTGATACCCCGAGTGAGTATCCAGGAAAAGCAAGAGCAGGAGTCTCGTGTATCTAACAAACACGTAATTTACCCAATATAGAGGAATTTCGGTACAAATTCAGAGCACCGCATTTCAGCTCTGAAATACATTCTCGCTCAATTAAATCGACCGCAAGATGAAGTCTTTGCACATAAAAGAGCTTTTCTCCTTATTAACCGGTACAATTCATTTTTAAGACGTTACATTAAAAAAAATTATTTATTCGATCATTTTGTACACACGCAATAATTATTGATTCATCCGTAAAAGCTTTGGTGAGTACGTAATTTGCTCAAAGGATCACGGGAAAACGTTGCAGGATCTCTACCGATAAGAAGACAACTAAGTTATAAGTTACATGGATCTAACCCTCGTCTCTTCAGCAGCTAACTCAATTCCTATGGGTGCTGAATGCTGTGAAATTGCGTATAGTAATAATAAGATTCTCTCTCGAATATAACGGCAACTGCTATATTCGATTATTTCATGCCACTATAGTTGAGAATTAAAAGAGGTAGCGAGAGAGAGAGAGAGAGAGAGAGAGAGAGACGTATCGTTTTCCTATGTGTCTAAAAATTTCATTCTCGTATCTTCTGCCCGTAAATACGCCAATTAGAAAAAAATTCGTCCATGTGGTATGGCACCAACGAGATATGCACCTGCGAAGAGTTCATGTATTTCGCACTCCACAAGAGGAGATCTATGAGAAAATAAAAGTCCTCGATCTTGGATTATCTCGGAGAGCGACTTCAGAAGCCGAGGAAAATAGTGGGCGAGTATTGATGCAAACGGTACGAGGAAGAGAGCGCATTCCTGATACCTGTGTGTGTGTGTGTGTGTATGTGTGTGTGTGTGTGTGTGTGTGTTTTTTGAAGATGTGTTGGGAGGGATTCGCGCGGCGGAAGTGTAGGAGAAACCCGGTATCGGCACCTCTCGCCGGAATCCTCGCGCGTCTTATCCGAAATACCTATCTACCGCAGAGACGCCTATATGTTTATATATATCGCTATCTCTCGAGCTCGCGCGCACGCGGCGTCAAGCTTCCTCTTATCGACGTTATCATATATTTACCTCGCGACGCCACAAGCGCACGAGAACTCAACCACGGAATATAAACGGCAAAAAGGGTGAAAGTGTGTTATAAAGAACTTTTTATTTCCACTCATTAACGCTTTTGCAAAAATGACCCGGATGAGGGACCAAAGAGTTTATATTGAATTCACAGAGTGACATCCAGCAAGGAAGAATGAAACTTGCCAAAAATTTTTTTTCAACATTTCATTACACGATAAATCCTAATGTTTTATTCTGAATTTTTCATTAATTGGATTGGGTAATTTATTGGGACTGGCCTAATTTTTATTTTTTTATTTATAAAATTGAAATAAATTCTTCAGAAATTACGAACAATACTCGCTTTATTGAATATCTCACAACTTATCCATATCCGTTGGAGTGAAACGTCGTAAATTTATCGACAACGAATCGGTCGTATATCGTTTCGACTCTCTTTGATTTTCCGTCGTGAGCGATAAATCAACTTGCGCAAGAAAGACCGGAATTTTCAACTAACCCAAGCGTGTAACCTGGCGAAAATCGTGTAGTGAAGCGTGAGCCGGAGATAAGATTTCGTATAGTTCACCAAAGAGCCCGGAGGATTCCGCGACCTAAATTATTCGACGTTTTTTTTTTCCTTTATCGCGATTACCTTCGTATAAGTATGTTATAATGTACTGAGATAAAAAAAAAATCAATTTGTGGCTGTCACGGATAAAAATGAAAACGAAATGACTTCGAAAAAATGATATATACATGTGTTAAAAAAAAACGATATCCCAATAATTTAAAATTCTTAGAATTGAGACTCGATGCATGGACATAAAAATATCGTGGCAGAGGGCTCAAAGGATGGTCAACTTGTGACAGAGTGTCTCGTACACACGTATATCTTCTTTATCGAGGAAAAAAAGAAGAAATGAGAAGAGAGATAATGATACATAATATATAACGTGGCGACGAGGGCCAAGGAGGGTGAACGGACACGAACTTCATGGGAAAATGTATATATAGGGGGGATGACGTTTAGTAGAATATACTCGAGGTTTTCGAGCCGAATCGCAGCCATTTCGTAACCATGCATCGGCCTTTCCTCCCTCACCAGGAGATAGGGCGTCGACGACGTCGAGACGGGATATATTTGATAATCCCAACCCTTATGCCGCGAAGTGCTATTCAGGCTTCCAAAGCCCTTATCATAAATTTTAAGTCTCGGTTAACCATCCTTCAACTCTATCAACCTACCCCACGATTTATCCCTTCTATACATGCTCGATTAATCTTATTTGAATATCTTTTTTCATCTCTGTCTAAACTTTTCACTCGCGGAACCCCATAACGGGCCTTTATCCGCGAAAAATAACCAATAATGCCAGTTCCAAATTGTAACTTTTTCGTTATTTCGCAGTAAAAAAATCGCATCGCATTCTTTCATTCGTGTATCATGAAATGCAGAACTCTAGTCGAGCTTCTTGTTTCTGATTAATTGGCCACTTAAAACTTCTAATTCGCGAGGGTCACGTTGCTCCTGAATTAAGAGAGATTTCCGCTTCAATTCGAATTTTCACCTCGTGAACAAAAATTTTTTATTTTACAAAAAAAAAAAACGAAGTAAAAGTGAAGCGAGAGAGAGTTGACGGCAAGCTTAAATCCACACCTTTAATTAGCGGCTCAGCTGAGCTTTTTGGCGGATAGATAAGAATATATTTACCATCTGACTTGAAACTGGCGAATTTAGTATATAATATATACATATTTATTCATAAGAGAAAGAGAAAGAGAGAGAGAGAGAGCAAAAAAGTTTCAAACTGTATAACCTTAGGCTATAATACAACTCCGGTGTATTGCAATCCTTCGCTCGTATCTTATCTCATTTGCTGAGCCACTCGCGCTTGGGTTTCTGGACGAAAAAATAAATTTAAAAAAATTCTTTGCTGTATAACGTGTGTACAGGCCAAAGACGAGTCGCGCTGGACGTTTCGAAAGATATGCATTGGCAAGAAAGAATATATTCGGAAAAAAAAAAAAAATAAAATCTCTATACCGAAGCTTTCGCGATACTTCGAGAGATATACAAAATCGCGAAGCTCCGAGCGTTATTTGTGAGAGACTCCGGAATTAATTGATAACGCCTAGGCGATTAGCTGTGCGCTCGGGCCCAATTTAGGTTGCAAGATGCAAAGATTGCAAAAGCTTGCCCTCGAGCCTTAAAGAAAATTACTGGTTACGTCCTCTCGCCCTCTTTCTATCTCTCTCTCTCTCTCTCTCTCTCTCTCTCTCTCTCTCTCTCTCTCTCTCTCTCTCTCTCCCCCTCCTTTTCATTCTCCCCGAGTGGCAAAAATCTACAGGCCCACGACACGAAACCCTAAGCGATATGCTTCAAGGTTTTCTACGATATAGAAGGGAAAAAACGATGCACTACGAAACATACGAGGATTAATATTGAAAAAAAAAAAAACAAATTAACTTTCGAATGCCATATTTTCAGTCGAGAGATTTAATACGAAGAGATTGAGGCCTTAGAAATTGATTGATCGAACACTTTATTCCCAAATATCCTTGGAAAGTACAGAACTGTATTTACAAAAAAGAATAGAGGAGTTTACGAATACAAAGAATATGATTCGTCAAAGTCGTACACCTCTTAACATGGAATACATGGAAAAAATACATTGTCACGGATATTGTTGAGGAAAATTGAAAATCTATATTTCGAATTAAAGAATTCAAACATGCATATATTATATAGATAAGAGTTTTGTGCATCTATCCTGATTCAACGCACGTTTCCTGCAGTTTCTGTGGCTTATTGGGATCCGCGAGAACAAAGTTCCTTTACGGGTCGAACGCCACTCCTTTCTCGCTCTCTCATCTCTATCTCTTCGAAACTTGCCGAATCGCCCGAGGGCTTCTATATGCGAGGATGAGTATGAACGAACGAGCTCTGTAATATCTCTCTCTCTCTCTCTCTCTCTCTCTCTCTCTCTCCTTTTCTTCCGTACCAGAAACTCTATTCGTCGAGTTGCCCTAACTCCTGGAGTTAACGCGGTACGATTCACACCAGTGGGGGAATGCAGAGACCCCGGTAACAGACCAAGCGCGAACCAAATTCAACCCCTTTCGCTCTTTTCCCCATCGTCCCACGAGTCTTCCTCGGCACTCTCGAATTCTACAAGCTTGCGTGAATATCTATGGGAAATGATATAAATATGGCAATGTTACAACAATATTGACCACATGTAAGAAACATACATCGATTACCAATACCCAGATGGCGCAGATTGTACAAGCGTGGAGTACTTCATTATTTGTTTTCATCATAAATATAAGTTGGAATTACGAGTTGGATTTAAAATAATGGAATAAAAATCAAAAATGAAAAAACCAGCTGGCCATGCGCTGGGCAGAATAATTTTATTTTCCCGAGACAATGAACGAACATTTATCGATTCGGCGATCTCAAAAACTACAAGAAACCGTCTTTTTAAAATTTGATTCCAAAGATCTTTTGATATCGAATCTATTTTGATGGCTTCAAAATCATTTGGCACTGAACAATTTCCAAAAATTATAAAGCACGATATGTAATTCTAACCAAAGTAAACCTAAAAAAAAAACGTAAAAACAATTTTTAAAACGATTCAAAATCAACGAATTCAAACGCATTATTTCCGCATCAGAAGTTTAATTATCAACAATTGTATATAGGGATTCAAGTACTGAACGAATAACCAATGAGAGAAATAGAAAGAGAAAGAGAGGTGGCGCTATATTAATTAAGCAAAAGTCGAGAACGATTAAACACTCGCTGTTTTTCTTTCGATTGGAGCTCCAAGTGTCAAAAGAAAAAGAAAAAAAAAGGTTAGAAAAAAGAAGAACATGAAAAACTAGCAAAATCAGCGGGGAGAAAGAGAGAGAGAGAAAAAAAACTGGAGAAAATAAAGAATCGTCCTTGTGTCGACCCTCAACGGGGCTTTACGCCTGGGGACTTGACTGAGGAAAGCTCAGGAAAAGGGAGATGCTTTGAGCCACTCGAGGGAAGAAGACAGAGAAATCGGTACCAGAGAGAGAGAGAGAGAGAGAGAGAGAGAGAGAGAAGGAAAAAGAACTCGAAGGAAATCGTGGTAGTCGTTTTCGTTGTTGTCGAGGACGACGACTACCGGGGAAAAGACTTGCAGTGCCACGGCGAGAAAGCAAATCTATGTATATGAAGAAAGAGAGAAGAATATGAGAAAAAAGAGGATGCCGAGAAGGAGATTTTCCGCCCGAATGGGGAAACAAAGACCAATCATAACGATGGTATAATCTCTGTGGTTGACGTATAAAACCAGCATATACACAGCGGCAAAAGCACACACCGCGTTTATCGTGCAGTCCTGAGAGAAAATAAGCGACGAAGCTCACGGCCTCGGACAAAAAAAAATAACCAATTTCAGAAGTGTGCTTATTATACATCGCGTTCGTATCTCACTTTCATTTTCTCTTTCTCTCTCATTTTGCACACTAACGCACCGCCGCATTATTTGGTCTCCTTTTCAAATGAGTGAGCTCTCCGAGGAAAATTAAGCTGTGAGGCATTTTTTTCATCACTTTTATTTCTGTGCTGTTCCTTCATTTTTTTTTATTTTTACCTTTTAACAAAGTACCTCGAGCTATCGGTGTTTCGTTGCCACTTTTAAAGCCAATAGACGTTGTAATGTTCCGAGGCTATGTCAATCAAAATCAAAGTACCTGACGATACTCCGTCAAGTGTAATTTCGTAATATAAGATATAACGTTTCTCCGGAGTATCAGACCCGACTCAGCGATAATTAAATCTTCAATTAACAGACAAGAGATGGAATATTTTTTGCCTCAACGTTTCACGATATCACCGGCCATGATATTCACTCGGAGCTTATTCAATTTCACGGGATAGTAATCTCAGCCGACGAAAGGGAAAAAAAAAAGAAAGAAATCATACGAACTCAGAATCGATTCGACAATTTTCCATGCCTCTTTAGCACAAATTACCGAATACGAATATACTTTATGGGAATCGAGAGAGCCATATCTGATTTATCGCCGCAACTAATAATTAATACCTCAATGATCAATTAATTTTTTTTCAGCGATTTTTCAAAATGCTCTTGCGATGATAAAAATGATGCTCGCCATGTGATTCGAATGACATTCTCCGAGTCTAGCAATTGCAAAAAGTCCCCCAGGCTCGTAATCGGCCAAGCGAGAGAAAAGTGGAGGTAATTTCTATTTTCCATGTATCTCGGTTTCTAAATGTAAAACGAGAACGAATTATTTTTTTATTTTGAAAAAAAAAAATTCAGATTTTTGTAATAAAAATAAAATGAAATTGAGGCCCGAGAATGAATGAAGATAATTTAAATGAGAAGGTGCACATGGCACTATTGGAAAATTTTGTGAATTGGAAATATTTTACTCCTGAAACACTTTTTTTAAGACTAGAAAATTTCAGATCACGTTGTCGACTTTTCCCCAAAAAATTTATATTTAAAGACTGCCGTTTTAACACAGTTTAATTGAGTTAAAAATATACGTAAATACTGGAAAAGTAATTGTTTTAATAATCAATTTTTTTTTCACGAAATTGTTATGATGTTAGAGGAAGAAATTTCGAATTTATGATCACCACGACTCGGTCAATTTATCACGTAACCGATCAGCTGACAGCCCTTCACAGCCCTGAGACAGCCCTGAATTGTGATGAAATTATATAAATTTTCAAAATAAATGAAGAGCTTTAATGTATTCATGCAATATATTTATTACAAAATTTCAAACATTTTTGAGGCTAGCCGAGGTGAAATTATTCAATACACTAGTCAAATAGATGACGAGAAATCGGAATTACTTGAAAAAAAAATGAATTCAAGTGCTAAAAGGCATCTCCCCAGTTATTATAATTTATGATAACTATACTTGTATGTGTGATCAGATTTTATAGCTTTCTCCAATGAATTTATAGCATAACTATCGATCACACGATGAGTTTTCCGCAAGGACTATCTTAAAACCTTCTCGGATAAATACTTTTGAACACGGTATAGCTGCTATAAGATACCCATCGTTCAGCTAAAGCACAGCTATACAGCATGGTCCATGCAAGCGAACCATGTCAGGCATCCATGTTCCCCTCTGGTAGCTGAACGTCAACACTGTTGTGCCTAAAGACTCGATTATATAGTTCTACGAACTAGATATCTAGATGGCACAACCATACGTCTTTCTCAGAACATATAACTTGTCGGTGGTTCTTGGGCTATTTCGGTCAAAACCGCATGGCCCAAAGATCCGTATCTGATTGAATGATCAAACTACCATAACGCATAACTCTGTGGTGTTCTCCGTGGGTTGCCACGAAGATTGCCAACTTTCCGATTGAATTACGATCGATTCCGCACCAATCGTTCTCTCTCTTTCTCTCTCTCTCTCTCTCCCTCTCTCAGTAACCCAACTCCTTATAAAGTTGCGGGTACTCGAATAAACCGAAAACTTTCCCAACCCCGATTACGTGCGCATTCTCGCGTTTATCTTTTCGGTAACTATCTTATCCCGATACATTTAAAGACGAATTCGGATCTATCGTTTCAATATCGCTACATACATTATTATATAAATCGGCATGAAATTCCATCCTCGATACATACATTATAATATAAATCATTATGAAATTCCATCCTCGATACCGCAGCATCGCGTGGTTGAACGGGCGAAAAAAATTGATTTTGTTCCATCAGTCAGAGAATAGCATTGACCACGAATCGGGGTGACGTTGGTCAGGAAAAAATGTCCGAGCATACCTCCGTATAGAGAGTTAATTCGAAAAAGAAAAAAAATATTTTTCCATCAACTCGATAGACGGCAGATCGTGATTATTTTCTTCATACTTTATAGATATAATACCATAGTATACATCCACTTATGTTTATATCGAACGCGAGGCTGGTTACGGGGTCCAGCCTGTGAAAAAAAGTACCGAGAAACTTTTGGACATCGCGAACGATACGTCAAGCGAGCAATTTATTACCGTGTGGCGAGTTCGCCAGTAACACACGAGAAAAAGAGTTGAGTCATGTCGTTGATATGTGTGTGCTCATAACGAACGAGTATGCGGTAGGTTTTTGAGGGTGGCGCGTTTATATGGCACACAAAACTCTAGCAAGAGTGAAAGAGAGAGAGAGAGAGGGAGAGCAAGAGAGGGTCACGATAATGGACCGATCGATGAAATGAATCTCTCTTTATCGTCTTCAAACTTCTTGAACACCGTATATAACTAATATCCGAGTCCCCCTATTTCTTCTTACCACTTGAACTATAGACATACAAGTGACGATACTTTGCTCTCTCTCTCTCTCTCTCTCTCTCTCTCTCTTTCTCTTCTTCGATAACAAGCACAGGGCTTTTGTCCTTTTTGCAATTGATATATGTAGCTTAACTTGCCATTTCCTTCACAGCCAGTTCCATTCGTCGCTATGGCGTGCCAGCGCTTATACAACATCGACGAGTATATGAAGATACATATAGTATAATAACCATCACCTCCCATAACCTAAATTTAAGTTAAGGCTTCTCTATGCCACTCTATTACATTCTATCTGTAAGACCATTAACTGGTGCCTTGACCGCCTGACACTCCGGGATAACCCGAAAATTCTACAGAGAAAAGGGAATATAGTACTGTAAGTAGAGCGGACTGAGGAGACACACTAGCCTAAGCACAAGTTCTTTTTATCGATGAGGGGTCAAATTTAACAAATCTGTCCCAATAAAAGTGCGATCCATCAATTTTGGACGAAATATTCGTTATATGGGCGCTAATGGAAATATTTATCTCGCATGACGATTCTCTCCTACAATGCATGGTAAAATGTGATTGGATTAACGGCTTCAAATCCCGCAAGCCATCGACGGGGTAAATCCTTTTTTTTTTTGCCACTGCACCATTCTTGCCATTTTAACTGATACGAGATACGTGTTGCAGTGATACATGATCCATATTGACTCTATTCGATTATATTCGGGGTTTCGTGCTAACAAAATGTGGTAACAAAAATTACGTATCATAACTTATCATAAATGACACAGTCTCGTCTAATTGCAACTTTTACCGCACCATCGGTTGCCACCGAGCAATGTGTCCAACTTCCTGCCCTGCGTGTGCGGTTACAAAGTCTCAAAGCGATATTAAAGGCAAAGAAAAAAGTAGTACCCGCGTCCGATAGAATATAATTCAATAATGTTATTTATTAATGATTCTTGGACCGTGTCAATATCGCCAGGTGAGTCTGACTCAACCGTGGGGTTTTCTCTCGCTGGACTCGGGTGACGAAGAATTGACCAAAGGAATGAGGAACGTTTCGGAGGAGTATAGTACACATCGGTGAGCGAGAGAAATAAAAGCAAAAAAAAAAGGAAAAAAGTATTCGATGGGGTGAGTTTGGCTCTGCTTCCTGCTGTGCGCTGCTATTAATTTGGCAAGGATCGTTCACCCGGCCTCTCTAGTCCAATCAAAATCAAGAAAAGTGAGAACTTTTCAGCTATTTTTCCGAAAACTTGATCTAAGATCAAAATTTGATGACGCTGAATCGAATGCCAATAATAATTTTGCCACCAACCCCCGTGAACATTAAGAAAAAAGGGTTCAAAGGTTTAACTTGGAACTTAATTATCTTATTGAGAAATATGTCAAACCAAAGTTCTCGAATGCAACAAATACGTAAAAAAAAAGTATCTTTAGCGTTCAATTTCGTATCTTCAAAAATGAGGAAGAAAAAGACAAATGAGATTTTTTTTCAAAACAAATCTCATTTTCAGCCGAAGCTGGCCGAAGCACCACTGAGCACCACTGGGAAAATAAGCAAAAGTGCGTTGTGCGTAGAAAAAACCCCCATTACGAGTGCGAACGGCATAGTTATGTAGTGCGTCATCTTCTGACAAGGATTCTCAACCAGTGATTTTATAAATCGTTTTTTAATGTTCACGGAGGTTAGTGGAAAAATAATTATTGGTATTAAGTTCAGTGTCATCAAATTGAGCTTAGATCAAGTATTCGGATACATGGCTAAAAGTTCTCACTTGGATAATTTTGATTGGACTACTCGGCCGAAAGCACAAAATTCAGCTTCTTTCCCTCTCTCTCTCTCTCTCTCTCTCTCTCTCTCTTTCAACTTCCCCCGACCCTCGTTTTCTCCCTTAATCCTTTTCTTGCTCTCTCACTCGATGTCTTTTTGCACTCAAGCGGCAAGCAACCTTTCTGGCTGACCTACACGTACAAAATTTCCTCGAACAGCTGAGCGACTGAATTCGCTCTAACTCTCGCAACGTGCGCTTTCACCTTTTCAATACAGATTCTCTCGCTCTCTTTAATACATTTTTGTCTTCAGCTCTCACTATCTTAGGACTGCTATTTTTCTGCCCAGCACCACATTCGAACTTCAAAACGCCTACTCACACAGACGCACGCGCGCAAGTTCCTTCACCCTAACCCCTGTCACCTCTCGCCTTCGTCGTCCTCAACAGCAATTCCTGCCCTGCCGTTATCCTGTCTCTCTCTCTCTCTCTCTCTCTCTCTCTCTCTCTCTCTCTCTCTCTCTCCTGTATTTTCCTTGCATTTGAGCTTTTGGCTCTCTCCGCAGGTTCCCGTTGCCCGACACTTGGCTTTTATTGCTTCTATCAACGTGAAACCACTTGATTTATACATCTATACGGTCCAGTTCGTTCTATCCTGCTCGATCTAAACTTTATACGAGAATGGCTGGATGATCGTCAAGGTATACGCTGTATAGGGGTAGTTGTTATACGAAAGTGTATAGAAAAATCTATACGGTCGATTATATCCCTGAATTTTCAAGATTCAAGATTGAATAAAAATTTCGATATTTTTCCATGTTTATTTTCTATTTTAATCTTAATACTTTCAATGCGCACTGTCCAACGCATCACAGCTATTCAAAACACAACCGATCTCGGCATATTTACAACTTTCATCGATGCAACTCTCTCCAGAAGTACAACTCTACCAGGAAATTGGCTTCGCTGGAAAAACCAGGATTATAATTCTACCGAACAACAACTCTCCAAGAATACAAGCAAATTTTCCTTGCCAAAGAAATTCTGTACTTGTTTTCTCTTAATCATACCTTAATACAAGTTTCTGTTCGAGCTTAAGGCGCGGACAAAAAAAAATGAAATTCTTTCCACCAATCTATTCGATTAATTGGAACAATTTCATTGTCACCTATTTTATGCGTCGTCTTGCGCTTACCTATAAAATAATTCAATTTGCACGGCTTCATAAACATATATCGCGAAGGTTTGATCGATTCGATCAAATGAGCTAGACGGCTCGTTTCGTGGGGGCTGCTCGCGAATTGCAATTTCGCATGGTGTGTGCAGCTGGATGTGCAAGAGCTCCCCCGAGGATGGATTGCGATTCGGGAATCTGGCGCATTAACCAGCCACAGAGTTCACATAAACTCAACCGTTGAGTCTGGTATACGGTAGCAAAGAGAAAGAGAGAAAGAGAGAGAGAGAGAGAGAGAGAGAAGGAGAGAGGGAGCTCGTAAAACGCTTGTATAGAGGGCTCCGCGGTATTCGCGAAGCCTCGTTCCACCAACGGTATCTAGCTTCCTCTTAACTATCGGTTTCAATGGCATTCTTTATTTCACCGCAAAGTACAGAAACGAAATATATATCTAGGCGGTCACATAATTTAATAGCGTTCGGCCGAAGGCCATCACAGTACTCTATATAAATTCTGTAAGCTCAACACACACCGCTATTTGCAATTGAAATTTTTATCAAAATTGACAAATATTTTTAATGAAAGAATACGTTAATGAATACAATATCAAAATATTAATGAGTACGAGGGAAAAAAAATATCTTCTTGATGGTGGGTGGTTAGGCAATTAACCAGTTAGAGGGATTTTATGATTTGAATTATATTTTTTCTACGCAATTATTTTCATTGATATCAAGATCGGGATATCAAGACTTCTTTGCGTAAGGGTAAAGGGTCTAGGGGCATCTCCCTCTCGCTTTTTCCTCTACAATAACGTTCCGGAATTCCCAAAAAGTAGGAGGGTTGATGCTGTTTATTGCTTATTCAAAATAAACAGAGAAAGATTGATTGATTGATTGATTGCTTTATTCAGATTAGCAAGAGCACAATGGTGCATAGAGTAATTCGAGTAATCTTTAAACCTATAACTTACATAATACATAAGTAACATGACTAAATTAAAGTGAAAGAGAGAGAGAGTGGAAGAGTTAAAAGTCTTGTATGTACATCCAGCGTTTAAATTTCCATAATTTGGTATCACTTATGTGGCGAAATGTACGATTTCACTCTTTAGCGATAATTTCTTGAAAGTGCTTTGCTTTTCATTCTTGCGCGCTCGCAAGAATGGAACACAAACGCTCGCATATTATATTTCCAGGTCTTATTGACCGTGACTGGGCTATCTACGTGTATGAGAGAAATAACGCGAAAGTTAGTTTCAAATTTGAAATGTATGTAATACGAGTATGAAGCGCTGAAAGCTGTTACAACTATACATGTCTATATGTTACATTTGTGTGAGTGTGTTTGCACGCGCATGCGCGCACGCGTGTGTGTATTTTTCATGGCCAGGAAAATGTGGAAGAGTCGGTATGAGAACATTTCCGTGCTCGCGTAATGAATGAAAGGTGAAATAATTTGACGGAGAGGAACGTGTGGCCGGGATATGCTTTTGTCTCTGTCATACAAGCGGGACGAATACATCAGACAATTTTCGCGTATAATTATGTCGTGATTTATAATTATGTCTCTCACAGTCGTCTGGCCGATGGTAAAATGGTGTGGGGATAGCAACGTTTCATTCGCCTGATGTAAAGCCTGAACCTCGCCCAGGATGCCCATCCTATAACTAAATCGTAAGTATAGATTATAGAATATAAAATTGCACCATTATCGGTATTTTCTATTTGATACGATTTTTTTTTTTTCCGAGTAAAAAAATGAAACACGAGCTAAGAGATTTTTTTCACGATAGCCCCGCTCGCCCTCAAACTAAAAATGTCAATTTATTAATTTTTCGATGTACATGCACGCAAGGGAGTAATTTGAGGAAAATCTAAATTTCGTCGTGCCTGATTTTCGTACAAGAGTGATTGCGGGGATTATTCACACTCGCGCTCCGTTATATATGGGAATATTTTACATCTGGGATAGGTAACGATAACGTTGAGAAAAAAAAAAAGGAAAAAATACAGGCATGGCGTTGAAAAAGGATGAAAATGAGGAAAAATGAAATTCCTCCGGATGTATTTGATTGTTCCGGTGCCGGTATGAAATTCTCTGTCCTCTCTCGCTCTCACTCCCTCGGGGCGTGTCGGAACTGCTGCCACGTGCGAGCAAGATATTTTTTAAATGAATGAAACAAAGCTATGTCAATGTAACTCGCCAAGCATACAATAGCTAGGAAGAGGCAGAGGAGGGGGTCATTGAAAAAATTCTTTTATAAAATAATATACCCTGACAATATGCAGGTTTTACTGAAAAAATTCCAGAACGTAGTTATTTGATACAACATTTTTCAATTTTATTACAAATACGAAAGATATTTTACAAAAGAAAAATGAAATATTCAAGTTTTAAGGATATCGGAGGGCTTCATCGAAAAAAAATAATACAAACATAGAGATCTAATATTTTTCGAACGAGTTTACGAATTTTTATAACAAATATTCAAGAAGCATTGAATAACGATTTACTTGAGCCCATACAAATTAATTTTGCTCTCATGATTTTTTTTTTTTTTTTTTATTTCATTTTTAATTTCTTTTCATTCATTCTTCGTGTGACAGAGCCTAAAAGATGAACAGAAAAGAAAACAACCTCATACGTATGAAAGAAAATCTCGTAATAAACGATGATCCAATAGCAGCATTTTTTCGATAATTACAATCGTGTAGTTTCATAAAAATCCATCATATTTTTACGAGTTTACATATGGTCTTAATTAACTATTGTAGCAAACACAGGCCACGATGCACAGAATGGGCGAGCAAAGTTTAGTTAAGGGATTTTGTGCCATGTTTTACGAGAACTTAGGGAGACACCGAAAATCGCCTCGATCAGTTGATCACAGTGAAACTCTACACTCTACTCCCGTCATTTTATCTGTTCGCGCAGTCAGGAGTTAAGAAGAATTTTACGGCTAAGAAAGAAACGAAATTGTGAATAGCGGGCGCACTATTTTTATGCGAGGAAACATAAAAAATAATTTCCCAAGAAATACCAGAGACCATGATAAATGGCGTCTGCATGCTCGACTGAGCTTCCATAACTCCAAGTTTTGCGCGGTAAAAGTATATATAAGGATGAAAATGAGAAACAGTCGAAGAGAACTGAAAGAAAAAGCGGGAATAAGAAAAAAAAAAAAAAAGCAGAAGAAGCAATGATACGAGAGAAGATGCCTGGACACATTGTGCAGGGGCGCGAAGCAAAAGCACCAGAAAGTGGAAAGGGGTGTGGAACAAGGGACGATAAAGGAACGATTCGGAAGCAATTCTGTAAGTACCGGGTCGATTTATATCCGAGAATCGACTGGATATCTCGAGTTGGGCAAGGAAGCTGCTGGGACGAACAAAATTGTGTTACACGAGAGAAATTCCGAGAATATAGTGTTCGAATGGAGAGTTTTTTTCGTACTATTCAACGCGAATTTCCAGATACTTTTAGGATTTCAGTAAAATATATATACATGTTAAATCAAGATTTTTTCATTTGATAGAAATTTTACATACATATGTCGCATTCCACGTCAACTCAGCCACCCCGTTTTTTTTATTGTCTCGAAAAAATTATTCAGTATGGGCAATTCAAAGGACAATATATCCATGACATTTTACCAAAATTTCATCCCCCCACTATTGTTGGTTCTCGAGATAATGATTAATGAAGTCTCAATTTTGTAAAAATCGCAACTTCGTAACTACTGATCGGATTTAAACGATTAAAAAAAGAATCTTTTTTATTTTTTTTGCCCTTTTCGAAAAAAAATATGTCATCATCGGATAAAAGCTCATTAGACAGTTTTCGGGGTAAATTAACAAAAAACAATTTTTTCCTCGTCACTGATGCCTTGTTCCATTTTGAAAAAATCCTGCGGAGTTGTGTATTGCCTCCCTCTATCAGAAAAAAAAATACTGAGTAGAATTCCGATTGGCCCTTTCGTGGAAAAAAAAAAAAAATCGAAAAATTTTCCCGAAAACTGTCTAATGAACTTTTCTCCAATGACGGCATATTTTTTTTCAAAAAGGGCGAAAAAAATAAAAAAGATTCTTTTTTTAGTCGTTAAAATCCGATCAGCCGTTACGAAGTTATGATTTTCACAAAATTGAGAATTTATTAATCATTATCTCGAGAACCAACAATAGTGGGGGGACGAAATTTTGGTAAAATTTTATGGATATATTGTACTTTGAAATGCCCATACTGAATAATTTTTTCGAGACCAAAAAAAAAACGGGGTGGCTGAGTTGAGGTGGAATGTCCCATATATAAAGGCATAAAATACGCCTGTTGCCAGCGTAAAGTAATAAAAAATAATACACTTTGATGTATTAAAAAAAAAAAAATCCAAGAAGTCAATCTGTAATTTAAAAAAAAGCTTCTGAAAATTCAACGAAAATGAGACCTCATAGCTCCCATTTCATTCAGAGCACTATTCTGAATTAGGCGCAGAATTTAAATGATGAATATTGTGTTTACAAGAGAACCGCAAGACCTGCGAGGTTCTGCGACGCACCCAAAACTTGATTTTTCAATTACCAGCAACAGAATTTGTTAGTAATTTATCCACTCATTGCAGAAATTGATATATTGAAACCAGGACTTTTGCTGACTCGACCCTCTTAAATGCTTGACTGAATATCTTAAATCTTTGAGACAGAGAATGTATAGTGATCGCAAAAAAGATCAGGCTCATTCCGTTAACCAGTAAAACCGTTATCGCACACCAGTCTCTCGGTATTAAATTAAGCAGCGAGTATTTAATTGTCCTGATAGGCAGAATCGAATCATCCACTTTTCGAAATCGATTGAGAGAGACCTGCATCGCGAATCTCCCTCATACCGATGCACCGCACACAGTTTCGTATTCAGCGACTGTTAAGAGTTAATCGGGTGCATCTCAATGGTATTTTAGATCTTTCATAGTTCGAGATATGTCCTTTTGGTTATTAGAAGTGAATATTATCGATTCTCTACCATCACTGCGGTGCATCAATTCACGATGTGTGCGTAATGGTAGCACCTACCCCTTTTCCTTCTCTCTCTCTCTCTCTCGCTCTATCTCTCCCTGTCGCTCTGGTGGCGATGGGTGACTTGTTAGACTCTTGGGACATGAACACACACCACACACACACACCCACATAGTACACAATTGAAAGAGCCACGTATAGCCCCGATGTTTTACCGTTTCTCCGGACCCTCCGCCTTCCACCTCTTCTGCCTATCCCTCATTTGGCTTATCTCTGATTCTGACTAAGACTAATGCGAGCGATTCCCTCGATCGTTTGTAACCCCTTCCATCTCTCTCTCTCTCTCTCTCTCTTTTTTAGTACAAAAAGTGCCCTCCATCGAGCAGCCTGTGCGATGCGCAGAATGATAGAGAGAGAGAGAGAGAGAGAAAGAGAGAGAGAGAGTATGTGTTTTTTTTTACTTCGACGCTACTGGGCCGTACCATTTTCACATGCTAGCAGGCTGAAGCCCAGCAGCCACGGAGAAAACGATCATATATACGGTTGCTAAATCAGCAAAGATTATTCTCCTCGCGGAATCTACCAAGAAATTATTCCTTGATCGGTGAAATTACATAACATGGCGATGTCTGACTCTCATCATCCTCAATCAGAGGCGTTTCAAGTTCTCTCGGCGCTGCTTCTTCCGCTCACTCATATTTACTTTTTTTTTCTTTTCCATTATTTCCTGCTTCTTTCATCTCACGTGCGAATCAGCGCGGAACATTTCGAAAGCAGCACAAAAATAATTAAAAATAATGTCTTGTTCGCTCGCGAGCGTGAGATTCGTCTTATTGTCTCTCGGGTTCTACATTTTTCCCGTTCAAACTCAATGAACAGAGGCGCGTGTCATGAAAATAATAATAAAAAAAAAGTTAATAAAGTCCTTCTACTCGAAGCTTCTTTGCTGCTTTTTTCTTTGCCCTCGCACCTTCTTCTATCGTGCAAATAATTGGAACGTGCTCTCCAAGCTCCACGACATGCCGGAGACACTGTTTTTAATTTTAACGCTACCATTCATGACTCAATGTCTATTACACGATGTAGATAGGTATACAGAGAGAGAGAGAGAGAGAGAGAGATAGAGAGAGAGTGAAATTTCCGCCAATTTGGAGCAATTGAATAGCTCGCATTTCTTAAGATCCAAGGTGAATAGAGATGGGCGCTGTTGATGAAAATAAATCGATGTGAGCACAATCGTCCTTTTCTTCCCGAAAAATCGATTTTCCGGAGTTGAGTTTTAGAAAAAAAAAAAATTAATATGATTATTTTGAGCATCTTCACTCCAATATACTGTTGAACCATTGAGGAAGCTTTTTTTTCAGGTGTTTCGAGAACAAGCCTCGCACGGAAGTATTTTCCCTCGACTTCTTTCTTCATAAATATCTTTTTTGCGCTGTCTATCTTCCGATTCGCCGCGAGTGGTCACGATTCGAGGCCCACGAATAATTCAGTCTCTGGCTTAACCGTTTGGTTATGTTTCTTCAGGGGGTCTGCAGGATATACGTATATGTATACATAATACGTCGCGTAGACAGTGAGCAGGAGCACCGAAGAGAGTTAATACGAGTCTCGGCTGGAGGCTGTTTACACGCTCACGGGTCGTGATGTATTCGCGCCTCGGATTCGCCGCGTCTGTAACGTCGACCACCCACGCGTCCTTCGCTCGTCTCTCTGCCAAACTGTACCTTATTGTAATGTACCACAATATACTTACGACGCGACGCGTATACACATATACTTGGCATAAAAAAGGCAATTTTTTAGTTGTTTCATCGGAAGAAAATTAAAAAATAAAAACTGAAAAATAAACGATTTATTTAACCTGCCTTTGACTGCAATAAAGGGATGAAACGAGGTTCTCACGTTTATCAAAAATAATGTAAAAATGACATCGCTCCGTCTGTTAATGCGCTCTTGACTCGCTCTATATAGAGAGTCAGTTAGGAAAGGAGAGCTTAAGGGTAGGTGGATAAGCGGAGTTGGAAGGAGAGTGAGGCCGGTCAATTAATTACTCTTCCTTGTACTTTAGTCCCCGGGGATTGCACTGTCTCCTACTGTCTTTCCGTTTCACTTTCTACCCTTCGTCTTCGCTCGTTTCGCAGGATTATTATATGACGTCGACGTCGTCGTCTCGTTCTCGTCGTAGCCTTTGTCGTGGAAGATATGCCAGAATTCTCGACCTTGCATGAAATTGTTCGCTGTTACACTCGCAGAACTCACCTTGTTCTGCGAAAACTTTGCCAGACGCAGCTAGCGCAATCGGTGAACAGTGTGAAATTACCGAAATAATTTAATTTCCATTCGTTTTCGGAATCTTGGAGCTTGGAGAATTTTCAATGAAGAAAGAAAAAAATCTATACAATGCAAAGATTCGTAGGCACATGGAACGTGAATTTGATCAGTCCAAAAGTTTAACACCCACGTCAGTTCGGAAACCACCATCAGGGAGAAGCGACTAGTGCGTATTTATCTTCTGTTCTATATAGAGTGAATCCATGCGCCTATGTGAGAAACATATGCCCCAATGTACGCTCTAAGTACGAGCAACGCGACTTTCAAGGGTTAAAACGGTATGGGATCGCACTCTTGTCAGAAGTCAAGGGTTCGAATCCGCAAAGTAAGGTCGATGTGGACGCGTATGGGGCTGCTTCATGAGCCACAGAATTATAGCATTTTGAAGAGTGTGCGTGAGAGATAGATAGAGAGAGAGAGAGAGAGACGAAGATACAGTCGGATATGTGATACAGGAGCAAGAGAGCAAAAGGGGAGAAGCGTGAGGCTCCATGAATCTTTGATGGATGAGGTTGGGTCCATCTGCTCAACCCTTTCCTTTATCCTCAACCTCATTCTCTGATGGTGGTGAACCAAAAGCAGTGTAGGAGGGAGGGGGGAGTCCCACAAGAGCTGAACATAGTAGTGACCAACCGATAGTAGAGAGAGACAAGCAAGAACGGCAAGAGCACCGGTTGCCGACTGACCGCACAATCTAACGCGGTTGAACGCAGCTTCACGCGACGCACCCTGGGGTTGCACTATATGCATCAACCCACGGCATATGCTAATACGATATGATATAGCCATAGTTGGTATGCAGTTTGGTATACCCAGAGCATTGCATTATACCGTGAGTTAGATAACAGCGCCGTATTAGACTGGGCGATGCGTGACGTTGCGGTTTTCACTATAAAATGCAAGTGCTGAACACCTCATAGTTGATACTTGATCGAGTATTTCGTGAAATTTTTAAAGCTTATGCGATGCATCCCTATGCTATGCATAGATTGCGGAATCACAAAATGTAACATCATCTCAGTCGAAATGAAAATCAGTAGCCAGCATTCCAACCTTAATTTTTTAACACTATCGTTTGAATGATTGTACATTTGGGAGGATCGACTCGAATTTGATTATGCTGTACACGGTTGCAAATAGTTAAATGATTTGTAAGAATCATGTTCGTGTAATCGATTCAGATATCACAGCTTGAAAGTTATTTCAGACTCAACGTGTAATGATCGAGGAGTGTACGTCAGACAAAAGTTCACGAGGGCAAGCTCTATGACCACGGTGGTCCGCTATGGTCACGTCTACGACTATCCTCCATATTCGACCTTGCAAATATCGTACTCAGGCAAACATTTGCGAACCGGTCACCTTACCACATACTAGTCCATAACTAAATTATGAGCTATGACCAGACTGCAACGCCGAACGCACACTGAATTGAAAGCGTTTCCACTCAGGTACAGGTTATACCATTTGCGACTATATACGCTCTTATTATCAATACGTAACGATGCTAAGCTTGATAATTTATCGCGATAATAAGAGGTTGAGTAATGACGATATTTTCTTATCAATGTATATGGTTAGAATTTGTAAAAATTTCATTAATGATCTCAGCTGGGACGTTGAGGTGGAGACATTTTGTGGACGGATTTGATCAGTATTCATGTAATTAATCAGACATACAGCCAGATGCATGCAAGAGAGAGAGAGAGAGAAAGAGAACGACTTATCGATGACTGTAATTATCGTAAGTATGCACCGACAACCTGGAGTCCTAAAAGCAAACAAATTTAAACTCGAAACAACCCTCTTCCCATTCTATTATGAAACGTATAGTGCCTGATGCGCAGCTGAAATTGGTTATTTAACTCATACGGGATTACTCGATGCAACTCGTTTGAAGCTACATTAGCTTGATAAATTTTTCTCGTGCTTAACAGACGAATCTCGTTTTTTCTTCGTAATAAACGAACAAGGCTTGAACAACAAAAAACCTAAGAATATATGCCACCCATGATAGCTATATGTACCTTCCTAAAACAGAACTGGATATAGAAACTCGGTTGTGACGTTAATTTGGACCTCGAAATCACATCGCTTGGCTTCGAGACTCATATATCTTTTGACTAAACTCTCCTCGTGTGTGAACTTCACACATGGAGTTGACGCACTGTCAGTTCGATGCACTGTTGTTACTTGACGGACTATCGGCATTACATGCTAGCCATGAATGAGCGAACCAACCAAACGGTTTAGCAATTTTTCCAAGTGTGAACCAACAGCCGAACCCATTGATGATTCTGGGAGAAAAATTAATGCAAAACTAAAATGAAAAAAGTTCGTCTCGTAACCCCCGTCGCTCCAATGCATTAACAGTGGATTTTCTCGGATCGGAACCTTCTCTGTTGCTTTCGTGATTTCCCCGGTTATGAACAAACTGCGGCTCTGTCGAGCCCGTTATGCATTTTTAATAAGAGAACATATATAGCGGTTGAACCTTTACGAGCCTTAAATTCGATTGTATGTATGTATATCGAATTAGATCGAGCAGGATCAGAGAGTTGTTGATTCTGCCGCTGCCAATTTTGCTACACGATGAAAGCGCATTGCCGATAAAAAAATCCAGACAGTTTCCATATCACCATCGTCGTATTCTCTTGGTGATGCCTTGCTTCTATAGTTTTACCAAAAGAGTAACGAGACCTCCTGAACCACACAGCATGTATAAGCATATATTTGCTAAATCGATATTATTCCGTCTCGCTCTATGAGTTTCCCGACGGTACTCCGGCTGCAGTGCCAGACTCGCGTAACGAGCCTCCCATTAGACGGACGTTAAAGAATCGGTTTAATTAAGGCCCCCTTTCCCATTCTTCTTAGGCGCAAGTGCCACACTCTCCTGCGGGGGTCGAGTAGTGTGCGGGACTTGGTTCTTCGCGCGGTTGCTCAGTGCTGCAATGCTCACGGACTATGTGCAACTCTTACTCCAACGGGTTCAGCGTGATAGGGGTGAGCCGGTATTGGCACACGTGAAACACAACTGTAGCCTGAGCTGTATAACGAGATAATTTCGCCATAAGGACAGCCGGTGGTGCGTCTTCTTACACTTCTAGATTGAAAATTAGCACTACCAATTTGCAATTTCATGTAATACTGTCGCACAAAGCTAAGGATATTGAAGCATATGTATTCTATTCATCGTATAATGCACCAAGGGATGCCGCATACAATGGTAAGTGAGATTGCTCAAAACCTCCGATACCACATTGAAAGTATATATGAGTGAATCTAATATCAGAGTAACTATAGTGAATACAAACTCCGTAAGTGAAAATAAGGTTGGAGTTTCGTAATAACATTCAACGATGATGAATACTTTCAGTTCGAAGAGTTTCTATTTCTGGTGGCGGGCTAAAGACCTTCGCGAAATTTAATTACATTGGAAAAAAGCGTGCACATTGAGATAGTTGGAAACGTGCAAGAAGGCAAAATGAACGATACAAAAGCCGTGGACAGTGTAACGTAGAAAAAGATTGAGAATTAGAGTGGGTAGGGCGTATATAAAAAGGAACTAACCAGAGCCAAAAGTGCGTGGCAGTGTATCGATTAAGAAAAACCTTCATATCAATGGAGCTATAGAGCACAGAGCGGGTGTGGTAAATTGGCTATGCAGACACGATAGGGCAGGGGAGTCGAAGAGTCAAAGGGTGGAGGGTCCTACAATTAAATGAAGAGGACACTATACCCACCAGTAGCATCAGCCCGGATAAGTTCTTTTAGCGAGTGATTAAATTTTAATTCACTTCTAATTACATTTCATTCCTTTTTTTTTCGCTTGTGGCGCGCGGGCCAAAGAAACCAGGATGACAGTAGATTCTGCTCTGCTGCGGGTAGACTCTGACTGGAGGGATTAAAGGGTCGCTGCCAAAGGATGAGATAGAAGGAAAGAGAAAAGCATGAGAGAAGAAAGGCAGCAAGGATCTCCCGTCCTTATGTAGCCTGAACGATCCCCCGAGCATCCTTATGGACCCGACTCCCAAGCTCCTTCTTAAAAGGATTTATTTTAATCGTAACTTTTCTTACGAGGATCGCTTGTAAAATATTTTAATGTCGTTAGCGTGCACCAACGGGGGTCACAATCCCCTTCATCGGGCTGTGCCATCCCATCTGAGATGCCATCAGACATAATTATTTTTAATCCACTGTCCCTCCACCTCGCTGTTGTCGGGATAAGAATCTTATTTTATCTTCATTGGTGGTGTGCTTAGACAGCTTCGACACCGATTTCTCGACAGAAAGTCAATAATAATATTCTCATACTTTCGTTCTACTTGCATTTCTCCCGGCTTGCAGGCATTCTCTCTATCGTAGGGCTAGCCCGAGTCAGTAGCCAGCCACCTCATGCGACTGCATCCGACTTTATCCACTACATGGCATTTGCCATAGCATTTCTGTCATGGGCATAGGAAAACTACGGAAAACCTGTGCCAAGACAGCCGGGTCTCAGATTTGCTTTTCGGCCCCGTCACGTTTTACCGATAATATAAATATTTTGATGCTCGACGAGACTACGAAATCGAACTGTCAACCTCGCGATGTCCTGACTTATTATTAGAGGCAAGCACAGTTAAAGGTTATATTTTCATGTTATATTACGAATATGTACACTGTGACAGGACACAACTCTAGGACCACAGCCAATAATGCACGAGTTATGTAAATCATCTAGCAGTTCTCTATCTTTGGATTTGCACTTACCATACTAACATTAAAAAATCAGGAAATTTCGGAGAGTTGCTGAAAGTGTTAGTCCACCTTCCTATGAAAAAAAAACCGTATGAAGAAACCTCGTTAATGGGTAATGATCATAAGGAAGCAATGAGGGAGGGGTCACTTGACGTTGCAACATCAAGCGGTCTTGCAGAAAAAGTGGAGGAAAAAATTAAAACTAAAACTTACTCATTGCTTCCATATGATCATTACGTATTAATAAGGTTTCGTCATACAGGTTGTATTTCATAGGAGGATGGATTAATACTTTCAGAAACTCTTTAAAATTTCTTTATTTCTTCTATACATATATCTGAAGGTTTATTACCTCAATAATGCACAATATACTGTGGGGCGTTTAAATGCCCCAAACTTCCTAACATAATGGCTATATATCAGGACTTGGGCGCGAACCGCTGTCAGGTTATGTTTAATCCATTGAAGAGCCCAACGCGGATATATAGAGCTGGACGGGCGTGTCCAGCTTGGATCGTTGAGCTTCTCCTTCGCTCAACTACTTTGCATACGCGAATTCTGCGTCGACGAGGAATTTACTCCGTATTTCTTCGGTGCCAAGCCCACCCAGTCGTAGGAATTAGAGATGGGCGTAATCGTGATGGAAGGTTCTGATTGAAAAATAACACCTTAACTGTTAAATAAAAATGTCACTGCTACGAATTACAAGAGTGATTTATAATCAGGGGGGTCCTTTCTTTTTTTTTTTTTTTTTTGCAATCTAAATGTTTCGAGTACCGTATTACCGATGTTCGTAAGCCTCCGCGACTTGCCAATTCAGAGTGCTATTTGAAATGGTAATTTCTCGTTTACAAATTACTCGTATAATTCGTATAATTATAACTTCTCGACTGCGAATGAGGAGTGTAATTCTCAATTCAAAGTGATGAATTACGAAATTAATCCGTTACTGCCCAACTCTGTTGAAAACCCGATGATTCGAGCACGTAGTCCAGCGAAGCGAGGGACGGTGGCTACCTCGGCATATCCCCGGTCAGCACTTACCACAAAGTCAGTTTCTACTGCTATTCTATGCGGAGAATGGCGAGCCGCACAGATCCCACCAGCGTAGCTCCCGTACCATGCACCTTCAACATATACATGTATAGGGTGTGCTATATATATGGTTCAGCAGGCTACCAGAACTAGCCGCATCACGAAGGAACCTTCTAATATCTCACCGGCTCTTACTCTGGCACATACTATCGTGCCCCTCTTCCCTCTCACATTTTCACTCCCACGACTATGTATGCGTATATATGTGGCCACCGACGATTCTCGCTCTTCCTGCTAACGTCAGTATATACACATGACCGGGAACTCCACTATCCTCGCAAACCGTCGTTCCGGTGAGCGCCCGACCGTTCTCTTAATTGAATTAGCCATCCGGAATTAGCAATTTCAGATTGGCCCTATGGCTCACCTTTTCAAGAGGTGAATGGGGTATATGGTGCAACCGTTATGAAGTAGAAGAGATGAGGAGAAACAGGCAAAGAGGTCGAAGCTATGCCGGACCAGATTACCGGCACGCTATCCACCGTTGTTGCCCAACCAGGTCCCGCGTATGTTGCCCCTCTCGACTCGCCCTTTCTCGCTGTGTGTGTGTGTGTGAATTCGCATATGAGAGGATTGAATGAGCTTACTGAGCTGGATGGTTCGCGCTCATATAATCAATAAGATTATAGAGACATTAGGAATTTAACTCTACTATCAAGAAAATCGTTCAGAGTGCACGCGTGGGATATATATTATGTAGTGGACTGGGAAAGATTTTGTCGTATCAGTAAGTTTTCAAACAATCTTTGTGGGAATACAATGCAAGATTTCGGGCTATGTGTTTGTGCTGATGAATCTCTTTATTCTAACATATCAAGAACAACGTCACCGACGACTTGCATTTGCATTCACGTCTAATCTATTTCACATTCTGTAATCCAATGCTGATCACTGATGGTTTATCCCCAATTAGGCAAAACGATGATGAAGTATTATTCGAAGCTTGGGAGCTCCATGGACCTGTGATAAGTAATTTTCGTGGAACTACAGGAAAGTTCGAGATTCTCTTGGATCCATCAAGATCGCCTGCTGGCTAACCAATATTCTCCTTTTTCGGGGTGAGCGATTCTACTTGGCTCGACGGTCGATGTAGAGCACATTATATTCCAGACTTCTATACCTCTCTCTCTCGATATCTCACAGATCGTACGGTTCTCTATCTCTCTCTCTCTCTCTCTCATTTTTACTTGCTTGACCAACCCCCATAGAATAACTCGAGGAAGCGAATACCTCAACACGTACACGAGCCAACTCTACCCTCACGCCGGAGGGCCAGCTCTATCAATTTTGGCGCGTTCTGCAGTCTGTCTAGATTATATTAGCAACTTATTGAAATCTTGGCCTTTTCCCGGCTATTTCCACCTTTTATTATACTCTTCAAATGTAATTCACAAATGTTTTTCTTCTTTTTCGTTCTAGATATACATCCACATTTTAATAATGGCCGAACAGCATCGACGCAGAGAAGGAAATTCCATTACTATTATTCTCTTTATCTCACGTTTATACAATTTTTGGGGTAAGATATTTATGGAAAATTCAATGTACGACTCCATCGTCGACTCAACAATAACTCTTATGTATGAGAGTGTGTTTTATCCTTGCAGAGCGCGAGTGAGGGGAGAAAAAAAAACAGAGGTAACTCTAAGCGGCGTCGAAGAATGTAATCCAAGACGCGTTTCGCTCTATACATATAAACACGAACTACCGTTTGGTTCTTGGATGTTTCTGGTGCAAGTTATCGCACGTATGCGTCTGTGAAAAGGGGAATATACGTATGGGCAAGGTGTGTTGCTACGTATTTGTATATCCGCTACTGTGCAGACATACACCTCGTTACCTGATATTATTAGCTGCTAATACGAGAGCATCCTCTCGCTCCGCCGTTCCTTGCTGATACTTTAGCCTTATAACGCTCCCCTTCGTTGGCTATTTAGTAACCGTGGATGCACCGAGTATCCTGACCCCGAAGATCCTAGTATTGCCATAGAGTTTCGGCTTTATATTCAAATTTTCTGTTTTCCATCATGTGAAAAATTACGAAATGCGATAGAACAAGACCAGAAACATTTCCATCAAGGAAAAGGTTCTATATTTTTGATAAAAGTGTGAATCTAACTTAAATTTAGGAACTCCGCCGATTTTTGTCAGATGAACAATCACATTGATGACTCTCTTATATCAATCGTTGCGACATTTAAATTCACGTTAACGTAATTAATAGGAGAATAAAGTCATATCTTTGTTACATGTTTCGATTGATGTGTGCCCATGTAATAGTTGTAATCATTCTTGATTTATATTTTTTCAGTCGGGAGTATTTTTTGGAAATGCATCGTCATTGCGAGGATTCAGAAACTAGATAGATAATTTAAAACGAAAAAAAAAAACCTTTTGGCGTCTGAAATTGTGAAAAATGGTACACACGCGTTGGCGATTATTTCACTTTTTCTTATTATATTTCTCTCACTCCGCTCTCTTTTACCTTCTTTATCTTTTACCGTTTGATGCACGTCTCTGAGAATTTTATTCCACCCACGATAAAGAGCGCATAACAAGAATTCGAGCGCTGGCTCGAATTCGAATAATCGTACCAAAATCTTGGTTACACATGCATCCATGCACGTTTATGCACATGTACGATATAGGGATATATAATGTACATGCAACGTGTATATAATATGTATAGAAAATTATATAGACCCGTGGGTTGATATAATGTGCGATAATACCGGAATGAAGTGGCGCCAGACGGTTTGAATTGTTTTAACCCACGCGGAAGTGAATCATTTTTGCGATATGAATATTTTTCACCGTCACACTGAAAATAATCCATTCGCTGATTGTACCCGAGCATTTAATTTGCATACACAGCGAATAGATTCCAAATATGGGAGATATTTATGCTTGAAAAAGTTTGTTGAAGTGTTCTTCGAATTCCACGATCCAATATCGTTGACGCAAAATGTCGCATATATATATTTACCCGAATCTTACAAAGTAGTTAATTACATGAGGAAATTTTGCTCAAGCTCGTCTTTCGACTTGTTTCGAGTCGACGATAATTTAAAAAAATGGACTAATTGAGAAAAAAATGGAGTAATTGAGAATTCGACATTCGCAATTTTTACGAGGAAAAATAAATCCGAAATATTAACGTCCGGTGAATTGCCATCGTTTGTTTTTTTTTTTAAGATCCCGAATTGTAATGGAAAATTTGAAACAATTACGATTACAACCACCCTCGACGACCTTACATACGGTGAGCCTGATATATTCCGCGCATTCCGATATTCGTATAGTGTTCAAAAGCTCGAACCGATAAAACAAAACCCCGTGCGGCTTAGCCCCTCCTGAATGTTATCTCGAGAATATATATACACTCACAATGAAGAGATTTTTCGGAAGAATCACCAGAGAGGACGCAGCAGCAACGTTGTTCTAGCTTATTTAGTATTACGCTTACTACATGCGCGGCATTTTGGTTCTCAGAGTTCATAGCCCATGGAGCGTCGAACGAATCCCTCATTGTTTTTATTCCTTTTTTTTTTTAATTTCGTTTCCATTTTATCCTCTTCTACACTCACTGCGATGCAGAAAGGTACCTTTTTTTTATTTTATTTCATCTATTTCTTTTCCATTCATTGCCGTTCTGCTTCCTCTCTCTCTCACACACACACACACACACACACACCCACACACACACACACACACACACACACACACACACCATTTTATCCCTCCATTATAAATCATATCACTTTCAGCCAGCAATTATTTAGGTATTAAATTATCACACTCTTCCGTCCCTACATTTGCCGGCTCTGAATCATAAATACTATTTTAAAATCCACTTATGATATATTCCGGTCTTGTTTCGACTACTTCTAGACTATAAGGGTATATATAGACCATATATACAGGGTGTCCAATAGGAAGGTGTGAAAACTAATAAATTGGTATTTTGCAATAAATAAAGGAACCAGATCAGTGGAATTTTTTTTTAATAGAAGAGAGTTGTCATTTTTATTTTATGTCAATTTATTACAAAAAAACGATGTTTCCATAGAAAAAATTATATATTTAAGCAAATACTAAAAAAAATGTCAAAATCAATGATAAATATTTTCAAAATGTGAGCCATTTGAATCACCACAGTACTCTAATCGCTTTTTAAAACTATTAAAAACGTGTTCTATAGTTTCATTTGAAATGCCATCGACAGTCTTCCTTATTCCTTTGACCAAATCATCTACAGTTTTTGGGTTGTTTTCATAACATCGATCGTTAATATAACCCCACAAAAAATAATCACAAGGATTGAGATCGGGTGAATAAGGGGGCCATTCCATCCCTGTTCGTGTAAATCGAGGATATCCAAGGCCGATAACTCGATCACCATAAACTTTATTGATGGTTTCGAAAACTTCTTGTGTTCGATGAGGTGCTGCTCCGTCTTGCATAAAGTAATAATTCTTAACGAGATGTTTTTTCTTTGCATAGGGAAAGTATTGTGTCTCCAACATCTCTTTATAGCTCTGTCCGGTAACAGTAGATTCAAAGAAATGCAGGTAGATCCCTTTTATTGAGACAGCTGCCCATACGGATACTTTTACAGGATGAAGAGACGTTGCCACTACGACTTTCGGATTTTCTGAACCCCAAAAGCGATAGTTTTGTTTATTAACATAGCCATTTATCCAAAAATGGGCTTCATCGGAGAAAATTATTTGTTTTTCGTTCAATTCTCCATTTTCCAACATTTGACACAATGAGTTGCAGAACTCTTTTCTTGTTTTCATGGCATGTTCAGACAATAATTGATGCGTTGTTATTTTGTAAGGATGCATTTTAAAAAAATGACGTAGAATATTGTGCAACGACGATTTGCTTATTTTTAAAGCTTGAGCGGCTTTACGGATTGAAGACTGAGGATTTTGTTCAAAATAGTATTTAACTGCTTTAATCGTTTCCTCTGTAGTTACCGAGGTGGAAGGGCCTGACAAATCTTTTCTACGGTCCTGTAATGTTCCGTACTCTTTAAAATTATCGATTACTCTGCAAACGGAAAAAAAAAATAGTTACAATCTAAAAAATTTTGAAACATGAGATCTTTAGATCTGATTGTTCATAAACCTTGATATAAAAAATATTCAATTCTTACCTTCTAAGAGTAGTTTCGCTTCTGACTTTTTTACTTCCATACTTCGTACGAAAGCCTCTGAACGCTTCACTATAAATTTTCCCTCTTGAATAATAATATTCAATGAGAAAAACTTTTTCTTCGATAGTTAGCTCACTCATTTTTAAGAAGACTGTCCGCTTTCTACCACAGCTAGAATATAACTGACAGGTCTCAGGTACAAATTTCTGAAACGCAGGGTTCCTTACAATGTTAGAGAGGGAGGGGAGATTCGATTAGTTTTCACACATTCTTATTGGACACCCTGTATATATATATCTAAATATACAAATTATGTGCTGATAACTTCATCAACCGAGAAGATCACGTTGGCAAAGTTCCAGGCAGCTCTCTCTCTCACCCTCACTCTCTGTCTAGTTCGTCGAAGGCATGATATTATCAGGGTATATGACCTTCGATCATAGCACACTATTTTAATCTTTATAGCGGAAAAATCGCGAATATTTTACACACAGTATATCTCACCAGAACCGATTGGGTTCTGGTGAGATATATAGTTCTCCTACCGAAGCATAGAAAAATATAGTTTGAACTATCCAATAAACGGACAACTAATTAATATAGTGTCATATATTTTTTCCTCTGAACAAGAAATAATTTGAGGTTACTTTTTTGAATATTCTGCTGCATCAGTCAAGACCAAGGCTAGCCAACAATGTTTCGACCTTTCGTCAGACACTGATTAAATTCCCAACCCGAACACGATAAGAGGAAGGAAAAAAAGTTTTTAATCCATGAAACCTACGAAAATGGTGCAATAAATAATTTCAAAAGAAAAATTTCATATTTTCTCTGAGCACGCGAACATGTGCGCATATATAGGATAAGAGTGATCTGCTTTACGGATGTGTGGCTCATCTCGTTCTCTTTCACCTCGAATCTTTCGCTTTAATTTTTGGGAATTCACGCTGTTGCTATTTTTTTCTCCTCTTTCCCATTCTCGTTTTCGTCTCTGTTCTGCAAATTCTGTCCATACATATTTCTCATTTTATATCGCATTATTGTTCGCTTGAAATAACAGAAAAAGGAAGAGTGGACTCGTTCGCGGCAGCGATTGATATACAGGGCGAAGAAACTTGGTCGCTTTTTTTTAACCGAGTGCCGAGTAACCTACAATTCAGGTAGATATAAAAAAAAAAGCAAGTACAACGAATACCATAATAACGAGTACATATACCGACTAATTATAACGTCCGTTCGCCGTTAATCGTCATGCATCTTTTCTTCTTCATGGGAGAGTCTATCATTAAATGAACCATATTTCTCAAGGAGTTGTTGATCGTACGGTTAATTACTCGGGAAAGTAAAATAATCGATGGGCTCGTTGATTACCAATGTCCGTGACAAGTGCGATTCATATTCCCTCCGCAGTACATCGTTTCTTCCTTTACCTCTCTATCTTCGTCTTTCTCTCTCTCTCTCTCTGTTTCTCTCGATTAACTTCTCCCATTGCTAGCAAACGTTTATTGGATCACACAAAGTCAAAGATCCATATTAATCGAAAAAATTGAATATGTTGTACCCAAACGACCAGGAGTCGTGGGTAACAACGCAGCGAATGTATGAACATCGAATTTTAAGGCAAAATGCAAATGGTTCAATTTTACCGTCTTGGTTCAAATTAGCACCAACTCTATTTATTAGCCACCGGGTACAACCTTAAACGGGCGAAAAGCGAGATATCTTATTCGAGAGGCGTATGGAATATAGGTGCATGTCGTGTATATGAGGGAGCTCGCAAAAACATAGATCGTATAGTAGCCCGAATGGAGGCAGCATTATAATACCCAAGTGGTTGTTCTGTATTATATTATAGCGATATACGAGAGGGTTTAATCCACACACAAGGCAGACATGGGTCCATCGTTGGAGGGCCTGATTCTATAACGACCCCACACTATATCTCCGATCTCTCTCTCTCTCTCTCTCTCTCTCTCTCTCTCTCTCTCTCTCTCACTCTCTTTCTGTCTCCAGCCTCGAATCGCTAATTAATTTTATACCCCCGTAAAACGGTGCGAGAGCGGCCAGAGTTGCAAGAAAAAACGTTTGGGACGATAATGTGCCCGCGAGGAGCTCGGAGTCTTGGTCGGCTCGCGAGTTATGTTCCGGGGGCTTTTCTCTTGCCGCACCACTCCTGTCGTTCCCATTTTAGTATGGTCGAGTGTGTGTATACACGGAGATTGTACGCCCAACATAGTGAATGCAGGATGGTCCGTGTGAACACAGAACCAAAATGCGAGTATGCGAAACTCGAACAAGAAAGTCTATTAGAATCCTCTCTGGAGGTGGTATCTATGCATTTCGAGGCAGCTCGAACAAATCAAAGTGAAAGCGCGAAAGACGAGGAAGGTGGGTGGGGTTTAAGAATCGTCGTTCCAATTTTCACTTGACGTTGCTTTCGGACCTTTAGGGAGGAATGATGAGGGGGGGGGGGGGGGAGTTATACGCAGAAGAAGGATCTTGGGGTATATACACCAAAAAGGAACGGAGAAAAATAAAAGAGAAGAGAGATAGAGAGGGAGAGTGATAAATGGATGGGATTCAATTTAGGGCTAATCAACATTCTCGTCTCTCGTCCTCAGATTTCTGCACTTTCTTTAGACTTGTCCGAGTCATTCTCCCTTCTGTCTATGCTACCATGCTCTTCTATGCCTCACGTTCGTTGTTCTTTCACGTTTCATATTCCATCCACGTCTCGTATATGTATACTTAAATGTGGCATACAGACACCGTCATAATAGGCCATTAGCCACTTTGTTATTGTGGCATTTAACTTTTTATCCAACAAATTCGACCCTATCCTCTTGCTATGTTGCTCACGACGCTTTGTTATCATGTCTTCAATGTGAGGTAAGAAAGACCAGTTTCCGATCTGCCAATATGTATTTCTAATTCTCGGTTTAACAAGTCATGGATGTTGGACTATTAATAACTAAGAAGATATGACTTATGAAGGTGACTAAGTTGGAAAAACATCTGTAGCTCATGTATTTACGTAGAGAACTTCGAGTTCACCATCAATATACTTGGTTTTTACATTGAAGGTGTTAAAAAAAACGAACTATATATGTAAATGTGTATATGTACATGTACACACACGGCGGTAAGGCATTCTCGAACAGCATCATGGCATCTTATAGGGCGTTGTTGTCTGCCAAGTATTAGTAAGTAGGATGGTGCTTGGTCTTCGGGCACCCCTTTGAGACCGCAGCTCCGATTGCATGGACCACGGGCAATATGAGATGCCCCTGAAGGAAATTGCTCTCAGAGGGCTCTCTCTCTCTCTCTCTCTCTCCCTCTCTCTCTCTCGCTCTCTCTCTCTCTCTCTCGGTCTCTCTCTCTCTCTCTCTCTCTCTTTCTCTCTCTCTCTCTCTCTCTCTCTCGCTCTCGTTCTTTGCTGGTCTAATCAACTTAGTCAGGTAAGAAAGGGAGGCGGGCAGAATGTATACGAAGGATGCAAGGTTCAGTATATAATACACTACTTGGGTATAGTAGTGTATGTACATGCATTGCTCTTGTAGATATTCTTGGTAACCCGACGCTCTTTCACTTTATATCTCCCTTACTCTTTCCTTTTACAAGTTTATCGATGAAAATTTCAATCTACTCTCTGAGCCAAGCGCGATGCTCTAGTCCTATCAGCCATATCAAACGATTCGAGATCATAATACACAGCTGGAAACTGGATGAAGTCTTCTTGACTATACACGAGGATGAAAGAGAAAGAGAGGAAGAGAGAGAGAGAGAAAGAAAGAACGATGCTTGAAAACTTTGAGCTCATTATATTTTTTCTGACAGGGAGTCATATGGCGTCGATATACATCATTCATAGAGGTAAAAGTTGATCGGGTAGAGTTCTTTTTTGTATGATTAGGTTAAGGAAGAGACGTATTTTATCATTCTCATATTGGGTTAATTAAAATCATTAACAAAATCTCTTCCAAATATTCGAGACTATTCGAGAGAACTTTGATGTTTATGCACTATTTAAAGTGGATATCCTTGTGGTGATACATGAACATGACAGTGTGAGTGACAAACATCAAATAAAGAGAAAAAAAAAAGTCACTTTGATACGTTCAGAAAGTACTCGAATCAGAGTGGACGAATACAGCAATTTGAGAAAGAGAGAGAGAGAAATGTTGAGAAAAAAGAGACCAAGAATTCTTATTTTTTTACTAATTAAATCGGATTTTAAAATGTCTTGAAGCTTATTGGTAGGAATGTTGTAATCAAATAGTACACCAATCTCATTTATCTACGACAGTTGTGGAAGTAAAATTACATGGCTCGGCTACCGTGCAATGCCTCACACATATTTTTTTTTAAATTCATTTTCCGCCTTTTTTCATTCACATCCGCGAAGAGAATGTAGAAGTGAGAACGTTTCTTCTGATTTCCATTAAAAAAAGTAGTTGATAAATCTCGGTTTCCTGGTGAAAATAGGAATGGATAGAGATCGCAAAATTCATGCTCTGTCTCTCGCACTGGCAGCATCACAGTTTATACGCAGAACGAGAAAAATGTATGGAAATTTTACGCTTTTATTAGTATTCATATCCAACCGCCTCGACAAGACGAAGAATTCTCGTCGTACGTATATAACTCTCTCGCACACACATTTTCGTATACACATCATTCGTGACTCGTGATTATATCCACAAATCGCACAAACTCATACTTCGTATCTCAGTAAAATGATAATTCGGTGTTTTCAACGAATTTTCGAGCAAAAAAAATACTTTGAAAATTTTTTAATATTTAACGGAATAAATATTTGACCTATGGAAATTCGTATAATAGCCTTAGAGATAGAATAAAACAAATTTTAAAAAACCCCTCAATATCGAGCAAATACCAACCGAGGAAACCCATTGATCCTCTCGATAAATGGTTGCTCGATTAAAACAATAAATTCTTATCTATCGCGTGGGCTCAGAGCAGGCCTCGTCAAAAGTTTTTTTCTTCCTCCCTCACTTTCGTACAAAGCTTGATATCCGTGCTTCAATCGCGGAGCTCGATCATAACCATCCTCAACTCATTTTGGGGTTATCGATAACTCTCAATCATTTTACCGTCATGTGCATTCCATCCATCACTTTATCCGCGACTTGTTTGCAATATCTATCGGTAGGTGACACCTTTTTCTTATCGTAAACTGTCCATGGAAGAAATTCAGCTCTATAATCTACTCGACGCGCCTCCACTCACGTTATAAGCAACGTCAATTTCTCACAAGGTCGATCATTCCACGTCAAAAGATGTTTAGTTAGGATTGCGTGCAATTTTTCACGTGTGTCTCACCACCAGCAGAGATAGGTACGATAAAAATAAACAAAAAAGAAGTATTAAAACCCACTTTTAAACATTCATTATAATATTATTTACACTAGGTCGGCAACCACACCTAAGGCTCGGTCAGTTAGTTTTTTAACGTGGTCCACTTTTTATTCCTTTTAGCTTTTGGAAATAAAAGCGGATTCCTCAATCAGTAACTTGGCAACGAGTTCACGTTTGAGAAATCGCAAGCTTGTTCAGCATGAAAATACCGAAACCGAAATAAAGGTTCGAATCACCACCAACTCCCAAGCCCCTCATTCCCAGATTTACGAGACTGTTAAGAAATATAGAGTATCGCGTATATTTGCTTGTCCAACGCTGTCTCCCGCATTACAGAAACATCCCGGATATTACATATATCTGTGCATCAGTCTCCCCTGACGCGAGCCTTTAGCTCTTGGACGCATAAGTTCGAAGTATGTTTCATCTCGGCCGCTCGTAACTCTCGTAATGAAATTCTTGGCATTATTAAATATCACTATTCGGTCGGTAGAGCGGTATCTCTCGCCTCGAAGCATCAAGGGTTGAAAGGAAATAGGGTATAGCGCGAGTCTTGACGCGGTGAGGAAACCGGACGATTTTAGAGGTCGAGAATACTCGCGGCCATCAGGCAAACGCGCTCCTTGTCGCGTTATTGGTAATGATAAATTTTCAACCTTGTCAAAGATTATAATTCGTTCTTCCGTGAGATTGTTTAGTCGACCGAACGGATATATGCATTATGATATCGTCGAGTGTTATACATATGATGCCAACTTGGCGGCAATTCATTATTGCTTGAGCACTACGTGAAAATATTTTTTTTACGGCACAGGCATTGAAAAGCCACTTTTCGACGCCTATTATCGACCCGTAAAGTAGCACTTTTCGTGGCTATACCTTCGCAATTGACACAAAAAAAATTTTTATGGTAGTACGGGCACGAGTCTCAGACCTGCCATGAAAAAATTTTCGTGTCAGCTACGAAGTTATATAGCCACGACAAGTACTACTTCACGGATCGATAACAGGCGTCGAAACGTAACTTTACAATACCTGTGCCGAAAAAAATATGGTATGCGGCGTGCGCGTAAAGTGACTATTCAAGCGAGGTGATGTTTTTAGAACTCTCCGTTAGCTTTGCCTGGCTCGCCTTCGGCTCACCAGGCAAAGCCAACGGGTCGTTCTAAAAACATAACCTCGCTCGAAAACAGTCACGTTACGCGCTTGCCGCATAATATACTATTTCGACGAAATATCAACAATTGCATTGATGTGAGTTCCATCAAGAGCACGAAGCAGAATAAATTATCCGACGAAAAATTAATTCCGTTGCGAGAGGTGTGAGGACGAATGCATCGCAATAAATTCAACATTTACACCGGGCCATCTTGCCGCTAGTCGGAGGCTAAGAAACATAGGTACATTTTTCAGAGAAAATGTACGGAGCATGTAAACGAGCGGGAGGCTACGTTAAAATAAAAAACCATGGGTTTACGATCATAGGGGGCAAACGCCCGCACAAAAATTAAGAAGGATATTTACAGTATAACGAGAGCAAGAGAGAGAGAGAGAGAGAGAGAGAGAGAGAGAGAAAGAGCCAGAGGAAAAAGGCATGTGCAGGTTGTATGATGGGACGAGGGCAAGCTCTTGAGAGAATATATCGAGAGTACCGGTGGCCCGCGGAGGGTCGTACCGTGTCGTCGTATATTTCTCCTTTCGAGAGTAATTGGTCCAGCAATTACTCAACAGAGTGCAGGGAGAATACGCAGAGATGAGGAGCAGCAACAAAAATCTCTCGAGTGCGTTTGGTAAGTTTTATGCCTCTCCGCGTGTTAAGCGTGAGAATCTTCTGCTCGATTTGGGCAAGTCTCCGAATTTCATGACACATCTCGTGTTTTCTATTTTCCCCATGACAGCATTTGTATAATACTTTAAACTGCTCCACTTGTTCATAGTTTACAGTCTCTTAACCAATATCCATGTAATTAGCAGAGTGACGATTGTACACTATCCCAAATCTTCCTCCTATCTTAGAAACTGAAGTTAGCAGTAATTGGATATCTTCTACGAGAGCTCAATCATGGAATGACAATTATAAGAGAACGATAGCGTCTAGAGTACGAGAAAAATAGAAAGAGAGAGAGAGAGAGAGAAAGACTTTGATGTTTGCATAGTATAATATACACTCCAGCAGTACATTGGCAGATCCCTGTGTGGCACTGACGTTTCATAATATTGAATAATGGAATACGCCTTAATGCAGCATCTTTTTTCTCATATTTCTTCCCCTACAGTTTGCAAGAAAAATCAAGAGAACCTCTCACTAGTTTGTAGTACCACTGGGCTTGTAATACAAATGCGATTGGTTCCCGATATTTGGTGAACTGGTGACAGAAAGCAGAAAGCTATGATAAATTAAACCCTTATACGACACAAGTCATCAGCATCAACGATGCTTTCCGTGCTGTTAACGCGAGACACTATCCACCATAAATGTCATGTAACTATTAGGAAAAGAGACATCGATCGAGTCTTGAAAAACAATTTCGAAAAAAAAAAACCTATAAAAAAATGCTAGACAACGATGATGGTCCAGCAACCATGGCAGTGCTGTTCGCTATAAGCCCTACGAGGGAAGAAGTATGAGCAGGTGGATGTAGAGGGCGCGTGCGTAAACGCTTTAATTCGCCGTGGCAGGCAAACGTTATTACGGGGAGCACTCCGCCATTAATCATCCGAGAGGCATAGTTGCCCGGCATTAATTATCCCAACCATTTTCTAGCGTGTGCCGCAACAGCAGCAGCGGTGCAACCCGACTAGCTTATATATACATGTATGTTATCTCCGGAGCAAACATATATACACAGTTTCCTGGGCTTCCGTCGATCTACGATTTACCTTCGTGGCTTTATATACATATTCTCGATGGCAAGTGTATCCGACCGACCTCCCACAACGAGGTTTTGCGAGTCAGCCTATTCGCATGAAATTGATACGTTCTCTCGACCTTCTTCCCTCTACCTCATTCAGCGCTCTCTCTTCTCCGTTCTAGTCTATGCCATATATTGAAACGCGTAAAATTTTAACTACCATACTCTCGTCATGTTCCGAAAAATTTTTAAATTTACCGCCTCATCCGAATTCGTAGGATTTCTAATTTGTCCGAATGAGCTCACAACAGCCAAAACTTGAGTTTCTCCTTTCTTTAACTTCAACTTATTGAGAACGTATATCTGTTTCAAGTATCAAGTATCTTTTTATCAGTATATCAAAGGTTTGCGACTCTTTCGTGTAGTTTCGATTGTGGCAAAGGAAAAAGTACGGTTGTTGAGTTATCCGTCAGGATTCCATTAACTTGAGCAGTCGTAATGAAGTTACGGTGATGGTAAATATGATATGCAATAAAGTGAGGAAGGGGGCAAAGTGCTGTATACGATGCAAAGCGATGATATAACGAATCGCGATATGATTCAATTACTCGGTTCGACCACGTGAAACACTCAATTTTATTCCGCTGATAGTTCACGAGCATTTTTCTTTTTCTTCCGCGGTTTTTTCTTTTCGTCCATTTTCGTTCTCTCGTTGTATTTGCACATTGCGAAACGAGTGGACCGGAGAATGGACATACACACGCGCACATGTACATGAGGACTGTTAGTGGCGAGTCCAGCACCCTGCTCCTCTTCCTCTCTTCTCGGCCATAACCCATTGCCGATACAAACTCATTCGTATATACAATGTAAGCCAGTTTTTGTCGCTGAGCTTGTTCCCTCTCTATCTCTCTATCTCTCTCTCTCTCTCTCTCTGTCTCTCATTCTGT
This sequence comes from Rhorus exstirpatorius, assembly GCA_963564615.1. NCBI lineage: Eukaryota > Metazoa > Arthropoda > Insecta > Hymenoptera > Ichneumonidae > Rhorus > Rhorus exstirpatorius. The sequence continues at coordinate 34,688,244 of OY751318.1, read as the reverse complement.
CGGACTCGGTTCCACCGCAGGGATGACTAATAGCTCCCGAGAGAGTCGTTCCGAGTTTAGAGGATTCCCCGAGCATTTTTGTAACCGATTTTTCACGGTTTTCGCGTCGCCAACTGGTGTGCGGTCAAGGCGAGTTCTGAACGATCGGAACGCGTCCTATTTGGACGCCGATCGACCAGAAATAATCTGAGATCAAATCGCTTCGGGGACTCGTAAACAAACTAAAGGGGGGCTTTGAGAACGCGAGAGTTGGCAGGAAAAACAAATTTCCCATACAGACGCCTCGTTACGATACTTTATTATTGTGCAACAAGACGAATTCAATAAAACGGAAAATTGTGTGCTTTGTCATGAAACCGATAGTATATAGTGTCAGTTTACGCGCTTAAAGTATATTAATTGAATTGACAAAAAAAAAATACTTGATCCGACCAATATGACATCAGTCCGGAAAATAAATAATTTCTTACTTTTACATCGTTCGCTCGTTCCTGCTTGTTCATTCGTGTTCCTGGTGTGTGAGCTTGGTGCAGGTGATATAGGGGCCTTAATAATTCATAATTATTACTTCGTCAGGGCATCGTTTCGAATTTTTTTATTTTTATTTCAACCATTCCGGAATCGATACTCGTTCTTTCTTCCTTCTACATATTTGTGGGGTGTGATGAAAAATATTGGGTAGGATGCACGAATGTGAAACCGATCGAGGAACACTTTGCTCCGTAGGACCTCTTCATGAAGTCATCTTGGTTGGCTTGGGTGATCTAACGGACTCGTATGCAGTAAGCACGTTCGCTCGTTCGGTGCAACGAAAGCACGTAGGAGGAGCTTCAACTCTATCGTCCTAGGACCGAATGAAAAAGGAAAAGGGAGAGAGAGAGAGAGATCCTCGCGCTCTTTCGTGACAGAAAACTTGACAGTAAAGGGATACGTTCTAGTTTTTTTCTATCCTCTCGTGATTCTATCGTACAGTAAGAGCAAAGAAATAATCCGTAGCGCGTGTTCCTTTTCATTCCAACCGACAACGTCCACACTGTCCTGCCCGTTCGTACGAAAGATAGAGCGAGGATTCAACACAAGAGAGGGAGAGAGAGAGTGCCTATGATTTCTATCCAGCACTTTTTTTCCTCTCGCACTCTCGTCTCTCCCATTGTTACCGAAAAACGTGAGAAGGAAGATGACCAGTGAGAGAACGAGAGAACCGAATAATCCGAAGAGAATGCGTTCGAAGAGCTTTAGAAAAGTTTTGAGAAAGTCGAGAGAAGAGCGCATACGGATTCATGGTTATTTCTGAGAAGATTTTCCCTCCCTCTCTCTCTCACTCTAATCGAGTTCTCCATTGTATACGATTAGCGGAGAAAAAAAAACGCTTGACCTATTATTTGCTCGTCGTTAATTGGGCAGATCCGTCATTACAGATAAAACAAAGGCTATGCAGCTGGTTGTTGCCTACGATCCTCGAAAACTTCTTGATCGACTGTCAATTTTCGTGATAATAATTGCCATCTTTCGGGAGCTTGTCTACGCATCATCGCTCCGCCCTACTCGCGATAGCTCTTTTTTCGGAATTTTCTATTTCTAACATCGCTACAATCTTATCAATAATCGAACTACATAGTTTATCGATTACAGTAGTATCGCGTAAGTTGCCTTATTCCTATATTCAAGAGTCCTTTGCTACCTCCAACTACCAAATTCCGAATAACTTCCAAATGTGCGAGTGAAACAGGGAATATTCTTCGAACTGTCCATTCTTTTTTAGACAAAGTTCTAAGATTTCTTGCCTGCATCACAATTTTGTTGAATCATTTCTAATGTTTTTCTTGTTGTTTCGAATCCTGTCTATTTGGCGTTGAGTGAAACTATGCAAATATGTAAGCCCCGTGCGCTCGTCATCCAACTGAAAAACTACCCCCACTGTGTCGATAAATCCTTAAGCCCGGCAACATCTCGTCTGTATTCTATCTGTGGACTGCTTGATGCATCTACCATCATCTCTCTCCCTTTTCCTGACCTTCTGGTTATCTTTCATCGGTCCCGTTTCATATAAATAAATACTGTCCATGTGATTGATCATCCGGCTCGCGCGTCGGAGCACTCGCCACCAGCAGAAACGTTACATCAACCCCGTTCCGTGACCAACCACGTGCACACATAATGCGCAATAACGTCGCTATGTACGATGTTGTGCATGGTATAGATTGAATATGCTGGCATAGCCTCGATGTTGGGGCTGGTTTTGACGCTCTCGGGAAGTACGCCGTGTCAGGTTCCCCATCCACTCTCGCATACACCCTATCTATATGTATTATGCCTTCTTCCTACCTTCATCTATGCTTTTGAATTTTCATTTCACATTTATTTTCTTTCTTGGCCCCCTACGCGGTGTAATTTGTCATCGTGAAACATTGGTCACCGGAAATAGCGAGTGTGCATGTGCTGCGTGTGTGTGTGTGTGTGTGTGTGTGTGTGTGTGTGTGTGTGTGTGTGTGTGCCATCGATATATGTGATGCGGATACGAACGGGAAAATAAAAAAAATGGCGTAGTCGTAAATACGTTAGTGCAGAGTGAAGGGTGTCTCATGAAAATGTAATCAATCGGCAAAAAATTATACCTAGACTGGAAGCTGATGTCGCGTAAAAACATGAATCTAATATCACCATCTGTTTCATGTCTTGCTCTTATGTCGTTCGAGTATTGGATTAGAGACAAATGAAAAAAAAAAACGCCATGCATAAATGCCGATAGCATTGAGCGAGAACGAAGAGATCCTAGTTTCACAGGGATTGAGTAAATAAAAACTCTAAATGAAAAAAAAAAACATTGTCAATTACGTGAAAATAATTGCAATTGCATCTTTTGACTTGCGTTCCTAAAAAAACAAATTGCCTGCTCAGACGACCAGACAGCCGTATAGTTGGTCAGACCGCTAAAGAAAAAATGGCAATATGTATCCAAGGCTCAGTCGAGTATATCAATCAATGAAATTTTATTTTTTAATCAGGCATACCCGCGATTGCAGACTCGATTGATTTTGCAGCGTCTTTCACCTCGCTGTATAAAGCAGATCGGCAAGCATTTTTATTCTTCACACTCCTGCTGGGGGAATGAAAGGGGGGGGGGGGGGGGTCAGGGGGTAAGAGTTTCCATCTCAATAGCCCGCATACTTTTAAAATCCCTTGTACTCATTCTCATTTTTATATTCTACTACCCTCCCAACTTTCAGGGAATCTGATCACGAAGAAGTCGTTTCGATGTTGGCCTATTGTACTTTCGCGTCGTTGCTCTCATCTCGTACCCACGCCACTCTCTCCCTCGCCCTCTTTGGTCTTTCGTTATGCAGCGTACTGCGAATCCAAGTAAAATCGTGAGGTCTTATACCAGAGGAGAAAAAGTACATGGAAGAAATAAAAAGAGAGAGAGAGAGAGAGAGAAAGATTTAAGGAGAGCGAGGCTCGTCCCCTCGACTGCGATGGGGCCATGAAGGGGTAGTCTCTCTCTCTCTCTCTCTCTCTCTCTCTCCGTACTTTTACTTCTGTGGAGGTAATGTTCAGTGTTGGCGACCGTGCCGCGAGGTAGTACGAAGTGCGGAGGAAGCTAACAGTCGTCTTGGAGAAAACTTCTGGCCGTTTACGGCCTTAAAGTAACTCGTAAATCTTATTTTTCCGTCTCGCTCGGTGTACGAGAGCGAAGGGCAACACCGAGATGAAGAGACGGCGAGGGCGAGAACACCTCCCTTCCGGGTGGATCCCTCGACGCATCCGCACCACCGGAATATCGTCATATAGTCGTCGCTCTCCTCTCATTCTCGTTCGCGCCCACACAGCTAACTGGGGCAAACTTTTTTACGATGGCTTCTTAACGTAATGCATTTATTGTACAATAAAGACCGTCTTGCTCGTGCATGCAACATGAAAGAGCTGGAAGAGTTTAAACAACAGTAAGAGAGAGAGAGCTAGAGAGAGAGAGAGAGAGAGAGAGTGAGAGAAAGAGTGAAAAGGAACAATTAAGTATGATGTTCTATGCATTAAAAAAACTAAATAGTACATTTTTAAAAGGGTATCAGTCAGTGTCATGGACTAGTGTCATTTCAGTTGGATCACTCGAGGACAGATATCTGGGCTACGATGTTTTTTTTACGTTGCATTTAGCTACTTTACATCTCGAAACTGGCACTATTGTCAGTTTGACGTCAAATTACATCATTTTCCGTTTCAACAGTTTCGAAATACACCATTCGTAAAGAAATAGTACATGATGTCTGCGGTATGTAGAAGAAAAAAAAACATGCTATCAAGATCCAACAAAGTACTTCCGCATACCGATAGCGCGTCTATATAATTTTCCATTCTGATGGTCGTGGATTTACGAGATCGTGAGAAGGGGGAGGAATAAAAAGCGAATTCAAAGAGAGACAGATATATATAGAAAGAGAGAGGGGTAAAAGAGACAATATTCGATTAATAGATAATCTTTCTTGGAAGAAAAATCCTGGAATTACTAATCGAACTCTAATACTCCGACCATATCCGTTATAAACTCAATGAAAACCATTCAATTTCCGCATCATGATCTCAAGGACAAAAATGAAAACGACATCGAGATTCTCTTTGCAGACTCGTAGCTATCAAGAGGAGTATCCGTTGCTCGCCATGAGAGACCAAGAGAAATATTGCCAGACAACATCGTATAACTATAAATAATAGAAGAAACTGAAATCGATTGAATCATCATTGAGGATTCTCGGTGTATAAATTTTGAAAAAATCTCTTTTAAATACTTTTTCCTCGAAGTGTTTGCGGATTTTAAAGCTTAAAAAATATTAATAGTTATCGCGAAAGAATAATTTTTCTGAACTATTTTTAATTATTCCAAAAACTTAACAATTTTTAATTCTCCACAATTAATGGTACTTTTGTGAAACCAACTTTTTCTACAAGCCGTTCTTTCAAGGAGTCAATAAAACATGGAGACTGGCTTTTTTTCAGGGAAATCATGCAATCTACTATTCATCTTTAACATACCAATGTCCCTATAAATTAGATTGTAATCATGCTGTCCCTAATTCCGAGGAAACGAGCGAGAGATAGTATGCGTTTACGAGTAAATGTCGAAATTTCAGGCAGTCGTGAATTTTGCAAAAAGTGAGGGGTGGTGCGAAATAAAAAAAAAACGAGTACGATCGATGTAGGAGTGAAAATCATTTTTGATGAAATCACGCGTAACATAGTTGTGTGTTGAGTATGTACTTCGGAAATGAAAGAGCTCGGCGTGGTTACACATATATATATAGGGGTCGAGCACCCGGGCAACAGGCAGTCGCACGATTCAATTTCAATTTCGCCAAGTGGTACTCGCCCATTTTCGGTCGACCGTTCGCTATTTGACGATAAAAAAAGGCGTGAATCGAGAAACCGGGGTGTGAACAAAAAAAAAAGAACGATACTAGGAGAGTAGAGTTTCAACTATTCGACATTTGCCATACCGCGCACACTCGATGGCTTTTTGAGCTGTATATCCATGTTACTTGAGCCAAGTAAACATTTTCACTCGTCGCAATTTGTCGCAATTTGTGTATCGCAATTCAATGTCTCTTGCAACCCTTCATAGTTGTTATTTGCTTCAAAATAAAATAAATATTCATTCGGATATTACAATTGAAACATATGAAATCGCGTTTGTAATTTCTAATCGATGAATCTTCATTAGAATTTAGATTGCTCGATAATAAGCCTCGATCTCGACTACCCTCGTCTCTGTTCAAAATAGAATCCGAAAGAAACGCTGATTATTGAAACTGGACTGGAAAAAAAGACAATTTAATCGCACTAATTCAACCCGATGAAATTCTACTTGGCGAGACTCGCGAACGATCGACCAAAAATGGGAGAAAAAAAAAGACGACGTATCGTTTCTGAAAAGTAACTGTAAAGTGGCATTATCGACTGTGGGAGTCGTGCGCGATCGAATAAAACTCTCGGTTAAGCCGTAACGATATATTAGTTCACTCGGTATGGGGTGACCAAATGAAAGAATCCTTGCGGACCAGTAAATCCGAGCATTGGAAACTTTTACAGCTCTCTCTCTCTCTCTCTCTCTCTCTTCTTCTCTACGAGAGCAGTCCACGTGTGGTTTGGTCTTGGCATTTTCGTTCGTATATATATTTATATAGAACACGTTTTTATTCGCAGTTATCAACCGAGGTATAATATACATATATATACACTCGTTTGTGGAAAAAAGATTATCCGATCGGACTTTACTTCAATTTTCAAGATGATACAACAGAGATAAGAAGGAGAATCTTGAGTACGAATACTCGCGTTTCCCCCATAAAACAAATCACATCTTTCCTGTCCATTGTGGGATTTGGTTTCAGAGATTCGAAAAAATACACAAATTTTACTGCATCTTTCGATAGATTTTTTTATCGAGCGAGCGAAGCGAACAAAGCGAGTAATCCGCGGCTATTCGCGCTATGAGTATTTTGCTCACGCTCTCTCCGTAATTTCTTTGCCATATTTGACTGCCAAAATTGAATGACCAGCAATTAATGGCAGTCATTTGGATCATTCGATGCTACCTTCCTGAATTTTTTTTTTTGCCTACAAGACGATCGAAAAAAACCATCCCGATACACACTATGTCGTTGATGAAAAAATATTTTAATTTTTTTTTTCGTCAGCATAGTCGTGAAATATTCTTAAGAACTTTTCTCAATCGTCCTACATATCTCTCACGGTACAATTATGTTGACAATATTTCTCCTTGAGCAAAATCCCTTGATGAAGTTTTTTTTTTCCCCCAATCACCCAGAATTAAATGGATCATTGATTTATCGACTAGCGAGGAATTTCTTCGAGCGAAAATATACGGAAACTGAAATGACGGATTCAAACTAGCACCACTTTTGCGAATATATTCGTACAGTCAAATCCTGGAGGAAACGTAGTATATATTATATAGATCGATAGCCCGATGTCTCTCCCAACGAGTTTTTCATGCATTAGTTTAAGTGCGGGTGCACTGGTCTATATAAACATAGTCACGGGGTGCGATGCGGTTGCTCGGCTCGTTGGTGTTCTCGCGGCGCGGCTCTTGAGCTAAAATCGATTTGGTATGGCGAACACGTGCCAGCTGCTCACAAAGTTGCTCCTTCGTCGCTATATGTGTATAACCATCTCTCGTTTCACGACGAGTCTATGTATATATCTCTCTCACACACACACACACATACACCCTGGTCCAACGTCGATTAAGTCACCCAATTTCATCCTCTCTCGCGGTAGCGATATCGCAGGACCCTTCGCCTCCTGGATTTAGGCTTGGCGCATTGTATACACATCTATATGCATATATGTGGATTGGTTACTGCTGCGGTTAATCCAAGGATAAAAGTGCGTGGGTATAGCATAAACACGTATATACTACCGTTGGGCATATTGCAGAAATATCTTCATGTATATTTCTATGCATAATTATTATCATGAGTTTCAGACGAAACACGATTTTTTTCAAAATTATTCATTTCAACTTGGATTACAATTTTTTTTTTCGTCTTCGTTTTTCGTTTTTTTTTTTTTTCTTTCCCATGAAAGAAAAGTTGTGGAAAGAAAAAAATTGCGACAAAGAAAAAAGTAATGCGATATTTTCTATGCAATCTTTACTTTCATCAGTATATCGCGAATCTTGATACATGTAGACACGATTAAGCGACACCTGTTCCCCGCGAGAGCCCAAAGAAGAGATATATGCACGTATAGTATCGGACTTTGCGGCAGTATAGTATAGAAGCGTATATTCATAAGCAGAGACGAATAATAAAAAGTAACCCGACAAGCCGAGGCACACGTTGTCGCTATATGTGGCCCGTCCACGCGCCAAGGATTAGTTTATTAATACATTAGTTTATTGTATCTACGCTCTCTCTCTTTCTGAGTGAAAATAATTAGAGGGAAAATTAAAGCCTGATCACCCAGGGGATGCCGGTATAAGAAAAATATGATATAAACGGGTGACCAAAGGCAAAACGAGGAAGGCTTCGGACGGACAGGACAGAAAAGAGAAAAGACGTTTCAATGCGCATGCGCTGTTTGCCATTTATATTATTTCAAAAAATAAATCCTTATTTCGTGTACTTCTTGTGTAATAGATAATTAAATCACTCGCCCTCTAATTCCTATACTACATGTATAACGCACGTGAGACTTTTCAAAGGCTTGCAAGTGCACGAATGGGAGATATTTCTTTGTAAAAGCAGTTAAACGGAGAGAGAGAGAGAGAGAGAGAGAGAGAGAGGGAGAGAGGTATGTTTTCTATTCTCGTGGGATGAAAGAAACGAGGCGTTGAGAGAAGAGGGCATATTTAGTAGTAGTGGACTCGACCCGATATGCTGTCCGCCCAATATTAACTCTCTCCACTCTCTCGACAAAGAGAACGAGAGAGAGAAAGGAGGGCCATAATCCACTAAATTCTTACCAGCACTACATAAATATACGCCTCAACGACTTTCGGGATCCGTTCCTTCCTCACCTCTCCCATAGAAAGCCTGTGCACGTACCTAATGGCTTTAAATCTCTCTCTCTCTCTCTCTCTCTCTCTCTCTCTCTTACTTTCTTTCCATATCCTTCGTGCTTTTAAGCTTTGAACTATTCCAATTTAAAAACAACCAGTGCCTCAACCCTCTATAATTGCGTAAACTTAACAGCACGAAAACGAACCGTCGATTAAGACCACTGAATAGCCAATAAAAAAAACCCCCGTATCTTTTTTTTTTTTACGAAAAAAATAATGAATTGATTGAAGAACGAGGCAGTTTCTGTGGAGAGGCTCGTTAAAGTTTTGATTAATATATAAGGCTAAAATTTTATAATGGCCTCATTTTCATCATCGCAATTTCGCTTCGTTCGACAAACGAATTAACAGAATATTGTAGCGCTAACGCGCCAAAGCATGCACGGGCTTTCGTATTTTCACCAAACGAGAAAAACGTGCAACTTTTTTTTCGATTTTAAGCGTTTTTTTTTTTTTTTTGTTAGTTGATTTCAAATGAATAGACAAAACGAATTTTGGCAAAAAATATTGACTGCACTTTAGCGAAACGTTCTTCCTCGCCAATGACGTCTTTGCCCCCCTCTATCTCGATTCAAGCTCCGCACGCCTTGCAATTGATTATTCCCGGTGTACCAACCAACCCCCACCATATCTCTCCCTTCCGCGGGGGCATATTATATCGAGATCCTGTGCTTTCCTCGGTTCGTTGTTCACAACGACCACGTGCAACTAAATGCTCTTCTCTCGATCTGGGTTAAATTCATTTTCTTCGTATACGTACACGCTTTTTTATTCAATATACGATGTTTGTTTCTAACCTGCATCCCTCGCAGCTTTTCGGGGCCAGGAATTCGGTTTTCAAGCTCTCAATTCTCTCTCTTTTTGTTTCATTTGAGACGGTGGATGACCACACGATTCAGGGGAGTATAATGAAGTGATTTTTCATCCAAGTTTTTCGTTTCGATAGGCGCATTAGGGAGCAAATAAATCAGAGGGATGAGAGAAAATTATTGTGTGCTCGAGACTCTGTTCGTTTAGAATGGAATTAATATTTTTAAAATATGCAAACGTGTATTTGATATACACAGATATGGGATCAAAATACATTGAAACTGTATATTATTACTATAAAATGTAAGTATACACATAATTCTGTCGTAAAACGTTATTAATTTTCGAAAGTGAATTTTTGCCACGAAGGCACTTGTACGGATTTGGTACCTGCACTGATATTATATAAAGTAGCCCAAAAAGACCGAGCTCGTATAGTCGAGTCCTTAATCAAGTTCTTAATACGAAAGGGGACATGCCAAAAGACGCGGTGGTACGGTAGCGTCTTGAGGGGGACAGAGAGAGAGAGAGAGAGAGAGAGAGAGAGAGAGAGAGAGAGAGAGAGAGAGAGAGAGAGACAGAGAACTCGTACAAAATTAAATTCACCCTGAAATTTACAAGGGCTTTTACCATTTGGTCGCCCCGTGAGAGCGCCATCTACGAGGCTATGCGTCGAGAGCTTCAAAAGGACGTATGACTATTACGTTAAAGTAAAAAATTAAGCGCTTCAATTAAAAATAATTGCAACTGTTTAAATTTATACGGTTCATATCACTTAAATTTTGGGATCACTCGTATAAAGTGTTCGCGTATAACGTGGAAAAAAAAATTTTAATCTCAAACTTGATGTTTGTTCGATACTCTTATCTCTTCGAGCAAGGAGACGCGGCCATGCTGTGGAGATATTTTTACCCCCGCTGTCAGTGTCAATATTGTAAGAAATTTTTCATAACAATCTTCCGAGGATCGGCGTATTTTTTTTAGATACGAAAAACTCTATGACAATATTTTATTACAGAGATTTTAAATTGCTATTAGTTTGTTGTCATTTCTTTTTTGTTATTACTTCTCAGGTTTTATTTGATTTTATTCATATTACCCTCATCGTATATTAATATTAAGGGATGTCTGACGTGCACTTCATTAAAACATAAAATAGATGAGGGAAGAGTCGTATATACAGAGAGGTGGGGCCCTGCGTGAAACGAGGTCGCAGAGAGAGTGAAGCAATTTGTGTATATATAACATGAAGGTATAAACTTGGATCTGTCTTCTACGCAGTCGAGTCTACACTGAAAAAAAGGTAATGTAACGGCAACAAAATTCGTTTGTTGCCTACGTTTTGTTACGACCAATATATAATTTTGTTCGTAGGACAAACATTTTGTTGCGACCAATGAATAAAAATAATTCTTTTTGTTGGCAACATCGTCCTAATTTTGTTAATCACATTTCATTGACACAACCAAAACTGTTTGTTGTTGGAACAAAACATAATTTATTTTGTAATAAAAACAAAACTATTGGATTGAGCGAACGATACAATAAGAAGACCTCGACCCATCTGTATATTTGGTTGAGACAATAAAAAAAATGAAAGTCGACAACAAAAATGTTTTGTTGTCGTAACAAAAACTTCATGAACACCGCAACCTGTGCCCGTTAGACACACTATCGGCTTCTAACCAAACAGTATAGTTGTCGGAATAAAACGTTTTGTTGGCGCAACCAAACGTTACGTTCGCCCAACAAATTTGTCACGCCGGCAATACTGTAGCATCTTTGGTATCGCGTGGTGTACAACAATCGTTCTACGACCGCGTGAATGCTTCGAGTGTGCATGTATATGGTGATAATATGTTTTTTCGAGCCAACAGTGATATTAAAAAAATCTAAAAAATTAACAAATCTTCATGAGAAAGCGTCTAACAATCATTCAGATGGGCTCATTTGTTATTTTTCAATCTAACAAAGCATCTGCGCGAAAAATCTGCTCGAAGGTTTTTGAGGTTATGTTGATCCTTAGCCTCGCCTAAAACATTCTGTCATGAAATTCTGAACTTTTTTCACGGAAAAGGCTTCCTCTGTGCTCTGTGAGAAAGCATTTTGGAAGTTAATTAGAGAACCACATTTTTTAAATATTTATTAACAATATTATAGCGGAGAGCATTGATTATCCCCATGCAATATACGATTATTACTGCAACAAAAATGATTTGCCCTGTATGCAAAATATGTTTGTTGCTGCAACAAAATTGCTTTGTTCTACATACATAAAATATAGCGTTTCGAGCAGCAATGTTTTGTTGAGCCAACAAAATATATATGTCCGTTCAACAAAATTGTTTGGTTAAGGTAACTAAATCATTCCATACCGCAATCAAACGTTTGCTTGCGGCAACAAAATGTGTTTAACAAAACGATACCCATGTCGCCAACAAAACGTTTTGTAGATCACATGTTAACAAACGAATTTTGTTGCGCCAACGAAACTTTGGTTGTCACAACCAAACTTTTTTTTGAGTGTATCTAAGCGTCCTCCCTGCCGGATATCCTCGGAGTTCTGTCGTCAATGTTTGCATGAATTTATATTGGTCCATCAGGGCATGCTGATTTCGTAAAGTTCTCGTCATAGATTTTTCCCTCGTCTCTTGTACACACCCCGATATATATCAATCGTAATAACAGAGCAATTTTATACTTGCATACTGATTCCTCGTAATTTTTGCCCATTAATGCACAAATCTCCTTCCATGATTGAGTAATTTTCGCAACGTTATCTTCCTCGTATGGAAAGCTTTGTGTATGCGCAAAAATTATGAGGAATCAATAAGCAAGAATATATCTAATGTTATACTTAAAAAATTATTTTTTCAATCAATCAAATCAAACGTCATTTTGAAATTTTCATGCTCGTAGATTTTCGAAAAAGTGAGCAAATGAGTGAAACATTTATATTACCATCCTTTCTTTACTGCGTTAAAAAAATCCGATGTACGTAAATAGAAAAAATCGAAAAAATTTCCCTTATTTTCTCCTGAAGATGCAAGAGCCCGAAGCCCCTGAGCAGTTGTTTCAACGAAACAAATGCATTTTTCTCGGCAACATACTAACATTAAATCGCAATTCCAGAGAAATTAGCATTCCCTCTGTAAGAGCTACTTTGAGGGGGATCAATCGAAAGAAGAAAAAAAGAGAACACAGATGTAAAAATAAAGCTATTGACAATCGGCAAAACGTTGAAATTGAATGATGCCACAAAGAGTGCGGTTGAAATTGGCATAACAATTGGATAATCAGTTTTAGCACAAGTTGGTAAAAATATAATATCTCGCGGTTGGTCGTCGCGTCGACGATTCGCTTGAAATTGCAGCCGCACGTGCTGTGAGCGAGGACTCTGGCACATTATCGATTCTGTTTTCCGGGGTTTTACTGAAAAGTTAACGATCCGAAGCGGAGTGGTGTGCCTCGGTAGAAAATTATTTTATCTCTCTCTCTCTCTCTCTCTCTTTCTCTCACACACACACACACACACACTTTCTCGCTTTCTTAGAGTATATATATCCGTCGTGCTTCAGTCCTTTCACTCGTTCGACCCTTAGTTTATTTTATTTTATCTCGCTTCGGGTATCCCGCTGCTCGTTCTCATATTATGTATGGTGTTGTATACAACAGCATTCATATACATATATATATATATATTCTTCTTACTTATTCTACTCAAACTTCTCGGTTCAGTCTTCTGCTCGGCAAGAGCAGAGAGGACGAAAAGCTCGAGTTACTCGTTGAAGCTTCCTCGTCAACGTTATTCCCTCGCGCAGCGTCTCTGCCCTCGTGAGAGGAACGTTTTATTTCTCCGGTGCTGGTGACAAGCGACGTTAGCATCGCAGGTTACACGGGCAAGGACCACTCAGCAAAATACTTCTTTCTTCCATTTTATTCCTTTCTCTCACCGCTCATATTCCTTTTTTTTGCTTTTTTTTTTCATCGCCGCTTTCAGCCTCACATTTCCATCTATTATTAAGCGAACTACGCTTCGTATATATCGCGCGTGCGTGTTTTACGTCGTTATTAAATTATTCGAGGTATTACATGGCATTTAAAATCGAACTTGGACGATAAGGAGGACGGAGCCGCGGAGGCTTCCAATAGCGAGGAAAATGGGCAATAAGATTACCTTCCAATAGAGCGAGAAACCGGCCCATAAGACCGGTGATCGTATCTCTATACGTACACCGAGAAAGAAAGATGTATTTCCGATACGCGTCGTGATCGATCTCAGTGGATGAAACTCGGTCGGGCTTTCATTCATGAATTACCATAATTATGCTACGAGCCAGGCCATGCATTTATTAGCATACTGTTTAGATTGACCTGCTACCGCGCTGTATATTATACCTACTTCTCTCGCGCCGTTCCACATGATATACAATATCCAATTTTATTATAAATATTGACACGTGTCAAATTTTTTTTTTGTTTTTTTTTAACAAAAGAAAATTTACACAACAGCCAAATTTTGATTTAAGCTTCGCGAAAATGAAGAAAAATAGAGCTATGGCTTTTCTCGAGATCGCTATGAAATATCTACAATAAATTATTTTTGTCAAACGATCAACAATTATTCGTAATCGCATTCCTAATAGAATATGAAAAGATTTTATTCGAAAAATTGAAAAAAAAAAAAAACGAATGGAGCTCATATATTACCCATCCAATGAAAATTCGATGCAAAGTCTTCTGGAGCGAGTTAGTACGGATCACGGCATATTGATCGGTAAAAATATATCTGGATGAGTTGGCTGCTCATCGCTGTTGAGCGACGTTGAGTTAGTGGAGAAAAACTAAAATGCCTGATTATGTAAATTTGAACCATCGCAACAGATGCAAATTGAAAATCACTGGGTAGATTATAATCAATCGGTGCTGGTGCGGTTTATTATATTCATTGATGATCTGCATATACACGTGCCATATATTTGCCGTCTATTGAATACGCTAAATCTCCAGAAAATCTAAAAGCGCATGAAAAACGAGTTATATATAATCTCATAGAAGAAGAAAAAAATGCACAGTATATTTTCCGCAAACTCGTGCTATAGTCTCAAATGCATGCTCGTTTAACACCACACCGATCTTTCGTTGACGCGACGAGACCGGATACGCGAGGACGGCATGTTCGAACCGATCACGTCAAACATCATTACACAATATTCCATGGATGAAAGGGCAAGGTGGAAATAGAGGCGACAAGAAAAAGGGGGCGCGATCTAATGTAGCGTGCGAGATAGATGAAGCCACGCGGGAGTTGATATACATACCCGGGAGGTTTTTCACTCTCATCAGTCTAGAGTACCTCCTGATAAACTTTTCTTAATGGTAATAATAATAATAATGATAATAATAATAATAATAAATAGTGTCAGAAATATCAACTTTTCTCGCGAAAAATTCGGTCTCGAAGAAATAGAAACGTGCCTCGGCCATTTTTAGGAATATTTTGATAACACTTGGTACACATATTTATAGTGTAAAAAATGTAAAAATGTATACCACTCTTTTTTCCTTCAATCCCTCCGTTATTTTACGTACAATACGTACCGCCAAAATTTCCATCTCTCGCATAACCCACGAATGCATTATACCAACGAATCGGTATTTAAAAAGAAAGAAGAGAAAAATTTCTCCGCTAAACCAAGTTCAAGATTTACATCAATGCGTAATGTTGAATGAACGTAATGTTGGGGGGGGGGAAGAGGGGGAAATGAATTAACTCGTGAGAAATGAACTAACCGAATCAGAGACGAATGTGCGGGGTCCACAGGATTTGAGATTCAAAACCAGTCACGTACCGATTGGCTTGATCCGCTTCAACTTAGTTTCCCAGAGGGCGAACCTCAATCTCTCTTTCTCTCTCACTCTCTTTGGCTCCCTCACATACACACATACACACACCCACACACACATAATATATATATATTCTCCCTGTGCTTTTCGTTAATTACCTGCAATTTTGAACTCGTCTTTATATGGCTCTCCGAAAGATGGCCAACACATCGCCGGTGATGTATATATATATATATACACTTACAGTTATAATGACTCAAGTATATAGTCGCTTTTGGTATATAAAATGTAATAAAAAATAAAACCAATAATGACTCTTTCATTCAAATCTGAGCGAAATATTTACACGTCGATGATGTATGAAAAAATATAACTCTGAGTAGAAAGAGGTCGGGGGGGGGGGAGGGAGGGGGTTCTGTTTTCGAGCGAATGAGATTTCAAATGACGATCCGACCCATGAGTACACCGAAGAGGTGAAAGAGAACGAGGGAGAGAGACTGGAGACCATCCCCCTTGTCCTTGCAACCGAGAGTCGTGGCACCCCAACGGACCCTCCACCGCTGTTTGGCTCCATATATGCTATATATATATATATATATATGTAGTCGGTAGAGAAACGAGGGTGAAAAAGGGGTGGTTCCTTGCCACGCCATTTCGTAGTCGCAGACGTCCCATGAAGCGAGACCGCCGCGGTAGGGAAGAAAAACGAAAACGATAAAGAGCCCCTCTCTGCAGCAGGGTGCCGGTGATTCGGAGGGTCGTATCTCTCCGATCCGGTCCAAGCTCCAGTGCTTCTCATTGAAACAGTGGTTGCGTGTGCCTCGATATTCTACATCGAGTAAAGGTACTGCTATATAAATGAGGATTTGGAGGGATCGTTGCATCCCCGAGCGCGAGGTTGATCGAGGCAACGACGTGTGCTTTTTCTTTCGCTCGCGGGCAGAAAGGTATGAGGAAAGGAAACTGTGGTGCGTACACACGCCATCTACAAGATTAGTTCAATGAGTCTGGATTCATTGCCTCGGCGCTGTTTAGGATCTGATGAACGTGCCTCCGCTCATAAGGAAAAAAAAATTGTAGGGGAGAGTAGGATAATGTGCATGGCCGTGCAAGACAAAGTGATCATATCAAGTATTTTCGAGCTGAGCGATTTAAAGGAGTCTGCATTTGCACTAAGCATTTGCAACAAAAATTCTGGATTACCATACTTTAAATCGCATTTTTTTTTAAGCTTCTTTTCTAGATATTACTTGTAACGCTCAAATCATGATACAATTAGTATTTTTTTCGTCACACATGATTCGGATAAGGCTTTCGGTCAAATTAAATTTTCTCACGTTACATTTGGAGCAATTAAATGGATGCTATTTGCGGGCTTAAGGAGGAAGATTTTAAGAAAATGGGAAAGGTCTTTTTCTCAATTCATTTTTAGCGTATTCGTTACTTATGAACCAGAAATGCGTCTTAACAACGATAGTTCCTCACCCGCTTATCTCCGGAATAGCCTTATTCATATCGATGTAAATATATTTTTACGGTTTTAACTCTCGTCGTTTCTCGTACGTAAGCAACATGCCTGATTATCGAGCAAAAAAAACAGCCGAAATGGCTGTTTCTCGCTGCAACGTGTCATATCGGTCGGCGTGCACGAGAAAAGGAACTTGCAACCAGGGAGAAAGAGATAATTATATGAACGCCTCGGTCCCGTTACCCACCCGGCTATCCTCCAAGGTAAAGTCGACGAGACGAGAGAGCTCGGTCGACTTTGTTATTCAATTTTTATTCTTTTTTTATTCTTTTCGAGAGGAGGATGCGTTTGCGATGCTCGACGGGAAGGAAAAAGAGACATATAGAAATAAGCCACAGCTTTCTTTCGTTATGTGCACCCCCCCCCCCCCCCCCCCTGGAGTGTGTAGTAGCATGTACGAGAGAGTTCTTCAATGCTTCTCTTGCCGCTTTTTTTTCTCCCATTCGACAGGCATGACTTCATTTATTCGTTAAGCCGAGAAGTTGTAAATCTTCATCAGAGAGAATGACAGACAGAGAGATAGGGTGTCCTCTTCGCGACCATTTTAGGTATCTATATATCACGCGCGGAGACCTTCGAGAGGCACCATATATACGATAACAAGAAACGTGCGTGTGACATATGGAGGCGAGATGAATTTACGAGTGTAATACCGCTTTTTATAAAGCGCACCTTTCTATTTAATATCATTTAGATCAATGACCATCCACAACTCGATCCCCATATCTGCGGACATAATCGCATCTGTGTTTTACGTCTTTCCGCGATCTGTGGCGTCGTAACGTCACTGAGCAGTATACCTGTCGTGAGAAATAAGGCGCGAGACATGTGGATATTACTATTCATCATAGCCTCTCCGATGATACAAATTTTGCTCAATAGCTATTTTTATATCATCTATTGTTAATTGTGTCTTATTAATTGTATCTATTGCTACCTTATTATTATTTATACGTATAATTAATTTGGTGTATTGACGGAGAACTATATACCGTTTTAGTTATCGGATTATGTTATTTTCAGAGATTCAATTTTACATCCTTTCTTCTGGAAAAATGTATTCCTACGAGAATTAGTTGAACATCGTAAATCGTAAATTGTAACGGTAACCTTACTTTTCAATTTTGATCGATCATCGAGACTAGATCGAATGGAATACAATGTACAATACATTTGTAGACCCAGACCTCCGAAAAAATTAGTTGGAGTCTCCTGCTTGAAAAAAAATAAGATAAGCCTTGCATACACTTATCTTTCAGTTACGATAAGCATCGAAAACGTGTTTGTGTGAATATTTTTATCAACAAATATGCATCCGCTCGAATATGCACGTTCTCTCAAGAATAAAAGAGAGAGAGAGAGAGAGAGAGAGAGAGAGTGAAAGAGAGAGAAAGACGGATTATTCTGATAAATTTGCGTCGCAAGCACGCGAAAGCACTACCAGAACAAGAATCGCGAGAGAAACGTATAATATATATTAAGATGTTTGTGTGTGTGTGTGTGTGTGTGTGTGTGTGTGTGTGTGTGTGTGTGTGTGTGTGTGTGTGTGTGTGTGTGTGTGTGGGGGAGGGGGGCTGTATACGCGAAAATACTTTTCCTTTTTCTTGCAAGCGATAGCACGGTAACGAGGCAACGAGTCTCAAGTTGTATGCGTCATTTGTATCCAGAGCACGTACAATTATTATAATTATTTCACAACAACTTTTAAACTGTATACATATATGTTAGCCCGCGAATAGAGATAAGGGGCGCAAATGATATAACTGTATAAGAGAAAGAGAACATTTTTTTCCCCTCATATCGTATAGTGCAATATCTCTTTCTTTTCACACCCCTTTGCTTTAACATATTTCTGAATAACCTGTAAATAGTGCTTTTTTTACACAGCTTGAAATTTTGGAGATTGAAAAATATTATTTTTTCCACAGAGGAAAAATTGTTGATGCTGCTCGGGAATAAGGCCACATCTGCATTTTCTCTACATCTCTCTCCTCTCTCTCTTTCTCTCTCTCTCTCTCTCTCTCTCTCTCTCTCTCTCTCTCTCTCTCTCTCTCTCTCATTCCCGTACTCGCAAGGCACAGAAATCCGTATCGACCCTGTTGAGGGATAAAAATGCATCGAGAGCAAACGTATTTCATTTCTCCACTGAGAATACATAAGTAAGTAATATATAAATTTATGGATGGCCCAATCCGAACTCAGCGATGTATTTTGTTTAGTTTCCTCGTGAAGTAAAGAAACTGATTTAAATTGCACAGAGCTATATGGTAAAAATCATATATTATTTTCACATGGCATTCGCATTTCCATGCGGGTAACTCGAAGGATTTTACCACTCATCGTGAACATTTTTTTTTTTTTTCAGTAAATTTCATATTTTAAGAGAATTAAAATTACACCCAATCAAATAATGACCGCTCAAGATAAATGCAAAGTTTTAGCTTCCTTAGCTGTAGCTTCGGGTAAGCTTTCCAAAGTCTACTGTCGAATTGGCATTGAAAACCGGAAAAATGTGGGCCCCGGATCGAGAATGTATATAGTACTATACAACTCACCCTAAGTTCATCGTTGAAAAATTTATGCGTGTATTGGTCATAGCACTCTTTCAGGAGACGAGAAAGACAGAGAAGGAGAAAGATAGAGATTTAGAGACTGGGATGAGAAATTTCCGTCGGAACGCGAAGCCTCCGCGAAAACACTCGCTTCCGGTCGCCACGAATCGTTGCTTGTCGTCGAGTAAGACGAGAGAGAGAGAGAGAGAGAGGGCGAGACAAATGTTATTCCGCGTCGTTACCGCGAGGGAAATTCAGCCAAGAGGCAAAAGAGGCCTGCTGCTCTCGCTACTACTCTGCTTCGGTGCTTCTATATAGCTGCAAGCTCCCCGTGCTGGTGCTTACCCCATTTCCATCTACCGATATTCCGACGAATATACGTCACAGTAAAAATTCTTTTCCCGGCGCCGAGCAACTTTCCTCATTTCCGGTTTGCCCCGCTCGACTTGCCTCCGTGAGAGCAGCCGGTTGCTGCTTCCTATACTTGGTCTTGGAGATCCATGTACAGGAATCTATATATATATATATATATATATATACCTATATATACGTTTATGTTTCGGCCTGGAGACGCTTTCGGCTTTAGGATTATTTTTTTAGTTTAATTTGATACGGATATTCGGATTTTTGTTGAAACGTCCTCTTTTTCTTCAACATCGACGTATCCTAATTTATTTAACAATGACGTAAAATTGTTAATTTCTGCAAGCGAACCAATGAAAATTTGAGTGGCTGCCTCGATAACAATAACAACAAAAAGCAATCGAATATCAAATCGACATTAAGGGGAAAAAAAAACAATCATATTAGCTACTTCTCATTAAATCGATGAAAATTTATCTTCGATCGAATTTGTACGCACTCCAGCCAACGCCGCTGTAAAAAGAAATGCTGATCCTTGAAACGAAAAATAAAAAATGAAAAAAAAAAACTTTCAACAAAACTCCTCTCGGTATTCATAATCAGCAAAGCCTTTCCAACGGTTTTTACCGTCAATATACCATATCCTCGGATTACAACTTGATTGGATGGATAGAAAAGAAAAATGTCTTCGGAAAGTTTCAAGCGAGAGTTAAGGAAAGAAAAAAAGTTATTTGCCCAAGATTCGTAAGGATTTCTGGTCCGCGTGATGGCCTCAGGGTGTGCCATCGCACCTGAGGGGCAAAAAAACGGATCTCTCGCGCGCATGAAGTGGACGAAAAAGAGAGTGGAATCGGGAGCAGGAGGGCGAGGAAAAGACGATCGCGGGAGAAATGCTGGGTTGTTGGGCGCGGGAGGGAGTATGTTCCATCGATTGAAATTTAATATCTATGGTCTCCCTGCGCGTGCACACGTGAGAGGATCTGTCTGGTAAATAGAGGGGAATTTTGTCTCGTACCCTCGAGACGATTCCTCGCCATACTCGAGTGTACTCCCTATATATATTCTATCGTAGCTCTCTCTCTCTCTCTCTCTCTCTCTCTCTCTCTCTCCCCCTCGCACTCTCGCTATCTTTATCTCTCCTTCTCTCGTCAATTTTCCGTTTTCTATTCAAGTCGCTCGGACTGCCATCCTACGAGAGCAGAAGAGAGATCTAACACGAACTATGTCTCTTCTCAAAATTCCTTTCCCGCACTGTGTGTGGCTGTGTGTGAGTTCGTGTATCGATACGATACAGTCTCTCTACCTATATGTAGAGGCGTTTGTTGAGACCAGCCCATCGAGTTTTCCGTGAAAATACACACACGATACTGGACACTGTTGCCTCGGGCTCCAATCTTCTTTTATACGCAATAATAGATCGAAAAGAAGAAACACAAAGAGCAGAGTCGGTGCAAACGGAAACCACAATTTTACAATACGTAATTTTTACAACGTATGTGTAATTTCCATAAGAAATTTATTTCTTTATCTACGGGCTACACAGCCCCCCGTGTGTATGGAAAAATTATTTTTCGTATTTTGCCACGGGAAAACCTGGACACAGCGAGTTTAGCCTGAGCAAGAAAAAATAACATCGTTTCGGATTCGTAATTTTTCTTTTATCGACTGCCCCGCAATTATCCGATCTATTTTTAGTATCTCGCTCACGCGCGTATATGATCATTCGCTGTGTCGTCGTAATTTTCTAATTAAGATACGAATCTATCGTAAACGAGTACGCATATAACATCGAGCAGGATAATTTGTCACGAGCGTCTTCTATAATGAGCGATGGGCACTTGAATCTCTGATTCACGTGCGGTTAAGAGAAACGAGCACGCCGCGGAACCGTTCTCGAACGATCGAGATATATCGTAGATATAATGAGAATTCATTGAGCGGGGAGGAAAGCGAGATATATCGCTCAGAGTGATGAATAAAAGTTTCAAGCGTCGCGACACTGTATCAATATGGGTTCGTGTCGACGCGCAAATATAAGGGGATGTCTTTTGGTCTCGAAAAATAATCAATATACATTTAATTTATATATTTATGCACCTGTGGAGAGAGTCGCACTTCCCGCTAAAGTTACACTGTAAATCGCGTGACTCTGCTTGTACTACACTCGATAAAACACAGCGGTGTTCAATTTGCGATAAATGTATATAATGTGTATGTATGTGTAAATGTGTATACGTGTAACGAGAGAAAGAGAATATCAACGGGCAGGATTTGCGCTCGTGGGACGCGTTGAATCGCGTGTCGACCCAGTAACAATTTACGAGGTCGTATATCCAATAGCAAGTTACTTTTTATCATCTGGGTGTATTAACACTTGTTTGAAATGTATACGAAAAGTGAGAGACCGAGAGAAAGACAGGGAGAGAGAGAGAGAGAGAGAGAAAGGATTATGCTCTGAAAGTGGGTAAACTTGTATACAGGTACTTGCCTCGCATTGAGGGTGATGATTATCGCCCGCGGTGGTCAGTCAGTTGCATTATAAAAATGTTGAAATATCGATATTTATATTTCGAACAAAAATCGTTCTACCCGAAAATGCAAGTTCGATTTCATTATTTAGGAATAATTAAACAAAGACAGAACAGATTATAACTCACTTAGTTTTATCTGATAAAATTTTACAGATGGATACAACTAAAAAATTTTCTCATCAAATTTCTTGCGCAAGAAAAATCACCATAACGAAGCTGTTTCTATGGAAAAGCAAAATGTATAAAAACTCTTTGAGAGAGTCCTGCTGCCATATCGCCGAAATGCGAGTGCGCACAAGTCCCAAAAAACGAGTTAAATCATTTTGTTATCACTATTATAAGTAAGGCCATGCGAGCACGGATTTTCTTAAAGGGACAATATAGCAAAGTGACCAAGTGCTCATGAGCGATTAAGTCATTTCCTTTAAAGGTGATATTCCAAATTTATGCTGGACACACGCGCGAAAATGCACCTAGACGCGAGAGGTATTTTGAAGGGAGAGAGAGAGAGAGAGAGAGAGAGAGCCGTAAAGCACCCGGACGCCTCTCTTAGCCAGCTGGGCCGTGCCGCACAGCCGGCAGAGACTCGCATCAGCCTACCTTGCCTTGAAAAACAAGATTTTAACACGTGAAATTTTGCGGTTGCTGCGCCCTTTTGTTTGACAGACTTCAATGCCATCAGCGACTTGCCTTGATTTAAAAAAAGCGTAAATTGTATACCACGGTTTTCTTGTGCGATGGGAATTCGAGTTTGCGTGATTTTGAGTACTTTTTTCTAGCTTTGGTATTAGCCAGAGGATTAGAAAAAATTAGCATATATCACAGCTATTAATTTTTGCCGTGTGAAAAAATATAGTCGTTGCCTCGGTGCGTTTAACATTATATATATGAGGTAGGGATTGTATGATCACTGCAGCGAAGAGCCCTCTGGACTCTACGGCAGCAACAAAGTACTTTACTTCGTACATGACGCATTACATTACCCAATGGCAGCATCAACAGCCGCCATCCGCGTTCCCACTCGTTGCTCTCCAGCGCCAAACCACCCTCTCACCATCTCTCGCGAATTCATCGTAACGCGCGAAATGGTTCGTTCACCAGCACCAACGGCGCCCCCTAACTCGCTTCTCTTGCAAAGCATCGCCAAAATCGACTTTCTCACGATGCTGAGACTCGAATACAATCTCCGTATATACGTATATTCAACACAAATAGGGTGGATGACCCAGTAATCGACGCCCCAAATGGTGGCTATACACGTAAACGAGAAAGACGCAGATACACAAGATACAGATATTATAAGTTTCTACATACCGTCGATGACTGGTCCAATGTCGATTACTGGGTCTTCCACCCTATATTTGTATGCCAATTTGTTTTTCTCAAGTCGTATTTTCCCGAGCTCGTTTTCGACATTCATGGGCCGATTCTATAGCCGATTCTCGGGACAAATTCACAACTCTACCCGAAACTTCACTACCCAATAAAGTCTACCGGTGTTCAGTATCTCCAAGTATGCAAGCCTGCCGAATTACAGATCTACCCAATTACTAGTCTACCGGATAATGACTCTTTGACGTGATGGTAAGTTACCGCCAAATTACCCTGTATGTTATTCAGGTAATTTTCCGATAGCTTATACCATCATCAACCGCACCGGAGAGTTGTCATTTGGCAGACTTATGTAATTGGGTATATATATATATATATAGAGAGAGAGAAATCAGGGAAAGCTTCATTCCAGTAGAGATGTTAAGCACTGATCATGTCTGGTAGACTTGTATTTTCGTAGGCCTGCTCGAAATGCTTAAATTATTATAGAGATGTTATTGGGTAGTGAAATTTTCGGTAAAGTTATTAATGCGCCATTCACGCGACCGAAAAGTTGAGGGGGGCATAAGGATCGCTCCTCTCATGAGAGCTTTTGCGCAAAAGGAAAATGTAATTTTACTGAAGATTGTGTCGTAAGGATGTTAGTTAGCTGTATGTCCGTCGCGACCTTGCTTATCCACCGATATATCTGGATTAAGCCGCAACACCACGAGAGGCAGTAATGGAGCTATTGCCGCGTAAATGGTCGTATGATGGGCCTCCCGGGGATCTCCGAGACTCTCTTTCGTCCCTTTTTTTCGTACTATAAAGTATCATCAAGCAAAACAAAAGTCTATCCCGGATATCGATAGAGAATAAAGACTAGAGGCTACAGAATTTTCGTGGCGTGCTATTCGATTTATTATTATCAATGATATGAGAAAATCTGATGAAATAAAAAAAATTGTTTTTTTTTCCTTCCGTCACTACTAATCATGAATAGTAATTTCAGGAAAATATTAATATTCATTGCTGGACGAAGAATTATCCACAGTGTTTGAAGAAAGTTGGCGTTTTTTTTTTTTTTTGTACATTCTCATAATAATTTTTTATACTTTGCCATCTCATCTATTTTTCGGGTCAACGAAACATCAACGTAGACAAACTCCGCCCCAATCATGTCGTAAAATCGACTGCTCATTCTACTCGACTACTCCATCCAAATAAATAGGAGAACATTAATTTGAAAAAAAAAATATCGTATTTATGGGCCATCGACAGCATCGTTCGGAATGAAATGGACCATTGATTTATCTGCCTGTGGTCGATCTCTCAGAGAAAAATTACACGAAAGCTAAAGCGGTGATTCGAATTTCCACCGAGTTGCGAATATTGTCTAGATCCCTGTCTCGTAACGAGATTCCTGGTATCCTTTTGAAATCTCTACCTCGTATTATCCTTTCTACGTATGGTGGGCACGTAGCTAAATGTATGTGTGTATACTCGTACATATTGATACAAAGCCGAGGAGAAACAACGACGACGACAACGACGATCGACGACGGCGACGACGACCACGTCGTCGGGGAAATCACTGCTGTATAAAGCATAGAGTAGCAACGACGGCATAATTTCCGCGATCTCATCAAGGCGTTATACTGGGTACGAAGGCGGAATACACACCGTTGCTCGAAGGTTTCACGATACAATCGTGGAAGGCTATCAAAGTGTGAAAGAGCGAAAGAGAGAGATAGAGAGAGAAATAGATAAGGGGTGAGATAAGGAAGATTCTGTGGACTAATCTCTCATACTCTCTCTCTCTCTCTCTCTCTTTCTCTCTTTCTTTCTCTCGACGTCCTCAATATCCCCTATTGTGCTTGCTTAAATATTATACGTCAGCACAAATGTCATCACTGCCCATTTGGAACCATATTTTAAAACTGAATATTGTTCCCATACCTGTTACTGATAATATTAATTTAAACAAAATCGGTTTGCTATCATTTGGAGATTTGACTATAGTAAGCATTTCTAGACCCTCTACAAATGCCTTCTGGAGATCTTAATCTCTACGGAAAACGGATTTTTCGTCATACACGGATACACGATGTGCTTGTCTCATAAACGCAAATTATTTCGACAGAATGACCGCGAGCGTCTTATACGTAATCACAAGCATTTCGCAGCTTTGCACGTTCAACATTGATTCCTTACATACACAGACTTCTCACTACACACGTATAGTATACATGTGCATATACATATTCCCTCGCTTCCGGAGATTAATGTGGCAGATGTTGCGGTAATCAGGGCAGCTTCGCCGTGCAAACATGTTACACGCGATTACGCCTGCATGAATAGACGAAGGTTTGCAGCTTCGCAATTGCGGCGATTTCAACAGTAATATTCCCACGTAGCAAATCCAAAGGGCCTCTGTAGGTCACTATATGCTTGCAATGGCATGTAATATGTGAGGTTAGGAGCTCGTCTCGGTATCTACGGTACGACGTTCAAGTTCATCCAAGTGATGACCGCACATATACAGCACTCTCCAACATACATGCCTCATTTTTTGTTCTCGGTCAAAATATCGTCTAAAATCTGTTTCGCGTCCGATTTGCCCTGGATACGTACTAATTTATAATTTAAAAACGATTTCGTATCGCTATAATAGGATTCCAAGTCCTTTTTTGGCCTGCTTTGATTGTAATAATTGGATAACGCTGGGGAAAGTCAGCTGGGAGAACCAAAAGTTGGAACTGGATCAATCATCCGACCAATAGACCCAATCACTTCATGGATCCATAATCTTTTCCGATCTTTTTTCCCCGAGGTAATTATACATAAACCAACGGATCGATCTAAACGACGAAAAGTAGTGTTCACAAATCTACCTCATCGCTGATCCGCCTTATCGGACAACCTTCCAAGATACTTGCAAGTCACAATATCCATGGAATACTCACTCCACAAGAGCCCTATACATTCAAATGAAAGCTCTTTCATTTCATGGAATCTTTACGTCCTAGAAAATTGTTTCATTGTTAAGAAGAGAGAAGAAAAAAAGAAAGCGTTACTTTGAGAGTCCATAGGGCAATTTCGATAGAACCGTCTCCTCTTTCCGTTAACCTCGTTCTCGTTACGTGATGGCGGTAGGTAACAAGGAAGCCAAGAGACTCTGGCTTTTCTCTAGGCGGCGCACCGTGTATCCCCAGAGTGAACGCACACTTTGCCATCGCAATTCCGGATATTCTAGGTGTATGATTGTGGGATCCGGACAAGAAACCTCCTCGCATACGGTACGAGGAGAATCTCCGACAATCAGTTAGGTTTTTAAGTAGCCCGGAGCGTTTCCGCGAGCTTCGGCCGGACTGAGCTCTCGGACCAATCCATAACAAGTTGACCGAGAGAGAATAGAACAAAGAGTCTCTCTCTCTCTCTCTCTCTCTCTCTCTCTCTCTCTCTCTCTCTCTCTCTCTCTCTTCGATCCTCCCGTATCCCTTTCCTTCACTGCTGCATCTCCGCTTTGTACAATTGGGTATAATCATGCGCCTCATATATACTCTCTATCCTACAACATCGTAATCGAGGGTTGCAAAGTATATCAGGATCTCCACCACGAGGCTTCGTTAATGTTCTCTCATCTGTATATATCGGTCGATCTTTCAATCTCGTGAACTCAAAACCATCATACGACCCTCACTCTGATGACTAGGGCTAGAACCATCAGAGCTCCAAGCTCACCAACATTTCTCTAGCATAATGCAACTAACAACGTTCGCGCATAGCCCCCCCCCCCCCCCCCTCCAAACGCTATATACCGGTACACCAATGTGGAGTCTCATCGAGGCCCCAGACTCGAGTACAGGGAGAGCCAGTTATCGATCGATCTGCAAATATTAGGCAACAATATGGGCAAACATCGGCCACGTAATTAAAGCGTTGACGATAGGAGGCTGCACGAAGCAGCCGCGCCCATCAGCATCGCTGGTTAACGAAACCCCCGATGGTCCCTTCGAACGATATACATATAATATATATATATGGCCACTGCTCTCCGTTACGTGAATACTGTGATGATATCGCTAAAAATAATGTAAGCACGCTTTCCGTTTTATTGGAAAAAGAATATCACCCCATCATACGTGCTGTGAAATTCAAAATACATACAAGAGGAACACGAGTGTTGAAATAACAATTGACTCTCTCTCTGATCCCTTTTTTTTTTTTTTCGACGGCTCGTTGAACAGAAATGACAAAGACCAACTTTTCATGAATTAAACGAGTATCTCAATTATCGTAAAACTGCCTTCTCTGTAATATTTCACTTCTGTCTTTTCTTGTCTCGAGTATCCGTAACGAGAAGAAGATTGGTTCATCCAATTGAATCTACGGCTGTGGATGATGAATTAAATATATTGTTGAATCGACTGAAGCTTTAGGGAACTGATCGAGTATTAGTTCAATGAACTTTCAGTCGATTCGATAAAGCCTCAATTCAATCAACTGACTATCGGATTTACCACCCACAAGCGCAGATATAGTCGGTTGACCAAGCTTTTTTCTCATCAGTGTATGAAAAAAAAAAAAAAAAAACTAGTGAAGAAATGCAAGGTTAGAGATCCGTAGTATGATATTATCTGGGAAACTATTTATTAATGCATAACAAAAGAGCTGGACAACACGGTTACAGAGTGATATATCGCCAGGAAAAAGTGCAACAACGTATAGTAAACCGAAAGGTTTTTTAGACTCGTTTAGGTACCATTATCTCAAAGAGCTAAATTGAGTTGTACCATGGTTTGCGAATGTCCATCACCAAAGCCAATTACCGCCGTTCTCGCTTATATTTTGTTACATATACCATACCATCACCGAAAAATGATTTTCAAACCTTTTTTTTCGTTAACCCCACAAGCGATACGAGAGTTGAATTCTTTGATAAACACGTATAACCGCGGAATGGAAAACTATAGAGCGTGGAAAAAGAATCCAACGTATAAACATCGTATGTCCAGCGAGGACGAGGAACAAGGTCTGTCCAGTTAACTCGTTCCGCTCAACGGCGAACTTGGGGGCTACTGGCTGTATTTACGGGGCAAACCGGTCCAGAGAACACGGTGCCTCCGTCTCATTTTTTTCCTCTCGTTCTTTCTCTTTATTAAAACCATAAGCCCTGAATTCTTTCAACGCGGCTTAACGAGCTATTCGGTACCTCCCACTTCTCTCTCTCTCTCTCTCTCTCTCTCTCTCTTTCAACTGCATATCTACCTGGGACACAAATATCTTCGAACGTCGCAGTCAAATAAATTCATACGAAAGAGTTATGGAGCTTTTAAACGATGGCCGATAATTTTGAATAAAAATATTGTTCGTAACGAAAAAATAATTATAGTTACAAATAAAAAGAAAAAAAAAAAAGTTTTCACCTATCAATAAAAATTGACACAATAATATTATAATTGAAACGGCAGCTTTTTTTCTAATTCAACTTTCTCATGTGTATTTATAATTATATATTTTGAAAAATACGAAAGATAATTGAACGTACATACATATATAGTTACACGGACCTAAAAGAGCTTATAACCACTGTCCGAGCTCCGGATCAACCGGTCGATACTCAATGTTCATTCTTATTTCTTTCTCGATGTTTTTTTATTTTTTCATTCTTGCTCTTCAATCCTCACTCTCTGACTCGTTATTTTTCTCCCTTGGTCTCTATGCGGACGGCGCTGATTCCCTTGGGTGGGGTTGGAACGAGCTCAGTTTTATCACGCGGTGGATTCTACGAACCCGTAACACATATAGGTATATGTACACATACGTATATATATATAATAAACGTTGGAGCGAAACTGCAATGAGGTATAGGAAGCGACAACCTGGCGAACTCTCTCGGGCGGAGAGGCTCCGGAAGCGCGCGAGTTATTCGATACCGATGAATAAGGCTTTCATGGGCGTGCGGAGGCTCTCGCGTCGCGAGCCAGCGCCAAAGCACAGCATTCATCAGCAGCAGGTGAGTGGATTCTGTCTCGCATATACACACCTTTGGGTACGTACTTCGCGTCACCACCTATCAATAGAAAAACCAACACCCACGAGATTTCCAAGGAGCTACTTGACGATCACGCACGACATTCACACTGCGGTCCGAATATTCGAGGGATTATACGCATACCAATATTTTAGGAACATCGAAATTCCTTCGGGAAAGATTCCGCGTTAGCTAAAGTATATATATATATGCACTGCTTTGAACTATATATTACATATCTTTGCGAGGAATTTAATTTCTTTTTCAATTCAAAATCGTTGAAATGATCTTTGAGAGAACGACGTTTTTTTTTTTTTTTATGCCGCAGAGCGTATTGGCTGGGGTGACTCGTATAGAGACTTGAAATTTTCAAGAGAAACAACAAAAATCTATAGAGTTTGTGAGAAAATTACGTGAAATTTTATCTCGATTCGTTCCAAAGCGGTCGTTGAAAATTTTTAGCTTTACTTTTCAGAAGAGCCACTCGAAAATTCGAGTTACATATATACGCGAAATATGTATTTCTAGGCGTGGGAGATGACTCTCGTTCGCATGCGGATATATATGCTCTAACGTATGCCATATCAGCTAGTTCGCATAAATGACGACATAGCGAAAACGTACAGCGCTGATGCTCTAACCGAAATTCTCCCTCGCGTCCCAGATCGAGCAAAATATGTACATACATATGGACACTGTATACATTTAATGGTTAGCGTGATGTTCTCTCTATCGTAGCAATTAGCTATTCTCTCGAGTAGGAAACGATAATTGGTATAATCGATGCACCAATTAGTTTGAGAGAGAGAGAGAGAGAGAGAGAGAGAGAGAGAGAGATTTAACGAGATTCGCGCACGAATTTGTACCGACACATATATATATATCGTGTATAATCATATGCCGGTTGCTGCGATGTTACCGCGAGTCCGGAGAAGAGGAAATACCGCGATAATGCGAAAAAACTCAATCTCCCGGCGGGCACGAATGCACGAACGGCAAGTTTCGCAATAGTTTCTTCTGTATACGAATACGCAGCCAGAAAGTTTCATGTACAAATGGAGAAGAAACGCCATTATAAGGAGGAAAATAGAAGTATAGCAAGAGTCCGCTGTGCAACTCGATAACCACGACATATGGGAGCAAAGTTGGGGGCAAACTTGCTCGAGCTTTGACTCAACATGTTGATCCTTCGAGCGAACATTACAACCTAAATTGCCCGAACATATGTCTGCCCAATGATGATCGCAAGGATTCTCTACTTCGTGAAAGACTGACAAATGGAGCATTCCAAGCTAAATCCCTCACTCTCAAACCTTCAAAATTCGGTCCGCGATTGTTCTTACTGTCGTTAAAGCCCTAAAATATAATAATTCGGACAAGGGGAACCCCTAAAAAACCTCCATATGGCAATAGCTTAGTTTTGTCCTTGAATTATACGGCTTTTTGAGTGGGCGATTAAAACCGTAACAATATGGACTTTTCAACTTTTTCTTTACTTTTATAGGATGTTTAGTTTTTCAAACGTATTTTTGTCTCTTCGTCATCGTCGCCCGCACCCGATGGTGAACGAGTAATTATGGAAAAAACTTTTTCGAATCTCTCGCGTCGAGTATGCATACATCAACCATCATGTATATAAATTTTTTTCATCCCTCGTCTTTCGCAACCGAAAAAAAAAAAAAAATGAAAGCGTGCTGGGTCTCTACTCTTTTGTCCTTATGCAACAGAGCCGAGCCAGTATGACCCTTCTCCTCTCTCCCACCTGAGCCCTGGAATATATGAATTGGCGTTTCACGCTTATTGTCCAACCAGGCCGCGTTGTATGTCGAATTAATAGCCACTCTAGAGGGTCCTTATACTCGTGTATAGAAAAAAGAGAGAGAGAGAGAGAAAGAGAGAAAGAGATTGATAGCCACGCACTGTATGATGTCGAGTTCGTTATTCGTTCATTCTTGCTCAAACCCTTCATTCTCATCGCTCACCTATTTCTCACTCTCGGCTTTAAAATGTAAAATGGATATATAAAATTCTCACTATCCAAATGCATTATTCTCGTATTACGTTGTTAGCAATTTTAATCAGAGTTGTGGCACTTTTGTGAGCCATAAATCATTTGAACGATACGTCATCGTCTTTGAATGACAATTACAAATGGTAAAAAGAATTTCTCGCGGTCGCTTTACACGGGGGAGTTGGTTCATATTTGTAGGAACATTTTGGTTTGGGGTAACCCAAGTGAATTTTGAGTTTGTACCAAATTTTTTCAAATGCCACTATATACGTTGCTCGATGTTCATTTTATTCCCGAATGCACAACGTTTTCCCGAGAGATGGAACAAAATGTCTTTGCGAAATACGAGCGGGACTTTTGTATGAAATGTTATATAGTAAACGGGCGTACACATTATGCATATGTATGTATAACGCGAGAGGTTTGGAACGGGATTCTTATATATAGAAGTTTGAAATTGAATTTGCACGGATGCCCCGAAACATGAGCCGATCCATTCGAGACTGGCTATCTCTCTCTCTCTCTCTCTCTCTCTCTCTCTCTCTCTCTCTCTCTCTCTCTCTCTCTCTCTCTCTCTCTCTCTCTATCTCTTGGTTCGTGAGCTTGCAGAAGTTCTCTTTTCTATGAGAAACAGAGAGAGAGAGAGAGAGAGAGAGAGAGAGATGAGTTCTCTGCATTGGTTTTGTCCATTGTGGGTACAGTGAAATTGCTTTTCTCGTCACATCTCTCTCCCTCTCTCTCTCTCTCTATCTATACGTTTCTGCGATCCTAAAACGATAAAGTAATAGGAGACACCAGGCGTACCCATCGATATTCCATTCTCGATATAATATATATATATAAATAATATTTATTGTGTAAAGAAACCACAAAAACACAGTCTCTCATTCTACAGAATCATCCGAAAGTGACTTAAATACAGCTGCAATGTTTCGAAAATTCTCGACTCTACCAGGTATACGCGAAAGATTTTTTTGGGCTGCAAAAAATATTAATTTCAATTTAACTCGCGCGTGTTGCCATTTTCATCACCCTAATACATATGGGCGTGTTTTGTAATTTTTTTTTTTTTTTCAATCGTATTGCCGACAAAATTTTACATGGATAAATTGCTAATTCTATTTGAGTTTTGAGTCGAATATGACGGAGAAGTTGAGGGAATTTCATGTAACTTTAATGATTTTTACTATCTTTAGTATTTTTTTTTTTTTTTTTCCAGAATTTTTAAATGAGTTGGAACAAAAGTAATACTGTACTACAGGGGGGTATCGTCGGATCTAACGTTGCATATGTTACAGTGCTGCTTGTCTGTAAGTTGGACATGGAGTACGGGTGTGGAGTTTTGGGCGTGCTGGAGCCGGACGCGTGCGAAACGAGTCGCCACCGTGCTCTCGCGCGCGCATGCAGTCCTGGATCCTGCGTTCCCTCAACTAAATAATGCATGAGCCCACGATCGAATGAAACATTTAAATGCACGTATACTCCCCCACTTTCTCCTTTTGTGTCCTCCTCCACACTAATATGCTACATGATATAGGTTGTACACATACGAATGAGCCACACCACGCACCGTTCCTGTCAAATTTTAGCCTTTGGATTTCTTTCGATTTCCTTGCTAAATTTTTTTTCAATCCATTTTTCAGGATGATATGAGCATTCAGGAATTTTTCCCAATTTTCATCTCAAACAGTCTTCGAATTATGTATTTTTGAATCTTAGTATATATTTTACGAGCATTCGGTCGGCTATAATTGTTGATCAAAAGTTTCTCGACTAGCCCGGACTCGTACCGCATATAGTATGCGGATTAACGTTTAACGAAGAATGACTTGGATTTCTGATACGTTAACGCGTTAAATCACTAAAAGTTACACTGCTGTGAAACGAGAGAACACGAGAGGGGCTTGGCCGATCAAACGCGTTGTAGAGAGATCGTTGGAGGTGCAATTCCGGTTATTAACACACCCAGGCATAGCATAGCTAGGCGAAATCCTGATCCGAACGATTGTTCCTATCTCTATCTCCCTTTACATATGTATTATATACATACTATATAGGCCAATTGCTCTGGTACCATCGAAGTTCCGATTCCCCACTTTGTATGTGCATATATATATATATATATATTGAGGTTGGGATAGTAAAAGGCGAGAGAGAGAGAGAACATTGGTGCCACAGCCCTCTCTCAGTAACCGGACAACGGATGCCCTGAAATCGAAAATTTCGTGCCATTTTCCGCTCGTTCACCGCCTCTGACAGTTCCGTCATTGGCTCTACAATCGAGTAATACGGTTCACCCAGAAACGGTTTTATTTCTCATTTTTTTTTTTTTTTTCTACTCTATTTTTTCACCCTTCCACCATCGAATGTATCTTCCTCTGTTCTTCGAGTCAGAGCTCAAAGTTTTTTCCGTCCTGCTCTCCCTTATTCCTCGACGTTTTCTCGCGTCTGTACCGGAGTTTTTTTCTTATTTTTTTTTTTTTTTTTTTACTCTTTCACACTGATACGGTTTTATTCTTCGCTATCATCGATTAATCCCTCTTTGATACAACCGTTTTTATGCGAGAGAGCAAAAAAGAAAAAAAGCCTTGGCGGATAAGAAAAGATGACTCTGTGAAATTTTTTCCACGCGGCTCCGAGACACCTCTCGTATAATTAACCGTGCTAAAGCTCTCGCGACGACGCGAGAGTCTGCGTTTTAACGAGTCAAGCTCTCTCCGAATAGAGAAGAAAAATCAGACATATATACCGAGTCACGACTTCCCCTCCCTCCCTATACGTTTTTCGTCTTTTCACAAATTAACAATGCAATAATACCGGAACCTCGGGCGTAATCTGAAAGATTACACGGGAAGAAAAATAAAATGTTACTCCTTTTGTGATAATTAATAATTTTAACTACCGTAGTGCGCCGTAAGAATTGTTTGAAAAAAAGTCGAAATTACGTATCTCCGAAAGCCAGCGTATTAATTATTAGGATATAACAGTCGTATCACGTGATATAAAATTATGCTCAAGAGTTTATCATAACGTCCCCTCGTCGTTACAATCACGATAATCCCTTTCTGACTAAATTACAAGTCTTATGATTTGTGGCATTACTATCGCGAGTACGCTTGTTCGCGAAACCGGGGAAAACTAACGCGGCGCATAATATATGACCACCGCGGCACGGATATTCGCGCGGAAATATTTTTTCCGTTTCCGCACCCGTCGTCAGCGGGCTGAAAAATTTCGATCCCGTTTCGTTCGCATATATATGTATATATATATATATACAGTAAAACTTGACGTGATGCTTGTGTTATACTCGACTTATTCGAGTCTGTGCAATGTTCGAAGGATGTTCGAGGCGAAAGCTTTATTGTTTTTATGGAAAAAGATATCGAGATTTTCACGCCGAAGTACCCACTTAAACTGTATGAAATAACCGGAAAATTATATTTCGAAAGAAAATTTCGAACGTATTTTTGCTTCGGTGTGTTTGTTCGCCATATGAAAGAAAAATTCAAATCACACATCGATCTCTCTCCTCCCGCCGCGTTTGTCCAATCAATCCCGATCAATTGGGTTTGAAAAATGCCACAATAAGTATATGAGCCGTGATTTTTTTAAACGCGTTAAAGCTTCGACCATTAAGGAAGTACCCTCGGTACGACGTAAGTCAGAGAACTTTAACCTTCTACTTGAGTAACGTAGTATATAATTTGGCAACATATCTCATCCCTTGCTTTAGTGTACGTGCTCACGTACAAGTATAATACTTATGTATTTGACACTGAAGCAGCCATGCAGCGAGCGGTTTCTGTGTGTATTATTAATTTGAAAAATGAGCGAAAACAGGTATTATTGGAGGAGAAAAAAATTTTCCAAAAAAATTTATGATAATAGAGTGCGACAAAGTGAAGTGGTAAAATCGATTCCCAGTGTTTACGGGAAAAGAAATATTTCTAACCTAAACGACGGCTTTAAAAATGATGCAATTGACGGCTGTCGTGTTGCCACGTTTGTGAATTGCTCGAAAATCTTGTCTTTTTTTTTAGTTATTTCTCCTAACACAAGCAAGCTTTACATGTTTTGGAAAGAGAAAAATGTTCATGGGATATTCGTTTACGTCTCCTTCAAATTTTATCAAAATCTGTTTGTTAATTCCAACTTGATAAATGATAATGTGCGTAAAAATCATAGATTCCCATAAGACCCCATATGTTAAGAGCTTCGAAATGAAATTATTAATATCTTCTTTCAAAGTCAACCAAAGATTACAAAATTTTAACTGAGTCATTTTTGGAAAGATTTTGACATCTCTGCAAATTTTCGTAATTTTCTGTTTGTTAATTGATTTACCGAGGGTACTCCCTTAAAAAAAACTCCAAAAACACAAGCATTTTGGTGCGTCAACTCTCTGTTTAATGCCGAAATGCAAAATAAAAATTTTGTTTCCATTTTTACGACCCTACATATCGCGATATATTTTTTTGCGACGTATGCGAAAAAATTTATCCCACATCTCACACAGGCTCATGCAGGGCTGGATAAACATTCTGAAAATTTCGTGACATTTATTCGTATACATAGCTATAGACATGAATGTATACATACATACGGCGCGTGTGAGAATCGAATTTGTCGAATTCCGTGGATAACATGATCCGAATTTCATCATTTCCGCGCATATTATACGGAATAATATCCGGTCATGAGGGGGATCACACACACACACACACACACATACATTTATTTGCAACACTTTGATCGGAAATCTATACACAAGAACAGAACAACGAAACAAATGTATGTTACGTGCGTATACATATTGCCTATGCATATCTATATTGCGCTTCCATCCGAGTGACTCACTCTTTCTCTCTCTTTCTCTTCCGTGATACTTGTAAATATATAAATTGGATCAGATCACAACACGATACCAACTTCATCGAGTTTCCAACTTTGTGTACATAAATCTGTGTTCACATTTGATCAACCAATCTCTTTGTACCAATCCACGTATACATATATACATATACACAGACCACCATCACGATCATATGTATTTTACAATCCAACTTGTATGATACGCAATTGTGAAAGAATGTATATAAGTAACTTGGGTTATTGTCGAATCAAACTCAGTCAAGCTTATACCAACAATTTGCACCGAATAAATAAACAAATTCAAAACTGCTCTTCGGTACGATCATATGCACGGAAAAGCAGACACCAAATTCGCGCTTTCCTGCAAGTACATAATTTTTGTAACAAATGCGGCATTGAATATTTCGGGATTTCTCAAGGATTCAATTTCATGAATGAATCGACGTAATGCGATAAATGAAGCACTTCACGAATCAAGTCTATCGTGATTTCGATTAGCGGGATTGCGGTTTCATCTTGGGGAAGAAAATCCCTCTTTCACGCTACACGCTCAAGCAAACTCGTGCATGCAGCAATGAAGATGAAAAGGGGAAGGAAAAAAAAAACAAAAAACGAAGTACGACAATGTATAAAAACATTAGGGAATACGAAGAAGGTTCGTTGAGGCTCGTTAGTCAAACGTCGAGCTTCCTCCCGGGGGAATTCATGGCCTGGATATACATTGCACCGGGGATCCGGAGAAGGAATAAGGTCCAGTCGAGACACACAGAGAGCGATGAATGTTGATCTTTGTTTCGTCGGAGCAGCGAGTATATAATGTATGCGCCACAGATAAGTTAATGATCCACACTGAAAGGCTCCAAATACTCTTCTCTCTCTCTCTCTCTCTCTCTCTCTCTCTCCAGCAGCTCCCTTGATTCGGATTAACGCAGCACGGGCAATTAATCGAAATCAAGCTAGCCCGCGCATAAACATCTCGATCATATTATGCGCACTGGAATGATTACAGTTAAGAGGGTATCGGGCCAGGCACGGACACAAGACCCACTTGTGTATACCCGATTATCGAGCGAATTGTTCATCGTCATATCGCGCGACACTATGTGCGTTTCTCTCCTTAACCACGAATCTGCATGCATGCTGTAACCTATACGGGACTTTTCAGACCAGATCGGCAGTTCCGCGATAAAAAGTTGACAACATTACGTTTCATGGGGAATTTTTTAGTTTTTGCTACCCTAAAAATCATCACGAACTTTCGACTGGCTGAACGAGTCTACGAGAAAGAAAGCCGCACTCGCAGACTTCTAAGGTGGGTATGAAAAATTTTCGACGACATCCTAAGAGAATTTCACTGCTCCTTTATAGTCGACTCAGTGCGCAATGTCCCGTAAATACGAGTTTACTTCAAGTTTGACAACGTAAACGCGACATCGAATCATCGAGTAGCCCGGTGTGTCGATGAAAACTTAATATGTGTAGAACCTCTCGTTCATAATACCTGTACACGTCAGCGACGACCATGCAAATTCTCAGTCCATCGTTATGTACCAAAAGATCGGGGAGCAAAGTTTCGATCCAGCCTGCCTATATATGGCTTGCACATATCACTTCTGGAGCTAGTTCATCGCGTAGCATGGTGCGCACACGAGATGGTCGTCGCCCCAGGAGCAGCTTGTACAATTAATGACATCACCAGGTTTCGTGCTACGATATGGCGCGTTGGTTGGTTATATACCCGGGTGTATGCGATAGATCGACTTGTTTGCCGATATACAAGAGTAGAGAGATACATGCAGGAACGATGGACGTATGGAGAGTTCACGATTATGAGGACGCGTGTATGCATTAAGGTGCATCGATGCAAGCATCTGCATCACTGCATCCATGGGGTTACCGCTATTTCTGGCAGGATGAAGGGAGGGAGAGAGAACTTGGTGAAGACGGAAAGCAGTAACAGTTGCGAAGTAAGTAGCCAAAGAAAAAAAAAAGAGTTTTGTTCCCCCAATGGTTTTCGAATATGAAATTGATCAATGCCAGCCGGAGAATCCTCGCATTCGATGGAACTATAACGTGAGCGAGTCGTTTTTCTCCACACTTTTTTTTCTTCGTACGGTTATCACAGAAGTGCCAATGTCTTTCAATTTGAATAAATCCCCCAAGATTTTATAAAATATCCCATAGAGCCCTTGCGAGTTATAATAATACAAGAATGTGTTCATCGAGTCGATGGTATAGAGCAATCTAAGCAACTTTTCCACTCGATCTGATCGAATTTCCCGATGTTGTAGCCAACACAGACCGTGCAGTGATCATTCGGTATCAATTTCTCGGCAAATTTAGCAACTATATATTTTAAAAATTACAACTCTACCGAATATGAGCAGAGTATTGGTTAAATTCAGAGGATGGATTAAATTCTCTGTTAGAGATGTCTACCAAGGTCTACCAAGTTTCGATTAGAGCTGTAAATGTGCCAATTTCTTTGACCCAAACTTGAAATAAACAAGCACGTAGTTCCAAGCTTAAAAGGAAAATAAAAAAACGCTAGAAAATGGTATATCGGAGGGCGAGACGAAAATGTACGAGAGCTAAGTGTGAAAAGACGAAACGCAAGAGGGCGGGAGAATAATGTTGATCAGACTTGATCGTGTTAGCGCGGAGGTTCAAGGATGGATATATAGAGATGAGTGGCTCTGGGACGAATACAAGGATACTATGTAGGTAGTAGGATAACTCGAGAAAGAGAAACAGGCCACTCTTGTATTTACCGCGGATGGTTGGTGGGGTCCTTGAGGGCTTGCCGAGTTGACTGCTTCACGCGGACGAAAGCTCCAAGTATATAATAGCGAGCTCCGGTCATTTCGAATAAGAGAGCGAGAGAGAGAGAGAGAGAGAGCAAGTGGAAGAACCAACAGACTCTCCATCGTGTCGACAAACGGAGTATCAATTTCCCGAGTAAATCCTCGGGTAATCCGGTGACAATAGAGGGAACGAGAGAGTGACCGGAAGACAGAACGATTGTAAGCGGTACGAGCACTACACGTGAAAGCCGAGAATTCTCGAGACGCGTACACGAATAAACCATGTACGATGATAGATAGCCTGCTACATGCCGCGGGTCTTTCAACTACAAGTCATGATCGTGAAGAATATACTACTTATTCTTTTTCGACGTGACACATCGACAGCTCGGGGATCAAAACGATCTTTCCAGGGAGGTTAGTCAGGCTAGGCAGACACCGTTCGTACCGACACAGGTTTTCCGCAGTTTCTCCGTGCCCTCGCCAATATACAGTTGCGATACAATTGAGACAAAGCAAGCTGCACAGGAATATGGAAAACCATAATTCCCCATAGTTTCAACATACTCTGCGCTATATGTATAGTCCTTTATGAAGAAAAACCATAGTCCTTATCATCGACCGATATTACCAAGCTCGATATACATATAATATATGTTCGATCGTATACACGAAGATAGATATTCAGAATGGATATGTGTGTGTGTGTGTGTGTGTGTGTAAGGAGGCAGGAGTTGTGCGATCATGAACTCGGAGAGAGATTCCACAAACAGCCCGAGGGTGTTGATCGCGAGCATCCCTATTATATACAGAGCTACTCCGTATATGTAACGCAACCTGCTCAGAAGGTATAGGGCGTTCTCCAAAAATATATTATTTACCGGAAAACGCCCACTGTATTTGTCTCGGCCAAGATATAACAGCAATAGCTGTCCCTCTCACACTCTCTCCTAGAGAACGAACGCTGTATAGGTTATACGTTTGCGGTGTGAGAGTGTACGAGGCGGGTTGAAACGAAATAGAAAAAAAAATATGAAAGAGGAGGGTGAGAGATCCAAGAGAAATCGACAACCTGTACCCAGATCCGAAATTTATGGAAGCGGAAAAGTAAACGCCCGGTATATAAACACAAAGTGCGTTATATACATACATTTATGTGTGCCTATACGTCGGAGAGTTTGGACCGCGCCAGCACGCGAGGTTAACCACGAATTCATTACTCTCTACAGCCTACAGCTGCTACATACACACACACACACATATACACACACACAGAGAGAGAGAGAGAGAGAGAGAGACCTATACTCCCCTAACATTTCCGAATCAATCCACGCACGTTATTTCGGTTGCCAAAATCCGTGGACAAAGAGAAGAAAAAGATATATATATATATATACTTTGTATGCGCTCGTGTATGCCGCCGTTGTTCTCGTTCGTTTAAACAGTGAGAAAGAGAGAGAGGAGACGAATGTGGTGATAGTTTTCATCCTCCATGTTAGTACGTTAATTCTTTTCTACATCGACATGCACATATGCATATAGATATAAAACCCCAAGAAAAATATTATTTCTGTTGTTGAAACGTCGAAATTTATGAACGTATCATCAATATACTCGCACATATACAGCACTCGATTCCCAAAGTATAATAACCGATATCATTGGATTTATTTATTGTACAAAAATTTGTATTATTCAATTTGTAGTTTAAACCAACAAAAAAATTGAAAGTGTCATAAAAACTCTACGAACAAACATAAACTCAAAAAAAAAAAAAATTATTTCCAAGCAAAGCACAAAGATATTGCTTTGCACTTGTGTACCAAATTGTGGGCACGAAAATTTTCGGACTTGAAGTTTTCCAGCATATTTTAAAAAAACTTTGGCACCAAAAAAAGTAAAAAGACAAATTTTCTTCAGCGTCACAATAAATCAGCGTATCTCTGTGATGCGTGTGATGGTGAAAAGTAAATCAACAAATAAAAGAGAATAAATTTTTTTTACGATTTACGATGATATTTCATGAGACTCGATCCCGCTGCTGTGGCTGAACGTGAACGAAAGTATACAACGTGCGGATCTCTCACCAACCACGCGCATATATAGGGGTCGGCGTGTATAACATCTCACTCACTTTTACGTTGCAGGGCCAAACGTATATAGGGGGTGGTTGGAGATATAGGGTGCGACAAGTAAGAGTTCGTGCGTATTTCAGAGAGAGAGAGAGAGGGAGACTATATGCATGGTCTCAGAGGGAGGAAATGACATGGGGAAAAAGTAAAGATGGAAGACACTAGGTTGCATATATACAATGCTCTCAGTATGATGATGCTGCAAGTGGATACGAGTACCTTCACATGTATATATGTATATAGCATGCACGAAATTGAGCCAAGGGATGACAAGGATAGCGAAGTATATATATATATATATATATGATACGTAAAGCGGCGTCAGCTGTACTTAATAACCCGACCATCACCGCGTCGCGAGCTGCTACGGCAGCAGTGAGGACTTTACGTGTCTATACATATATACGCGTAATGCTGTGGGTAATCAGTTTTGTATCGCGCGATGCAACGCAACTGCGAATCTACCCCCTTCCTGAAGTGCGGTTTAACGGATGTCTTCGGATTTCCGACGTCAAACAAACGGCCAACATTCCATCTTGTCGAGACCAAAATATCGTTTCTTTCGTCAAAGAACGTTACGCGCTTTCAAATGCCAAAAACGATGGACCAATTTTTACAGCAAGTTATTGCGCAAAAGTCTTGAGGAGTTCGGATCAGTAGAAGTTGACTATTGGTCAGAGAAAAAAAAAATGATCCCTAAGATTCAATCTTCGTGTATTTGACATTACGTGGGAATTTTTTCAAAAATTTTACTCTTCAAATTGTGGTATTTTTTTTTTTTTTTCGAAAGAGTTGGAACAGCTGATGTAAGCTGACAGCGAGGAAAATCGTGTTTTCTTTCTTCGTCATTTTCCAGGGTTTCCGACTAAAAAAAAATTATAGTACTCACCGAGGCTTCTATATATGTGTAAGACTGTGCTATTGGCAAATGGCTCAAAAAAAAAGTCCCCATACGTGAAAAAACAATGACGATTGACCGAACCTGACTTTCTGACATTTCAAAGAGTGCGCGAGCACCTCAGGACGAGGCTAAAAACCACTTTTCGACCCTACACCGATAAAACACGCACATTATGGGTTTCTGCAATGTCTCATTGTTTCGTGCAGAAGATGAAAAATACTATTGTCATATAATTACTTTTCACGCAGCATTATTTTGCGAAAAATGCTCGCTAACTTTGAAGAAAATAAATCATTTATCATTTTTTTTTTTGTACTCGTTATTTTTCATACAGCCACCTCCTTTGTATAGGCATTCATTCATTTTTTTTTTTGTTTTTTCCTTGGTATTTCGTTTTCGTCGAGTCACGACATTGTGAGCGCGTATCCTCTGCGGGAGTAACAATGATGAGGCACGGAACGAAGAAAGATCGAGGGCAGCGAAACACCGAAAGTGTGTCCGTGTGTAAGAGAGAGAGAGAGAGAGAGAAAGAGAGAGAGAGAGTGCAAAAGCTCGGTATGAAGTTATGGATCAACACCCGGGGGCCATCCATGGTGGCACTTAAATAAATTATCAATCTCACTGAAAGCCACGCGGCGACGGTGGCGTTCGGTATACCCGTACCGTGCTGCCTCAAAACGCGACGTCGTCGCGAGAGGTGGTGGTGGTGGCGCGGCGGCAGTATGAGCGTCAGAGACGCGAAAAAACGAAGAAAGGGGATGTGCCAACGAAACGATTATCATGGGATAGCGCAGAGATCGAGGGGACTTTTATTACGAAATCGTTATTTCCAACTCGCTCTTGCCATATTTAAAAAAAATATATATATATATTAGGGTGGTCCTTATTTTGGTCATTTTCGAATTTCGATTGCATCCTCTCGTAGAAGGGTTCCAAATAATAAAAAAAAAAATATCTCCAAAATTTGAAATTTTTATCTGAATATTAACACATGGCCCCAGAGCTCCGGAAGTTTCCCTATTTGATTAACATTACGTTTTTACTGAACTTCATTAAAAAATCTGCCACACCGACAATAAGTACGAGAAAAATCTTATTCCGGTTGGAATCTCTTCAGGAATCCCGATATTATTTTATCGAATTTTGAGAAATTTAAAATTCAAAATGGCGGACCCAAAATGGCGGCTTTAAAATTTCGAAAATGCTCAAATCCACTCAAGGGTGAGCTTGAAAAGGTTTTGGGGGTCGCTGATGTCAAATTTTGTGTCGAAAATATGAAATTCAAAATGGCGGACCCAAAATTACGGCTGTAAATGTTTTTATCTCCTGATTTCAAATTATTCATTGTTGTTTGTCAT
The DNA here is from genome assembly GCA_963564615.1 of Rhorus exstirpatorius. Classification (NCBI taxonomy): domain Eukaryota; kingdom Metazoa; phylum Arthropoda; class Insecta; order Hymenoptera; family Ichneumonidae; genus Rhorus; species Rhorus exstirpatorius. The sequence continues at coordinate 34,644,609 of OY751318.1, read as the reverse complement.
AGTATATTTTGAATGAATTAAAATGATTGATCCGACTCATTCGCTCAATGATGAATGTTGTACTCAAATTCATCGTTGGCGAATGAAGCTTTGTCTTTAACAAACGATTTTAATTGTCTCTGAAAAAAAAGAAATAATAATAATTTCAAGAAACAATTGTGAGTGAGAATTTTTCAGATGGAATGCGTATCAAGGCTAGGTTCTGTGATTCTTGATAAGTAATTCATTTTTTCTTGATCATAGAAAATATCTGGTGTTAAACTATGGGTTTCAATCAAAGTGATTTTTTACAGCTGCCATTTTGGGTCCGCCATTTTGAATTTCATATTTTCGACACAAAATTTGACATCAGCGACCCCCCAAAACCTTTTCAAGCTCACCCTTGAGTGGATTTGAGCATTTTCGAAATTTTAAAGCCGCCATTTTGGGTCCGCCATTTTGAATTTTGAATTTCTCAAAATTATATAAAATAATATCGGGATTCCTGAAGAGATTCCAACCGGAATTAGATTTTTCTCGTACTTATTGTCGGTGTGGCAGATTTTTGAATGAAGTTCAGTAAAAACGTAATGTTAATCAAATAGGGAAACTTCCGGAGCTCCGGGGCATGTGTTAATATTCAGATAAAAATTTCAAATTTTGGGGATATTTTTTTTTAATTATTTGGAACCCTTCTACGAGAGGATGCAATCGAAATTCGAAAATGACCAAAATAAGGACCACTCTAATATATATATATATATATATATATATATATTATACATTATATCCCAGGTTTCTTATTTACCGTTGGCGTAACTTGGATGTGAATTCTGCTCCTACTTTGTGACGAGAATGCGCCCTTCCGGGGGCATTCTCGTCACAGGGAAGCGTAGAGTGGAGATCGGTGTGTTTTATTCATTTTATTTATATAGCTCTTAACGCTTTAGTAATTTTATTTGTTATCGTACGCGTGCATGGATATAGGGCGTAGCGGGTTATTGAATGAACATCGAATTGCATTTTTAAACTTCAACAATAATACACTTATTATTTTATTTAAAATACACCTTGGACCGTTCACGTTTTACATTTGACTCGAAAATTTTGATAATGACCCCCCCGACCATTCTGGTCGGGAGTCGCGATCTGACTGACTTCTGCCTTAAGATCGTAATGTCGCGCGAAGCATCTTCGAGATTACTATACGCGACAAGCAAAAATACCCGGGTCTGGTGCTGCACACAGCTCAGAGGTGCGGCCAGCGTCCGGCACGTTACCGTGAGATCCCCAGTGTCAGGAAAATTGACAGACGCCGTGAAATGTGCCAGGGACACGAGGGTATTTACGATGATTTTTTTTTTATTTTATTTTTCTCCTTCTCCAGGTTAGGGGAGCTCTTTCATATAAGAGAGACGACGATCGTTATTTGCGGTGGAAGAAGCGATCGGGGGTGAAATCGTCCGCGATATCTCAATATATACGTGAATCGTGGAAACATGCGGACGAGAAATGCGTTTTACGTGGGAGAATAAAAAAAAAAAAAAGCGAGAGTATATTTCCGCTCGACGAGCGTTAGTCGAGCGGAAATGTACGCGTTTCCTTCAATCTAATCGCAACGATCGTGATTTCTTCGATATTTTTGAATTTGTGATTCTCAGAGCAGTGAGCGGCGACGATCTCGAAACGCCGCACACGCGGGACGAACTTTTCGTTTCACTTGGCTCTCTCGACATCGCGAGTCGCATACTCGATTGATTCGCGCGCGACCTTTTTATTGACCTTTCGCGCGCGCGTACCGGCTGCTCTCCGCACATATCCCGAACGATCCAACGCACACGCGTCCTCTATCGATCGAATTTATCCCCAGATCTTATATATATATATATATCGTCTTTTCTTTATCAGCTGCTTTTTATCTTATCGGAAGAATCGCTTGAAATTCCATACCTCGCGTATAACTCTCTGATGCGACTAAAAATATGTTGGGCTCCCTGCACAGGAGCCCATACATGCAGAATCGAGATTTCTGCTCTTCTCTACCAGCTTATCATATGCGCGAGATCGATTGCAATAAAAAAAAATTAAAAAACGGAAATATTTCATGCGAATATGTGAGTGCGTGCGAAGCACGTGTATATGCACGCGGGGATCAATTAGTAAATCCGATGTAACCGCGCGCGCGTTGATTGAATTAGCGAACATTTCGTTCTGCATGACTATATCGCGCGCGCGCTCGTTAATATTCAGAATTGCGAAAGCTGGCAAATAAAAATGGAAAAAATTATTGAAATGAATGGCGGATACTTTGACGGGAAACACGATATGTATATCCCTCTTCACGGTAAATTCGTTGGATCGGATTTATGGCAGGGGAAAATCAGAGACACGAAAGGGGTTAAATCCGTGTTCGCCATTACGATCGCCGCAACAAGAATACGGCGTGAAACGTATATGTACATGTACATACATACAAAGAGGTAGGAAGAAAAGAGAATCGAGAGAGAAAATAAATGGGAATACGTGACTCACATTGGATTGGTCGAGTTCCAGTAAATGTCCGGTAGACGGGAACAGGTGGCTTCCCGAGGGTATGCCTCCATCACTGCTAGCAGCAGTAGAAATAGGATGAACCAGGGCATGACGTCCAGCTGAATCTTGAGGCCGTTTGCACAACACTTTCCGCGATATCTCAGCCGTCTCTCCTCCTCCTCCTCCACCACCTTCTCCTCCTGCCACCAGCTGTATGCGTTAAAGGAGAAGAAAAAAATAATTCCTCGCCTTAGGAAACGAGTCTTACATACATATATATATTTAATATCTGTATACATATCGGAGCTGGGCAAAGTACCTGAAAGTACTTCAAGTATACACAATACAAAGTACTGTAATTACTTGAAGTACTTGCGTATTTCAAGTACCAAGTACCGTAAATACTTGAATAAGTACCGAGTACTTGAAATAAGTCAAGTATACATCTCGTAAGTTCTATAGCACTTATATTTGATTTCTTAATATTCTCTGCCTGCTCGTGCAAGGACAATTCCTTATCACTGTCGTATCCCTAAATACCGAGGAGGGATTACTTTATGATAAGCATAGGGGTAAGATTTTTTTTTGTTTCAATTGCTCGGTAAAAGGTAGGAGCATTGAAATAATAAATATAGTAAAAAATTAGCGCATAAAAAGTACTAAATTTTTCCGCGTAGAGCATTTATTTTCGGGTCTTGGCTCTCCTTGCGTTCCAGAGGTTCGTTGCGATCGCTTTGGGGGGGAGGATTCAACTCGTCCAACTACGAAATGAAACTTTTCTCGCGCCAAGAGAAGGATAGAGCAAACGCGATAGAGCAATTTTTTTTCACCTGGACTCGGCCGTGGTAAGCTAGCTAGACGGATTGATGCGAGTCTAGCGTACATCGAGCGTGCCCTTTGTAGTCGTGTAGGATTCCATCGTAACCCTGCTCGAACCGAGCCACCCTCCTCACTGCGCTCACAAGAAATTGCGAATACTTCACTCGTCCTTGAGCTCTCTAATTGCGACTATTTCGCGCCTATAAAATCTTTGCAAGAAAAGTAGAAAAAAAAAACTAGCGGATCACCATAACTGGGCAGTACTTCAAGTAGCCGGTACTCGCGATGTACAGGATGTAAAAAAGTACTTTAAAAGTATTTCAAGTATTGTACTTAAATTTTCAAGTACTCGACCTGTACTTGAGTATTTTCAATTAAAATGTCAAGTACTTTCCTGTACTTCAAGTACTTTTTCAAGTACCAAGTACGAAGTACTTTTGAATACATCTTACTAATGATCGATTGTACAACACGCCTTTGAATATATAATTGAGGAACGTTCTGCGCCATCTTTTGGTTAAGATTGTAAGGAGTGACCGTTCAAAGGCTCAAGCTATACGGTATTTACGGTGTCAATGTCAATGGCTCCGTTTTTAACAATCCCTGTATTATATTCTTTATTTTTTTCTTTTTCAAGCCTGAAGCTAAATAAATCTTAATTGCAATCGTCAATGCTATTTTTTAAAATTATTTCTAATTCTTTGTTTAAATATTTATATTCCAATCGGCCTAGGCTGAGTGAATTGCACAATGTGAAAATATGTTTTGACACAAAACGTACTCGAATCAAAATCAAATGATTTTAAAGAGTACGTGAGAAATCAAATACAAGTACTGGAACTTACGAAGATGTATACCTGAAAACTTTAAAAGTATTTGATACTTCATACTTGACGTATTTCAAGTACTTGATGCCTCAAATACTCAAGTACTTGCAGTACTTACAGTACTTTTTACTTTGTACTTGAAGTACTTTCAGGTACTTTTCCCAGCTCTGGGATCACATTTTTTTAATTAATTAAATTTTTTTAAATACGTCGTTATAAGTTTCGCGATGGATACGGTAATTTATCAATCATGTTTTACCTGTATTATTTTTTGTGTGTATGGAAATATTGACCGTTCGTTGAATCGTTAATTCGAAATATCGTTTGATAAGCGATCGAAAGCTCACAATTTTTCGTAAACAAATTAAGTCAGGGATTCCGCAACTTGGTATTTGAGTACAGGTTAATTTTTACGCTCTCCGTTTTCATGTATTCTTAATTATTAAAAACTCTAACTCATCTATATGTGGCAGTGGTAAATATTGTTCTATGGCTCTTTGCACAACTTATTTATTTCGTGTCAAAAGATTGCTGCGATTTTCCGAAAGCTTTGCCATCGACGAGACAGCGCAGCATTAAAATATATATTTATAATATGTGTATCCATCTTTATGGAAAATAACTCGTATATATATACTCACTTTTTCGACGGGGATTATCCGCTCTCTGATTCACTCGAGGCACGATACAGAAGCAACAACGACAACCGCGTGCGCTTACACAAACACACACACACACACACACACACACACAGGTCGTAGCAAAGTACACTTCACCTCGCGTAAATTTCGTTATATATAAATATATATATATATATATATATATATATATATATATTCACCGTGTGTATATTATCGAAGAACAGAATTATATCTCACTCGTATATATCCCTCGAGAATCTCGCAGTTGTTTCCACAAAAAAAAAACCTTTTACCGCACGTTTTTTCACCACACACGAGTATGCAACGAGAGAAAAAAATATCCGTATCTGCGAAGCTGCGGACGTCGTATTTCTCTAATTTATATTTTTTTTTTTTTTTTCTTTCGACGATCCTTTAGCGATAAAAAAAAATATTTAATTGCCACAAATTAATGAAACTGTCACACCCCCGCTGCCCCACTCTCGTCTCGAGTCGCTCTTTCACAATCGACACTTTATATCGTCACGATCGGCGTGCGTGTTGCAGCGACAGAGCTTTATGTAATCCTCGTTTATATGCGATCACCCACCGACACTATTGGACCGTCGTCTCTCTTCGCGTATTCCGACTATAGACACATGTACAGATACATACGCAAACGTAAACAATTTATGTATCTATCTATAATGTTGGATATAAGTTATTTTTTTTTTTTTTGCCTGAAACATTTCTTTACTTTATAGCGGATTGTATATATGCATGCAAGTGTCGACCTTTCGCGAGTACGAAAAAAGAAAACCCCCCCGTTAAATTTTTATTCCTGCACAGAGAGAGAGAGAGAGAGAGAGAGAGAGAGAAAGAGAGAAGTGTTTTTTCTCGCCGACGTGAAAATATGTAAAGAAAGAAAAAAATGCTTCTTCGACAAGTTTGGCGTTTGCGAGAGAATTAACGCGTTTGTAGAAAAAAAAAAATTGTTTTGTTTCAGCAGGCGGAATCCACGTTACGGCGCTTGAAAAGATTTGACAATAAAAATTTTCTCAAAAAACCTCGTGACAACGGTGATTCTTCCCCTTAATTATTATTCTCGCTACGAATCCAGTGAAACGAGACATTGACAAAAATTAGGGAAAAAAAAAATCATGTTCGATTTCCTGACTTTTCGAAGAGAATTTCCAGGAAAAAAAAAAAAAAAATCACGCCTTCCAATGCTCGAAAGAATGATCCGACGATTTTTCGCGTATTAGAACGGTACGAAAATTCTATGAATAAAAAACCGGTATATCTCTAAAAATTTGGATGTTTTTTTTTTTTTCGCTCGGGGCTCGATGTCTCGAGTTTCAGGGATACTGTCGAAGTTTTTTTCCAATTTCTGTTGCACCTCGATGCACCGTAACAATAGCTGGACTTTTCGAAAATATAGCGGTTGAATATAATACCTCGACTGCAGCGAAATACGAACGCTCTATGGACTGAGCTGCCGGTTGTATATACCTAAATACGCGCGTGTGTACGAGAAGAAGGGAAACCGGTTAGGTCGGCGCGTTCGCGAACACAAGACTCTCTGATTATATTTACGTTTTGTTTTCTTCGATACCGCGGATCTCCTTTTCTCTCTCTCTCTCTCTCTCCCTCTCTTTCTCTCTTTTACACACGTCGGTTATTGGAGTAACTTTGGGACGATAAAAATCTTGTTCTAATTGTAAATCTTGCACGATTATATCCGCGCCGTTGGAAAACAAATAAACGACTGTCAATGTACTATTCTTTACCCTGGTCAGAGACAGGAAAATCTCCCGATGGGACACGTGTTTTTCCGTACAACCATAAGAGCCAATCCCCCAACACTTTCCGCAGTGACGTTAAAAATTATCTTTTTCTTTCTTGTTTCTCGTTCAATGTCTCGCAATTGTAAAATGACGGTGGAAGATTTTTGTTTTTGTTTCTTTTTTTCACAACGCTTTTTTCACGAACGATCGCGGCGTTACTCCGATTTGTATTATTTTTTTTTCTTCCCCGCGATCTCCTTCGATGTTTCACAGTTATAGATTCGTAAAGGGTGTCTCCTCGCGTGTGTGTACATAAATTAAGAAAGATATACTTTTTTTTTCACTCAACGCTTCGAAGGCTCGAAGAAATCGGTCATTCTTTCGAATCGCGTCATCGGTTCGGGTCTTCGATGCCTTTCTTTTTTACTTTATGCAATATAAGTCAATCGAGAAATGTTTATTTTCAATAAAAAAATATCGCGCAACGCGGTTATCAACACCTCGCGTGGTAAAAAAAAAATACGATAGCTTCCCCCCTCCACTCTCTCGTTTATCGAGTAGCGATGCACGATCTCGTGGTGCGCGCGCGCAACGATCGGCTCTGACTTACCGACGCACGATAAAAACGTTATTATTTTCCTGATCGCCGTTGCACGATCTCGGAACGATGAAACTCGGTCTTTTCTCTCTCGCTCTATGTCTGTAGGATATTCTCGTTACGTCAAAGAAGAAGAAGAAGAAGAAGAAGGAAAAAAAAAACAGAAGTAACAAAAGAAGGAAAATAAAAAGCCCCTTCAACTTCAACGACCCCTATTTATGTATACGCGAGAAATCGTCGTTCTTTTGCGATTCAGCATAAATTTTTCTTTTTTTTTTTTTCTTCTTGCTCTTTTACCGGAGATACATCCGGCTAGTTGTCGATATTTTTCCCTTGAAACACACGGAACGACACACTTTGCGAGGCACGAAAAGGCGCGCGGCAATCTCGTTTGTTCACGACGGAGAGAGAAAGAATGAGAGAGAGAGAGAGAGAGAGAGAGAGAGAGAGAGAGAGAGAGAGAGAGAAAACGTTTTACGATATAGTCTCGTGTGAATTCGAGAAGATTGCTGGTCGAGAGAGCAGGATCGTCGTTATACGATATATCTTCCTATTTTATCGTTTTCTTTTCTCTCTCCGCGTATAAAAGCGTATTATAGTGATGTATTTTGCACCGAACGAAAAATAAAAGCGAAATAAAAGATGAGCTTTACTTTCAAAGCGTGTACAAGGCGTGGACCGTATCACACGGGATATTATCGCGCGAGGGTTCACTCTCGAAACGTGCTCCCGCGTCCCGTGTAGCTGCTCGCTCGTCCGTTGGCGGGCTTCGAATGACGACCACCGCGCGATCTTACTACTCCCTACACACGCGCAAACGTTGTAGAAAGAGAGAGAGAGAGAGAGAGAGAGAGAAAGAGAGAGAACCGGTGCTGCGTCGTCGTGTCCTCGTCTATCACGCATAGCCGGTTCATAGTTTCGTGTCTCTCGCTCTCTCTCTCTCTCTCTCTCAACCCTCAATACGCGAAGGGTGCAAGCGAGAAACTATAAAACACGAGAGAATTCGCCGACATTCGAGCGCAAGCGCGGGCACCCCAAAACATCCACCAGCACCGTGTTCACACGGTGGTGTATAAGATATACATATATACATACAAATTGATAGCGAGACAAAAGGGGCTAACCGGGATAATTTAGCACGCAAAGTAATTCGAATTAAGCCCTTATGCTTTTCACGCGTAACGTATATAATTACGCGGTTATATGTGACGACTACCGCACCTAACCAGGGAGATGGATGGATGGATCCGCCAACTCGCTGAACGCGCGATCTAGCCAGGGAAAGAAGCGTTTGAGGCTTGCATGTGGCGCCCTCTCATACGAAAAAGAATAAACGATTCCAACCAACAAATATATTAATGTTATATGAAAAACAGATCCAGATTTTCCAACGATCGATCGTTTCAAATCTGCTTTATTCGAACCGTGTCCGCTATGCTTATGCATTTCCGCGAGCTCCATTCGTGTAGAAAATTTATTACTATACTAAATAGTGAAGACGTACTCAAATTCAGATGAAAATTTTGGAAAATCGTATATTTATCTGCATCTCCGTTAGATTCACTCGGATCTAACTAAACCTAGTGAATATCTAACGAGCGAGAGTATATACGTAAATCTACCGTCATATATTTATATGTATATGTACACGGAGAGATGTGAGTAAATAATTAAATACCACCAGACTCGAATATCTGTACTATTTTGAATTAATCTATAGTTATGTAACAGAGCTGGGCAGTACTTCGAGTACCCGGTACTTGCGTGGTACTAGTGGTACAGTACTTTAAAAGGTTTTAAAGTATTGTACTTAAATTTTCAAGCACTTTCCTGTGCTTCAAGTACTTTTTCACGTGCCAAGTATGAAGTACTTTTGAATAACTTTTGCTAATGGTTGCATGTATAACGCCTTTGAGTATGTAATTGAGGAACGTTCTGCGCCATTCAAGCTACGGTAGTTACGGGGTCATAGTCAATGCATGGCTCTGTTTTTAACAACCCGCGTATTAAATTCTTTATTTTTTGCTTTTTCAAACCTGAAGCTAAATAAATCTTAATTACAATCGTCGATGCTATTTTTTAAATTATTTGTAGTTCTTCGCTTAAATAGTTCTGTTTCAATCTGCCTAACCTGAGTGAATTGCACAATGTGAAAATATGTTTTGATACAAAACGTACTCGAATCAAAATCAAATATGAGTCGAAAGAGTATACGTAAGAAATTTAATGTGAGTACTGAAACTTACGAGATGTATACCTGAAAACTTGAAAAGTATTTGATACTTCGTACTTGACGTATTTCAAGTACTTGATACGAGACTTGATACCTCAAGTACTTCAAGTATTTATTGTATGCTTGGTACTTCAAGTGCTTGCATTACTTTGTGCTTTGTACTTGAAGTACTTTCAGGTAACATTGCCCAGCTCTGTTATGTAACCATCGGAGGTCGATGGAATTTTATAATCAAATAATTACTATGAAATTTGAATACCCATGACTATTAGACAGCTATATATTATTAATGACCGAATAGTAGTAATATCATCAGGGAGAATAGTATGACTATTCATTTAATTTTTATTCTATTCTAATTACTATTCACACAATTCTCATCCCATGTTTGCGTATGCTTTATCCGAAATTTAATTATTTATAACTATTGAATTTTCGTACTCACAACTATTGGAGCGAGCGATACCGCGACTATATCGATATATATACACGCATTCTTCATTCCGCGAATACCCTATTATATTCAACGTCTATTTTATATATATATAGTAGCAAAATTCTATAATAATATAGTAACATATTGCATTTTTGAAAAACGAAGAAAACCAAAAAGGTCAAAGAAATCTTCATTGCTCTTTTTTCGACGTTCCTTGCTCCATGAGAATGAAACGAAAGAAAGAAACGGCTCTTTGGGGAAAAAAAAAAAGACAACTGGCGATAACCTGCTACCGAATAAGTTGGCAACTACGTGATTCGCTTTAGCGAGGCAAAGTCGCGATCGTCGGTAGGGGGTTCTGGAAAGTGGATAGTACCCACCATGCACCGCCGGTATACATATGTCGCATTCCACGTCAACTCAGCCACCCCGTTTTTTTTTTATTGTCTCGAAAAAATTATTCAGCATGGGCATTTCAAAGGACAATATATCCATGACATTTTACCAAAATTTCATCCCCCCACTATTTTTGGTTCTCGAGATAATGGTTGATGAAGTCTCAATTTTGTAAAAATCATAACTTCGTAACTACTTATCGGATTTAAACGATTAAAAAAAGAATCTTTTTTATTTTTTTTGCCCTCTTCGAAAACAAATTTTTCATCATCGGATAAAAGCTCATTAGACAGTTTTCGGGGCAAATTAACAGAAAACAATTTTTTCCTCGTCACTGATGCCTTGTTCCATTTTGAAAAAATCCTGCGGAGTTGTGTATTGCTTCCCTCTATAAGAAAAAAAAATACTGAGTAGAATTCCGATTGGCCCTTTCGTGGAAAAAAAAAAATCGAAAAATTTCCCCGAAAACTGTCTAATGAACTTTTCTCCAATGACGGCATATTTTTTTTCAAAAAGGGCAAAAAAAATAAAAAAGATTCTTTTTTTAGTCGTTAAAATCCGATTAGCCGTTACGAAGCTATGATTTTCACAAAATTGAGAATTTATTAATCATTATCTCGAGAACCAACAATAGTGGGGGGACGAAATTTTGGTAAAATTTCATGGATATATTGTACTTTGAAATGCCCATACTGAATAATTTTTTCGAGACCAAAAAAAAAACGGGGTGGCTGAGTTGACGTGGCTGCGTTGACGTGTCGTATTCCACGTTAACTCATCAACCACCCCGTTTTTTTTGTCTCGAAAAAATTATTCAGTATAGGCATTTCAAAGTACAATATATCCATGACATTTTACCGAAATTTCATTCCCCCACTATTGTTGGTTCTCGATATAATGATTAATAAATTCTCAATTTTGTAAAAATCATAACTTCGTAACGGCTGATCGGATTTTCACGATTAAAAAACGAATCTTTTTTATTTTTTTTGCCCTTTTCGAAAAAAAATATGTCGTCATTGGAGAAAAGTTCATTAGACAGTTTTCGGGGAAATTTTTCAATTTTTTTTTTTTCCACGGAAGGGCCAATCGGAATTCTACTCAGTATTTTTTTTTCTGATAGAAGGAGGCAATACACAACTCCGCAGAATTTTTTCAAAATGGAACAAGGCATCAGTGAAGAGGGAAAAATTGTTTTTTGTTAATTTACTCCGAAAAATGTCTAATGAGCTTTTATCCGATGATGACATATTTTTTTTCGAAAAGGGCAAAAAAAATAAAAAAGATTCTTTTTTTAATCGTTTAAATCCGATCAGTAGTTACGAAGTTATGATTTTTACAAAATTGAGACTTCATTAATCATTATCTCGAGAACCAACAATAGTGGGGGGATGAAATTTTGGTAAAATGTCATGGATATATTGTCCTTTGAAATGCCCATACTGAATAATTTTTTCGAGACAATAAAAAAAACGGGGTGGCTGAGTTGACGTGGAATGTCCCATATACAACGTGTATGTCATCCCTTCCGCGTCGCGACCAAAGTCAGCCACCTAACTCACGAGCCATTGGAGCTTGCCTTATCTAAAAAGACTTTTAAAAGTCGCTAACACCGCCAATAGAATGATAATCGCGCGCAGTTGATGCGGGTTGGTGGTGAAAAATAAAGCAAACAAAAAGAATAATCACAAAACCCCGCGCATGCACTCAATGGTTGATAAAACGCGAGAGATCGCATATATCGTTCCCTTATCGTTTGTCGACTCGAATCGCTGGTTATGCGAGCCATGCGATAACTTATATTCTCTCGACGACCTTGATAATGCGAATTAAAAAAATTCCATGGGAAAAAATCATCGATTAAACGAATGACAAATATTTAAATTTACTAAATCTCGTGGAATGCTTTTTCGTGCAACTCCAAAATGATTCGACTCTATATCGACTTCGTCAATTGTTGGCGATATGTTGTTTTTACGTTACACGAAATATCGATGTAATTAAAATTTTATTTTCGTTTGTCGTACAATATCGGGATTCGTCCGACAGTTGGACGAAATCGCACGCACATATACGCGCGCACACAAACACCGTATGCACGCACAGCTATAAAATACTCTTTCAGGGAATCCGGGGGATTAAAAGCCACAGAAAGAATCACCGTCGTGTCACTATAACGCTCTCTCTCTCCCGCCGTAAAACATTAGTTTTAATCAAAAATTTTTTTATAAATCCATTTCCGGAATGTAATTTAACTTTTATAACCGCGCTCGCATTTTTTTCACTCAACGAAATAAAATTTTTAGCGATTTTTCCTTCTTCATTTTCTCGTTCAATTTTTGAGCTTTTTATAAAAAAAAACAAGCGAAATTCATTGAAAAAAAAAAAAAACACACCGTTGGCTGAAGAAGAAACAAAACTGGTTCTGCATCGCGCAATTCCAGGGTCGAAGGGATCTTTCAATGCTGAATAATTCCTGACAAATCACCTTCCTTCTCATGAACGACGATCGATAACGCGCGCGTGTATGTTTTCCACACTCATCGCTAAGATTGGCCCGAAGGAATATACATGTATCTATATATATGTATAAATATATATATACGTGAATAAGGGTAGGAAAAGAAAAGAACAAAGAAAAGGATGACGTGTGTCCCGAGGATGACGTCCGAGCTCTCACATGTTACACGTTCTGAGCTCTGCTTTTCGTTCGTCGCTATACATATAGGTACGTGAGTTATTTCCTTCTGACTTTTGCGCCACGACGGAAACCTCACCTTTTTCCCTCCCGCGCTCTATGCCCATTCCGGTCTACGTTCGAGTATTGAACTTGCTTGGTTCCTATTAAATATTACATGCCCAGGATCGATACGGCACGTACCTACTTTGCTATAGGCCTGTATAAGTAGATATAGAGAGAGGTAAGAGAGCGAGAGACGATGCACGGGACGACCTTTTTGTCTGGCCTACGCGTGACTCTTTCCACTAGCTAGCGGACGCGAAGCTATACAACCGAAGAGCGCTGGAAAGTCTGTCCGTTCGATGTAGTACACTTACGTACCTTTTTCGTTTGCACAAATGCCATACCTGATAGCTACAGTATATACAAATGTACGTATGGGGCTATCAGACACCTACGTCATCCTTTGATCCGATACGTACCCTATCTATATATATATATATGTATATAATATACCATACACATATGCTATGCACGTATGAATAGAGAACGAGGGACGCTTTCGCGTGCATCACTTTTGCTATTCGTTTTCATGTCCCTTTCAGGCTGGCACGTCGAATTTAACGAAAAAGAAAGACTCGATTGTTTCTGTGTGTGTGTGTGTGTGTGCGTGTATGTGTGTGTGTCCATGTAATAAGAGAAAAAGGAAACAAAACGTTAAAGGAGCACGCGTCTTGTCCAGCAGGCAAGATATAACGTGAGATTGCACTTGCATTATAAGAAAGAAAGAAGAATGGCAACGACGAATGGTTTACGACACTTACTCATTTTTCTCACAATATTCTATAGTCGCAAGATCGACAAAAGACTTTTGCCACGATCTTGACTAGACCTGACAATTTTTTTTTCTTCAAAAATCCTGTTCATCGATAAAGTTCTACCTATTCATATCACGCGAAGCTTCTTCTTGCAAAAAAAAACTCATAGCGATGTTTAAAATATTCCAAATATATATATATCGCCGGAAAAATGATAAATTTTTAAATATATACAACAATGACAAATACGCCTATCGTTTATATACAACCTTTCGTTGTATTTTTAACACTGTACGACTATGGTAAAGTTATTTCCGGTTGAACGAAAAATTCTCTGTTCGTTTTCACATAGCAGCGAATAGAATTTCTCGGCCTTTCTTCATTAGCCATGTTTAATTTATTTTACACCAAGTGTACCACCGGTCGATTTGACAAGGCGTAGTCTCCGTCTAGAAATGCCACAAGTATATACCAACACAGCTCGTTGGGAACGGCAGTCAAGTTTCTATACAGCTTGAGCTCAAACACACGGTGCATGAGGCGATGAATGTGTGCGTCTCTTTCTCTCTCTCTCTCTCTCTCTCTCCCTCTCTCTCATTCTGTTACAAAATTACAGCCGTTGACGTGTGTACCTGGTGTACGGAGCTGCTACACGGCTTCACCCACCACTTTGCTTCATTTCTCTTCGTGCGCTACCCATCCCTCCCCTTAAAAGCTTGCAGAAAGCTTATGTAGGGTTGCTCGCACTCCCTTTCTCTCTCTTTCTCTCTCTCTCTCTCTTCGTCTCTTGCCTTTGCGACGTTGAGAGGACATCCACTTTTCCAAGTGTGTGTGTGTGTTTGTGTGTATAGATGTATACGTGTAGAGCTTGGCTTCTCCGCTATGCTATTTTACTCGAGCGAATTAGATGCACCATCGCAACTTGCCATACGCGGTGACGGAATATTTCGAAATTACCTCGAATAACAGGGTAATAACTTGGTGCACTCTCGTTTTCCGCGTATACGCGCACATATATCCTACACTTTTCGACATATTGTAGGAGAATTTTTTTTTTTTTTTTTTTTTTTTTTACAATCTCGAAGAAAGCACGGTAATTACGGTCAGTTTCCAGTGGAATCCTTGATTCACAAAAACACTCTTTCTCTCTTTCCGTCTCTCAAGCCCAAAATAACTATTGACATAAAGTATACTGGGAATGCTATTGGAGGAACTATTGAAGCAAATTATACGAAATAGGTATTATAGATAAAATGATTGAATGCAAATATTCAACTTCCCAAAAAAAATGTTACAACGATCATTTGTAATATTCGCAAAACTCTGGTGAGAATGTTTTGAGGGAAAAGAAAAATTGATAAAACCAAAAGATGGACCATATGAGGAGGCAGCCGGGAATAGGGAAAAAATCGATCTTCTCTCGGCCTAAAATATGGCGATAAACAGCCCGCGGGGAACAAAATCTTCGTCGCCGTATCAAATATGGCTCATCTCTTGGCCATATCGCGGTGGATAAAAGCATTCCTCTGTTTTAGAGTCGATGTGTGTATATAGTATACGTAAATACAAGGAAGGGATAATGGGATGAGATCTCGTATATACAGAAAGAGAGAGAGAGAGAGGGTGATATGAAATTGGATTGTGACGAATCCGTTTGGACGTATCGCGTTGAAACTACGCGAGGATTAATATGCTGGTCGCTCGGTGCAAAGAGATAGCTGACGGGACATACGTCCGTTTTACATGATCCTTGCCAATGTGAGTTTCGAGCGTTATCACATCGGAAGGGAGCAACGCACAATGGGAATATCACCCACGATGCACGGCATTCTATTGCATATCCCGGATTTCTCTTGGCAAGCTAGCGCGAACCTCTCCGCATGTTTAATCCGATATACATATACAGCATATATATATATATACGAATGGCTCTCTCGCTAAAAGCACGTGACAGCCGTAAACGAGAACTCAATTCGCGTAACCATAAACTTGTCACATACGATGTCTACTTGTATTTATACGTAATTCGAAGCTGAGCTATATATAGACGCGATTCAGATTCAGAGCATCATTTCAATTTCGGAAAATGTGTCCAGTGGAGGGACTTTTTTTTTATTACTTCAAAGAATATAGGTATTAATAAATTGTTTTTCCAGAATTTTAAAAAGTAGAGGTAAACATATTTGCACTGAAAAAAATGGTTCGGGATTTACAATAATACTGTTATTGTTGGCCAGTTATAGGTATACTGGTGAAAAAATATTGCCCACACAGAAAACGCAGTAGCCCTTTTAGAAAATCCCGATTGCCGTAAAGTTCATACAAATATGACTAGTGAAGTATTTCTAATTCAACAATAATATCGCTGGTGAAGGCAAAGCAGTTTTGTCTACGGCGCCTATACTGCGCCTTTGTGGACGACACTCAATCGTCTGGCTAGCTTAGTCATTATAAATAGCTGGAAATTTATCGTTTTTGTAAATCAGCCATACTAACATAGCTCGCGAAACTACACTGTATTGTTCAAACAGCTGTAGTAGCTGATTTTTACATGCCTAGCTATTTCAACCATATAGTATGGCTGCGAGAATAACGTTGTGACACATAGCTATACTAATATGGCTCGCGCAACTATACTACGTTTTTGGAACACCTACAGTAATCTGTTAACGCGTGGTGTCTATGCCTCTGCCTCGCGCGAAAACGAAACCTCGCTACGCAAAATTTGATAATGAACGAGTTTGTGAAGAAGAAACTGAACGAACGGAATCTTGATGAGCTTATACCAACATTTGAAGGTAAGTCTGTTCTCACTTATCTACGGAATATGTAAAAAAGGACTATTTTTCCTGTTATATAAACGCCAATCGTATAACAAGCGAATTTTTGTAGGTTAGGTCAACTGTCATTTTCCTGCAAGGAGAGTATCATATGTCTCCGGGCCATGGATTCTCTCAAACTTCCAGGTGTGTTTCATTAGCTCTAAAAATCAAGTCTCTTTTGCAAAATATTTATGTATGAATATCATTATCGATAACAGATGATTAAAATAAATATTCATGATTATGAAACATATTGGCTGAATTTTTACTGTGACCCGAATATCCCCTACTATATATACCTACCTATACGAGTATAGGTAGGTACAATATCCTGTAATTTATCTATATAAAATGAATTTATA
The DNA here is from genome assembly GCA_963564615.1 of Rhorus exstirpatorius. Classification (NCBI taxonomy): domain Eukaryota; kingdom Metazoa; phylum Arthropoda; class Insecta; order Hymenoptera; family Ichneumonidae; genus Rhorus; species Rhorus exstirpatorius. Next base: position 34,627,700 of record OY751318.1, on the reverse strand, counting down.
ATTCAGCCATATTCTTTTGGTAGTATGGCTGGTACGTCTACCTCGTATGCTAGCGTTTATAAAACAGCTCTACTAGTATTGTTGGTATACAAATAATTCTGCCTACACTGACAAAACTGCTATCCACGAAACAACATTGTATATGCTTGCTTCGGCTATACTAGTATGGCTGGCGTTCGTCTACCTCGTATGCTAGCGTTTATAAGACAGCTATACTAGTATGGTTGGCATACGCATAACTCGTGATGGTGAACTCAACCATACTATGGTATTGCTGAAATAGAGATACTTGTCAGATTCGCGGAGCTATTGGGTATATGTCTGTCATGACATAGTGGTATGCTTACGCCAACGATATTGTGTCAGTCATATTTGTATGGCTTTATTACCTAGATGGTATGGCAGTAGCGTATTTTCCCATATAATATGGCTGAAGCAATAATAATTATGGCTCGAATCAGGAAACTTTTTAATTAATTACTCAGTACCTACATATCAGAGGCTGACCCCCACGGGGGTCAGCCTCTGATATGTAGGTACTGAGTAATTAATTTTTTTTCTTATCAAGGTTGATCGAGACGGGTTATTGCCCGTTGAAGCTTCGATTGCTCGTGTGACACATATATTATATGTATATATATGTATATGATATAAATATTTCGCCCGGGGAAAAGCATTGGCCCAGTTCTACGACAATTTTTCGGGCTACCCATTCAGTTGTCTCTCTGTTCGCGCAGGGACCCTCGTATGGCTCGTGTACATATACTACATACACACCCCGCGACCTCCGAAGTATTTTTCCGTTTTTCGCAATTCCTCGCGTTTTCTCTCCCACACATCTCATAGTTGATTGTGCTGTATATATATATATATATATATATATATATATATATATATATATATATATATATATATATTATATCTCGTGTAGATTCTTCGTTTCACGTGCTCATGCGGGCGGATGCTCTCTCATTGCTTTTCTGCTCGAAAAATGCCGGAGGCCAATAGCCAATCTCGTTTTCGCACAGCATATATACTACATAGTACAAATATACACGTGTATATTCACGACAATTCCGTAGAATAGAGTCCGAGCGGACGTATATACACATCAGTTCATACGTTCTATGCCTGGGCTCTCTCTCTCTCTGCTGGCCTGCGAATGTCGTTGAAACTTTCGCGACTTTCTTTTTGTCGCGCGAGACCCCCGTAAAATGATTCCATTATTACATCGCGCGGACGTTGGGGAAAGCAAAGGGAAAACAACCATCAGAGGATATAGGTATATATGTATATTACATAAGTCTTACTATATTATTGCACATTTGATGCGCGTGTCCATTCTCGAATATCGAAAAACAATCGCACATTATTTTCCATGTTTTTCAGGACCCCGTAGGGTCGTCGAGAAATTCACACTCGACTCTTTCGTATTTTTTTTTTTTTTTTTTTGTTCCGCATTCCGAATAGTTGAATCGCACTCAGAAGTGGCATAATTTTCAGTAATTCAAATGGATATAGAACGTATGAAAATAGTCGTACGGCGCGGTGTATAAAAATGGCTCTTATATGCACGCCCGCGCAACACTCGACGATAAGAGAGCGCTGACAAAGTCATAAAATATGTACATCGAGGCGAGACGATGTCACGATTGTAGAGGTGCAATGGGGCGGGGGGGGAGGGGGGCCTGCGACGTTCACTCGCGAAGATATTCAATTTCTCTTTTTTTTCCATATCTGTAAATGTGGAGCACGATATGAACAAGGTAATAAGATTCTGTCGTTATTCCCCGAACCCTTCGACCCTCTTTCCATAGTCGGGCTATACATGTTACACATATATATGCATTTGTATATATAGGGGTACATCGATATTTATATACAGAGCATTAAGGCGAACGCTCGACGAACGCGTATTATATTTAAAGAGTGAATTCTAATTTTAAAAGTGGAACTCTATAGTTGGTATTTCACACAAATAGCAAAAAACTATTTGTAACTCTTGAGTTTTACGAGTCAATAATGCATAATATAGGAACGGATCTACATATACAGACATGCTATATATAAATATACTCTCAATGACGAGTAAAGTATAACGGAAATCGATCGACACTATCCTCTGTTTGTCGCGCGGTGTTTCAAAAATTTTAGATCCATCATCGCGATTAAGTTTACGAGTTTCGATTCGGTGAAACGCCACCAGGACGAAATTGGCAACTTGATAAATTATCGCCGGCCCATATACATGCATAATATAAATATAGAAACGATCGGATAATCGAATTATCGTCGGGAAAGGGACCGCCGAGATGAGCTCGTCTATTAATTCGGCCCTCGATTCTCTCCTATACACATTTTGTTGTATATAATAGATCGCGCTCGAAGCACTTGTCTCGTTTCTTTTCATCCGCGTATCTCGTTTGATCTATATATTGTTTGAAATCATGCGCACATGAAATTTTACTTCAAATTGTCAAATAAACGTGTATATTATTTTTAAGCCACATAAAAATCATCAAAGATTATCGGAGCTCGATTGCAAAATTAAAAAAAAAAAAAAAGTAAATGAATAAAGAAACAAAAACAAACGAAACAATTGAGTGGGGAATATGCTCGTATGGTGCGTGTAATAAATGCATATTTATTTATGTCGTCGCTTTATTTTTCGTGTATGCAACGTTAATTTTAGTCCAAGGCATATCGTATTATATATGCATGCTACGACGTCTCGCGCCCCAGCACCAAATAGCACCGCATGATGGTAGGGTGACTGAACCAATGAATGAACGCATAAGCCTTTTTTCTATTTCGATAAAGCCGTATAATTTAACTTATTACGAATTTCTTTATGAGCTAATTAGATCTTATAGAACAATGTTCACAGAATATTAAAAAAAATATTCAAAGTGCCCTGTTCGCAAGGATTTTGTAAAAAAAAATTATAATGAACGAAATTACCAATTTCCCAGTGAATGAACAAAAATTCCAATGAATGAACTCTTATCTTTCCAGTGAATGAACGTACAATGGAACCAGAGATGCGCACGCATACTCGTGCGTTTTGAGGTTATGAAAAGCCTTTTCAACGCTCGTTCAATCACTGGAAATAGGTTAAAAAGCTGGACCAGTGAATAAACGGCCATATATATCGCAAACAATATTGGGTTTTTGACCAAAAATTCATTAATATAATTGAAGCTTAGCAATGTATAACGTTGCAAAAATTATTGCATATCTTTTAAAGAGATTTATCGAGGTGATATGGAATATTCTGGTATTCGATGCACAGTCAGATGGTTATAACAACATGGCTGTCTCTTATGAATATGCGCCCCAAGTACGAAAAAAAATCCATAGCATCGCAAATCTTTCACAGCTTCAAATAATATCACTACTAGATGTTTTCTCAGAATTTTCACTTCATTATGAATACAAAATTCTTCATAATAATAGAATCATATCTCTGCCGTTTAATTAAAATACTAAGCCTGTTCATTCACTGGTAGGTGTTCATTCACTGGTTCAGTCACCCTATATATAGTATATATACGGGAAACGACGAAAAGGAAATAAATGCTAATATGCACCAGCTTTCACCCCCCGGTGAAACTACTTCCCTATATTATATGGTCTCTTCCTCGCAGCATGTATCAAATAATGTCGAAAGGGCCACTCTACACCGAGCCTGATAACGGAATCCAAAAGCAATATAAACTCGCATCTATAATTTTTCCAATTCTATCATTATTTATATATCGCTGATTATTCATTCGTTAACAAACGCTGAGTAATTTATTTTCCGCTATTTTTCGTTTTATCGATTCAAACACATAATGATGATGATAATAATAATAATAATAATAATTAGTACCAATTTACCCGAATAATACAATTCAATCTATTGTAATTTAATTTATCAATACAATCCATTGTCGAAATAATTATACTCGTTAATCGTTGAAATAATTATACATTTATACTCGATCGAGGTTTCGATAAAAAAATATCGAGTTAATTTTAGGCAGGCATTGTTAAAAATTAATTGCATATCGTCCACGAACTGATATCGACGTTTATTATATGAAAATATAATACCTATATGAACGCGCAAGTTATACCGAGAAGAAGAAACAAAATTATATCGTATAAGCAATATCTACAGAGCTGCATAGAGGAAACTTATTGAGAATTAAAAAACAATAATAATCCGCGGCACGATTAACAAAGCCCCGCCATGCATATTTATTGCATTTCAATCAGCATGGTTGTGTCATTCTTCTTTTAACTCTTTTCTTTCGTTAGCTTCACACGTCATGCTCATGATTTTTCAAAATGCCACTCGAGCGACAAAACTGCCATATATATTATGTCGTGAGATAATCATCGGGTCGACGATATCGATATATATATATATATGCTTTCTCCGAATCTGTCAAACATCATTTTATCAGTCTGCTCTGCTGTAGTAGGGCCTGCTCACTCGTGCACGTGCATAACCATGATTTTGGTACTCGATAAAATGTGCAAGTACCTATTATACATATGTGCGTATATATGGGTATATGTATATAAGAGAGACGCGCGGCTTGCGGGCGAACGACGATGTTCCGCGATAGTTGGTACCGCAGCGACTCAATTCCGGTTGCACCGCAAAGCAGTCCCGTCGTGTGTCGTCCGCACTTTTGTTATATACGTATATCGAACAGGACGACCGAACAACGTGTGATATTATCCTCTGCTCACAAATTTCGCCCCAAAATACACACACACACACACACACACACATGTAAGTAAAATATTTGTGTATGTGTGTGCGTCGTGGGTGAGAGGCCACACGGAAACCACATGATTTAGTGCTGGTGCACTATCCGCGGTTCGCATGCATCGTCTGTGCTATAACCGTACATCCACGATGCCGCCACTCATTCAACGATTTACGTATTTTTTTTTATCGTCCTTATTTTTTCATCTCACCGCCCAGGCCTCTCGTGATTAATAACATACAATTAGGCAAAATTAACTAAACGCCTATGTGAGGGGATCACGTTGAATCAAATGCGAGACAGAGTCTCGAGAAATTTTGGTGTTTCGTTTCCCATGTAGCATTAATAAATACTTATTTAACACTATTATGTCCTTCGCAATTATACTTGATTCAAGAAATATTGCTGATGATACGAAATTATTAAACCTATACATGCGCAATCAATAATCTTGTGTGTATAATTTAAAAAAAAACAAGCCACGAAATATATTGTATATCGGATTGCGAGTGTGCGCATGTATCTAAAAGCCATCGTACAGACGCGTTTTGATAATGGCCTGCTTGAAATTCGGTCATGCAAGTGCGGTATAGGTCATTCGTAAAACAAAAGGCAGAATAATTGTCCTTTTTATCGATGAAATCTCGATAATATCGTTCCGCATTCGACGTTTAATGCCTCGCATATACGTGTTATATGTATACCCCTATATACAGGAATGTCTTCTGTATCTTGGATGGAATACATCTGTCTGCGCAATATGTAACTGTAACAGGGCAGAGCTTTAACGTTGAATTTTAATATAAAGACCGCTCGGAGTCATACATAATGAATTGTTGCCACGCAACGATTACGCTCGAACGGGTATTGCTGATGACATTATTGTGAGCTCGGCTTGTAATTAAAATTTCGACACAAGTCCCCCCCAAAAGCCTCGCTCTCGCCAACCGTTAACGAGAACGATAGTTAAACAAATTTATAATACATACATATATGTATTTACCTACCAATGCACATGAGTTTGTCGGACTGGTTTTTTTTTTTTAGTTATGAACCGTCAGCGACGAGTCGCTCTTGGAACTAAAATTGTAAAATTCGAAATGGCACAAAATACGAAAAAATTGATAGTCGAGGGGTTTTATGGGTATACGTGAAGTATTGGGAAGGATTATATACCATATATTGATCGATCGATCAAGTTGGGCATCGGTCGCAGTCATGCGCAATATATATTGCAATTTCACCACGTACTATACAATATAATATGCAAAGTATATTTATCAGAGCTGGGCAAAGTACCAGAAAGTACTTCAAGTACAAAGTACAAAGTACTTGATATATAATTATGATAATTATATATATTATTATATAATTATTAATAATTATGATATATAATTACCTTTCCTCTCAAAAATGGAGTTGGTTTCATTCGATTTCCACGTAATTTGGCGTTGTTACACCAATTTTGGCGGCAAAAGTCAATATTTCGATTTTTTTTTAATTCCCAGTTTTCGATTCTCGAAATAAATAGACTTTTGCGAAAAGTGAGTAAAACTAAGCTACCTGTCTCAAAACTGTATGTTTTCACTTTATAATGCCGTTGGTTTTGTTCAATTTCGTTAAAAATCAACGGAGATATTGCAAATTCAATCAAAAAAGTAATTTTTACGAATTTTTCAGTTTTTTTACCCTTTTACCTCATTTTTGACTAACTTTTTACCATTCTTTTGGTAAAATTTCAAGTGCAAGTACTTGAAGTACATGCCATGTACTTGAAAATTTGAGTACAGGTACTTTAAGTACATGCAATGTACTTGAAATTTTAAGTACAGGTACTTGAAATACTTTTGAAGTACTTTGTACTTCAAGTACTGTACTTCCAGTACATCGAAAGTACCGGTTACTTGAAGTACTACCCAGCTCTGATATTTATTCGTTATTTTTTCTTATTTTATTATGATTATTATCAGCCATTTAACCGTTATCAAATTGATGCTTTGAATAAATATTCGGATGGATGTAATTTATTTCTCGTGTGTTAAAAAATCCCGTTTGAATTTCGCGCGCAAAGTTAGAGAATGACACACAGGGGGGCGAGCGATGCGCGCTGCAATGCAGGTGACGCCATGCGGTGGTGGTGGAATCACTGGATTGTATACAGTTATATTTCAGTGGGTGGAACTGTGTGAAAGAATGGCGATGAAAGTTCGATGCAATTGGAGTTGAGAAAAAAAAGTAGATTTAAGAATTCCGATCGAAAAAAAAAAGTTAATTAACAAAAACAGAAGGATGATTCTCAGCTGCGAGCCAAGTACGCTCGTTCATCCTCATCATAGTTCATAAACGCGAGTTATTCCCTCTTTCCTCTCACCGCGAGAGACACGCGCGGTTGACAGCTGACGTGAGAAAAAATAAATAAACTTGTTTTTTTCATTCATTCCGCTTTTAATAAAAACGTGATATCGATCAAACCGCGACACGATAATTCCCTGTTAACAGTGGATACCTTTCATTCCATTATCGATGCGAAAATTTTCACGGTGAACATGAATCCCTCGAGGTTAAGAATTTTCATCGCTATATTGTCGCAATTGAAACAATGTTTTCATTATGCCTGACGCAAGCGTGACAGCTCGAAGCGGAGGATCAAAGAAATATTATTTAAAAACAATTCGTCGAGTGTACAAGAGGGTGAAAAAAGAAAAGAAAATCGCGGCTAGGGCGGTACGAGCGGAAGAAAATAAGTGATAATTTGTATGGAAAGCTCGCGGAGTCTTATAAGATGCTCGGTCGTTTCAAGTCGGTTCTGCTGAACGCGGTGGGAGTCAGCGAACTGGGCTTGCAGTACAATCAGGATTCCGATAACGAGAATTGCACGAACGGGGTGTCGTCGAATGTCGTTGTAGAGGAAAAGCCATACAGCAGACCCAGCTTTTTGGGTTTGACCAACGAGGAGATGCAGGTAGGCGCGCGCATGATAAAAAATTATTTTAAGAACGATGAGTCAAAGGTGTAGCATGGTCAGAAAATTCGTACTCTTTATTTATTTTTATTATAATTTATTTGTCAAATTTAATATTTCAATCGAAATATTTTGCTCCGATATTCGCATGCATTTTACTCTACTCCGGATACATTATTATTATTATTATTATTCATTAATTTATTCAACGGGAAAAAATCCTTTTACATTATCACATTTTATACAAGTGGAACATTTGGGTAGTAAAAGTTGATATAAAGATAAATAATAATAATAATATTAATTATTATTATTATTATTGAATTGGGAGGGGACGGACAGTGACCCGATAAGATTCCCTTATAGTACAAAAATATCGTAACTTGCGCACTTTTGTCGCACAAACCTCTCTGACGAAACAAAAAAAGTAAAATAATAGTTTAATGTACAGCTAATGTTAAATTACAAATATCACGTAACGTCTCACGAACCGAACGACAATAAAGATACTTCAGCCTCGGATCGAGTTCGCCTATGAGCGAGTTTGACGCCTTTCTCGTTTTATCGAACGAACTCGATATTCTTCCCGTTCGGATCATGGTCAGAATTATTTTTCTTTAATATCAGACCGAACCGTAGGTAAGCGCCGATCACAGAGTAAGACCGATCATAGTGCCGAGAGATCTGAGTCGTTTGCCATGGTGCGCCGGATACGCGGAATGCATAAACGCGGGAAAGAGCACATGGAACGAGGATCAGGCTTGCGCAGTAAGGGGAGATTTAAAAATGTCGAATCACGACGCGACACTGCCGTACATAATGTTTTCCATGTTCGACGGACACGCCGGTTATCTGGTAGCCCTTACCGCGAGATTGCATCTTCATCGAATTATACTGGTACGCGAGACGAAAAGAGCTCTGGGGGAAAAAAAATAAAAATAAAAATCACGAAAATTTCGTTTCTCTTCGATCTCTCTGATTTGGGCTTTTCGATTATTTTCTCGCGTCTCTTTCGTCGCAGGAAAAATTAGAGGCTATACCGGAGAAAGCGCTGTTGAACGAGAGCGAGGAGAGAGGAGTGAAGGGTCGCGAGCTCGTGATCGGCGCTATCGAAATGGCCTATCGCCAGATGGATAGAACGGTGGAGATTCAGGCGCTCGTCGGCGGCGGCGGTTGCACCGCGCTGACGGTTTTATTCTTGAACGGTAGGCTGTACGCGGCTGGCGCGGGTGATTCGAGGTTCGTTGGATGCGTTGAGTATGAAAATATTGAGGCGAAGGGGGATGAACTTTTTTTTCGCTAGCGATGATTCGTTGTTGTCGGCCAAAACAGAACTGTGCTCGTTTATGGTGATACCGAACGAGCCCTGACGCGTGATCACACGCCGGATTCCGAGTCGAATCGCGTGAGGGCTCTGGGCTCCCTGAAACGCGGGGAATTGTTGCACGGTCATTTTACCCCTTTGGAATTTAAAATACGTCCGTTGCAGCGTGATTTGGGCACCGTGGTTCTTTATCGCGAGTCCTTCATGACCGGTTGGGCTTACAAAGTATTGACGCACGCGGATCTTCGGTTACCTCTCGTATCCGGTCATGGCAAAAGGGTAAAGTCAATCGTCGTATCGTCTTCTCTTTGTCTCTCTCTCTCTCTATTCCCGTGTTTTCCCAATAAAATCACCGCTTGGCATCAAAATAATAATCGTTACGATTGCAATTCCGACGTGAGCAGAGTCGAGTTATGGGAACTATAGGCGTTACAAGAGGTTTCGGTGATCATGGCCTGAAAGCGGCCAATACCGGTGTCAGCATAAAGCCGTTCCTCTCGTCGCAGCCGGAGATACAGTCGCTGAATCTCGAGGATTACGATCTGACGGAGCGCGACTGCGTCGTCATAGCCACCGACGGTCTCTGGGACGTTGTGTCGGACAAAGAAGCGGCAAATATCGTTCGTAAGATTTTGGCTCCCGACACCCCTTCCCTTGAATACAGGTATGAAAATCTTTTTTATTACAATCAGAATAATGTAATCGCATACATACATATAAATATATATATATATTTTTAATAATACAAGAATAAATCAGAGCTGAGCAGTACTTCGAGTATCCGATACTTGCGATTTACCGGAAGTACAGTACTTGAAGTGCAAAGTACTTTAAAAGTATTTAGAGTACTTTACTTGAATTTTCAAATATTTCCATGCGCCTCGAGTACTTTTTAAGCACTTTTACGTACGCCAAGTACTTTTTCAAGCACTTTCGAGTATCTCGAGCACTTTTTCAAGTACCTCCATGTGTCCCAAGTACTTTTCAAGCACTCGCATGCGTTCAAAATACTTCCGTGTGCTTCGATTACTTTTCAAGCACTTTCGCGTACTTTTTCCAGCACTTCCATGCGCTCCGAGTACTTTTCAAGCACTTCCGTGTATTCAAAATACTCTTTAAGCGCATCAATGTGCAAAAAGTACTTTTCAAGCACTTCCGCGTATCCAAAGTACTATTCAAGTACACCCGTCTGTCCAAAGTACTTTTCGAGTACTTATATTCGTTCCAAGTACCTTTAAAGTACTTTCGCATGCTTCGAATACTTTTGAAGCACTTTCATGTACCCCAAGTACTTTTCAAGCACCTCTGTTCATCGCAAGTACTTTCATGTGCTCCGAGTACTTTTCAAGCACTTCCGCATATGCAAAGTACTATTCAAGTACACCCGCCTGTTCAAAGTACTTTTCGAGTACTTTCATTCATTCCAAGTACCTTTAAAGTACTTTCGCATGCTTCGAAAACTTTTCAAGCACTTTCATGTACCCCAAGTACTTTTCAAGCACCTCCATGCATCTCAAGTACTTTTTCCAGTACGTTAACGTGCTCCGAGTACTTTTCAAGCACTCCCGTGTATTCAAAATACTCTTTAAGCGCATACATGTGCCCAAAGTACTTTTCAAGCACTTCCGTGTATGCAAAGTACTCTTCAATCACACCCATGTACTCAAAGTACTTTTTGAGTACTTACATGCATTCCAAGTACATTTAAAGAACTTTTACGTGCTTCGAGTACTTTCCAAGCACTTTCATCCGCTTCGAGTACCAAGTATGAAGTACTTTTGAACACGTTTCGCTAGTGGTAGAATGTATAACGCCTTTGAATATATAATTGAGGAGCGTTCTGCGCCATCTTTTGGTTGAGATTGTAAGGAGTGACCGTTCAAAGGCTCAAGCTATACGGTAGTTACGCTGTCATTGTCAATGCATGGCTTCGTTTTTAACAATCTGCGTATTATATTCTTTATATTTTCCTTTTTGAAGCCTGAAGCTAAGCAAATCTCAATTACAATCGTCAATGCTATTTTCTTTATTTATTTCCAATTCATCGTTTTGATATTTATATTCCAATCTGCCTAGCCCGAGTGAATTGCACAATGTGAAAATATGCTTTGATACAAAAAGTAATCGAATTAAAATCAAATGAGCTCAAAGAGTACGTAAGAAATCAAATATAAGTACTAAAATTTGCGAGATGTATGGCTGAAAACTTGAAATGTATTTTATACATGATACTTGACGTACTTTCAAGTAAACTGTTACCTCGAGTAATTCAAATATTTAGTACTTCAAGTATTTGGTATCTCGATTATTCAGGGTACTCGATACTTGAGATAAGCGAGTACTTCAAGTACTCGCAGTACTTTTTAATCTGTACTTGAAGTACTTTTCGGTACTTTGCCAAGCTCCGAGATAAATAAATCGAGATTATTCCGGGGACAGACTGACGATGGCGGCCCAGGAGCTCGTACAAGCGGCCCGGGGTCGTTTGATCGGACGTATATGGAGGGGAAAGCCCGAGAATCCGGAGGAAAATGATGAGAAATATTTTCCAATGGCCTCTGTCGACGATATAAGCGTAATCGTTGTGCCGCTTTATCCATATCTTTGCGAGCATAAACAGTGGTTAAAGAGCATGCGACAAGAGCGATATGCAATGGAAATAGCAAGTGTATCCGTAAAAGACATTACCTCGGCTCCTTCTTAATAGATATATATATATACACAACGATAGGATGTAACTCTGGAAATTCGCAACGTCGAGGAAAACAAAACAAAAAATCAGCGATAATTGTTTCGTAATCGACTCCGCTCATCCGGATGCACCAGCGTTTTTTTTTTCTCCAGTGAAACTCTTCTCCATTTTTTCTTTTTTTTTTCTCTACATTCCATCGTCCGCCCGATGCAAGTTACGAATTTTAATGGCATTTAAAAAAAAAAAAAACATGTAATGTTTAATTTGTAAATGTCTTTTTCTTCTCGTCGAATGTACTTTTATATGTATGAATATTTATTTATGTATCGATTCATCCTTGCTACTTTTTTTTTGTTTTTTTTTTTTTTAATGGATTTGTTGGCTTCGGTTTTATGGGAGGTAGCGTCCATCCATCTACCGCAAGAACGATAATAACATTGGGAGATTCGTGGAACAATATTTTTCACTTTATTCACCAAAGATGTCTGCGGTTTTTCCAAATGTTACATACTTTGGTAATAACGAGCTTTCGAAATCTTTTTTTTTTCCATCTTCTTGCCGCAGCAAAAAAAAAAACATTGTTAAGCAAATTTTCAAGAAAAAAGACATTTTGTGTCGTTTTTTTTTATACCGGCAGAAGAAGAAAGCCAGAGTTTTCGCGTGGAATGCCTCGTGCGTGTGAATCAGTATGTTTAATTATTGTTTGTTCTCGGTCTCTCTGCTCCGTTGAAAAAAGAAAAAATAAAAAATGAAAAATGATAAAACCCGATACAGGAAATATCGTGTCCTAATTCATATTGCAAATTATTCACGGCCTTCTACAGCGCCCTCCTCAAACGACGACCTCTTCAATGTCAAAAGCTAAAGTTTTGAGCGGTTTCGATCCTAAGACCGACAGAGGGCACCACTGCCACACGACCTGTGTACGAATACGCTGTTGGTTATCGGATTCGGTTCATCTACAGGAGGCTTAACCGCCAATTAATTTAATTTTATGTCACTTTGGTCGAGTTAGATATGATATAAACAACAATATTGCTAAAATGAAAAAATCGTCTCTGACGCAGTAACGTATCGATGAGCATATTTTTCCGCAGTACAGGCACAACAATTTTTGTGATATACACTTAAATGAATGCTTGTTATAACTAAATTTTCAGATAAAGACTCGTCTTTTGTCATCAAGACATAATCTAGTGTATAAAATAAAGGGCAGCTCTCATACATTTGTTGTCTTTTACAACAAACGCGTGAATCGCGGTTTGAAACCGAAACCGCCAAAACGGTGCATTACCCGGGAGGCCAATGTGCACACAGCTGACTCAAAATCTGCCATACCGCCCGAGTCAATGTCCACGCGAACTATGGCGATCTCTCTATACCAGTCTCTGGTACAGCTCACAATCTTTTTAGAGAGCAAGGGCACCACCGGTCGGATGCACTTTTCTGGCAAACTTGCCACTTGCCGCTCCAACCTCAATGTTTACCGGGCCACACAAGCCTGAAAAAATTTCGCCGCATATGTGCGAGTCACCGTTTCATACTATTAACCAAAATTAACGTAACATCAACAAACCATTGCATCGTTCAAGAATTGACTTTCGACAAAATTCATCCGTATTCATGAAAAGTAGTTACAAGTTTTAATACCCGCTAACACAACACCCGGCGGGCCAAACGCCAAACGATTCTCGCACGTAACCTACAAATATACGGCCACGAATACATGAAATGACAAATCTCAAGAGTTTCATCGAGGATAATATTCGGCTTGAGATATTAGCCGTAATATGGCTCCTCTATCTCTGGGAATTGTACTTGTCATTGCGTCAGGTAATTCCTTACGTTTTATCGCAAAAATTGAAAGTGCACATTTTCTTTTTTTTTTTTTTTTTTTTTTTCATTTCTGCCCTGGCAATGATGAAAAATTTTCAAATTTCTTGGCTGCTCAGTTTATTGAATCGCGATAATCGGTCGTTATCTTTACAGAGAAAGTTGATGCGATCGCTCGAAACTCCGCCCTCGTGTCTCGACGGTCTTATGCCCCTCGATGTATACCAAAAAGCTCGTAATTATGCCCTGGATAAGAATACATACACCAATTTCTCCGATCTCTTCTCCACCATCCTCAATACGGTACGATTAATTTGAAAAAAAAAAAATTACAAAATACATAACCGACGATTCGCCAATTGTGAGAATACGACAAAATTTTACACTTTTCTCCCATTTTTTTTGCTTCCGTCTTTAAGATATTCATCGGCATGTTCACTTTCTATTATTTCTGGCAATGGGGCGCTCGAATTATCGAATCGTGCGGCATAAATGGAAAAAATGAGATTCTCACGAGCGCCGGCTGCATGTTCGTCATGAATGTCGTTACCGCCGTAACCAGTCTTCCGTTCAAGATATACAATGTCTTTGTTCTGGAGCAAAAGTACGGCTTCAACAAGCAGGTGAGAGGAGAAAGTTTCACGAAAATTTCACAAAACGTTCGTCGCATGCTTAATTTAAATACCGAGTACTCGAAATACCGAATCGATAGAGTAGGGATATGAGTACACGCTAGGATAGATATAGAATATAGATACGCACAAGCCTGTTAATTAATCAATTTTCAAAATTCGATATTTCGAAAACTATTGCGAAAAAGTACTTGAAATTTTAATTTCAAATGCTTCAGGTATACGGATACTCGAAGTACAGGTGGAGTACTTGGAAATTTAAATACAATACTTGAAATACTTTTTAAGTACTTTGTACTTCCGGTATACCGCAAGTATCGAGTACTCGAAGTACTAAATCGAAAGAGTAGGGATATGAGTGCACGCTAGGACAGATATAGATACACACAAGCCTGTTAATTTATCAATTTTCAAAATTCGATATTTCGAAAACTATTGCGATGCGCCAAAAATTCTTCTGTACAAGTTAATTTCGCATGAAAATGAAGCTAATATGGAAAGTTAGAACGAAATCGGTGCGCAGACGCTTTCGGAAGTTTATCCAACGTCTTTGAGATACCAAGAGTACTTGAAATACGTCAAGTATAAAATACTTTTCAAGTTTTCAGCTATACATCTCGCAAATTTTAGTACATATATTTGATTTCTTACGTACTCTTTGAGCTCATTTGATTTTAATTCGAGTACTTTTTGTATCAAAACATATTTTCACATTGTTCAATTCGCTCGGGCTAGGCAGATTGGAACAGAAATATCCAAACGATGAATTTGAATTAAATAAAGAAAATAGCATTGACGAGTGTAATTAAGATTTATTTAGCTTCAAGTTTGAAAAAGCAAAAAATGAAGAATATAATACGCGGATTTTTAAAAACGTAGCCGTGCATTGACAATAACACCGTAACTGGCGTAGAGCTTGAGCCTTTGAACGGTCACTCCTTACAATCTTAACCAAAAGATGGCGCAGAACGTTCCTCAATTATATATTCAAAGGCGCTATACATGCAACCATTGGCAAGACGTATTCAAAAGTACTTTATACTTGGTAGTGAAAAAGTACTTGAAATTTTAATTTCAAATACTTTAGGTACAGATACTTGAAGTACAGGTGAAGTACTTGGAAATTTAAGTACAATACTTGAAATAATTTTTTAAATACTTTGTACTTCAAGTACTTCAAGTCCGGTATACCGCAAGTACCGAGTACTTGAAGTATTGACCAGCTCTGAAACTGGTAGATTATCCGCTGATTTTAAGGAGGTTCAGGCTTTTTAAAGAGCAGCGGAAAGATCGCTGCGCACGCGGTACGCGATAGAGAGGTCCTCGTTACGAGATCCCAAGCGTTATTGTACAGCGCAAGCCTCTTTCCTTAAAAATCATGCACCGAGACTAGTTACCTTTTCTTACGTAATAATCTTAAATATTGTCTCTATCCGTTGGATGTTTTTCCATTGATTTCGTATATATTTCTATCTGACATAAACAATTGAAAATCGGATCGGGAACCGACGTTGCTCGAAGAGCCCGATCTATGCCAATTTTTTTCTCAAAAAGCGCGCAGGAAAAAATTCAAAAAAAAAACAATTGACGAGACACATTGATAAGCAGAAAAAAAATTATAAAAATTTCAACCCAACCGTATTATTGTTGTCCAAAAGTACGGAACCTCCTTAACGGAAAATATACATTTTATATATTGAATTTTAACATTTTTCCGACCGAACAGAGCACTCCCGAGCTACCTGTTAAAATTTCAAATTATTCGGTTTCGTAGCTCGCACAGAAATATGCCTTTCGCATGCTCTTTAACGAATAAAGTTTGCAAAAAAAAAAAAAAAAAACAAACAAACAAACAAACAAACAAACATACCCAATAAACGTCCGACGTTTCTCTTGGGCAGACACCGGGATTCTTCGTCAAGGATCAATTGAAACAATTCGTCGTGATGCAAATAATAGCGCTGCCATTTCTGTGCGGTATTATTTGGATAGTAAAGAACAGCGGTGACAATTTTTTCATCTACGTATGGCTCTTTACCACCGTCGTAACGCTCTTCATGTCGGTCATCTATCCCGAGATTATCGCGCCTCTCTTCGACAAATATTCACCGCTGCCCGAGGGTGAGCTCAAGCGCAGCATCGAGGCCCTCGCCGCGTCCGTAGATTTTCCGCTTTACAAGCTCTACATCGTCGAGGGCTCGAAGCGTTCGTCTCACAGTAACGCTTACATGTATGGTTTTCATAAAAACAAGAGAATCGTACTTTTCGATACGCTCGTTAAGGGTTACTGCAAATCCGAGAATGGCGATATAAAGGAGGATCAGGGATGCGAGATCGATGAAGTCGTGGGAGTCTTGGCTCACGAGCTCGGACACTGGAAATACAGTCATACCATCAAGTCGCTGTTACTCGCACAAGTAAATATATATTTAAATATATATATATATATATATATATATATATATATATATATATATATATTTTTTTTTTTTAATCTTTTTCAGGGAATTAAATATCCATTACACATTTATCGATTGGTTCTTTCGGTATAAGAAAAAAAAAATTATAACTATTTCTATAATGAGTCGATTTTTTTTACGATGAATCAGAAAAATTCAAGAAATTCTTGTAAAATAACGTTTGTCGTGTCAAATTCTTTTAATTTCGAAAAAAAAAAAATACATTTATCGTTATTACTTTGTCCCTGAATGGAATTTTCGAATATACATTTGTTTAATTATTCGTAAAACCGTAGGAGAATTATCAGGAATCGTCGAACGATTAAGACGATTTTTGGTAAATTCTTGAGGTACGTAAACCATTTAATTAACAATTTTTGTTCGTTGCGAATTTTCAGATAAGCTTTTGCATGAACTTGTTGCCATTCTCGATCCTACTGAACTACAGGCCGATGTACGTTGCCTTCGGTTTCACGGATAGTCAACCGGTTTTCATTGGACTCATCATCGTCATGATGTACATTCTAACGCCTCTGAACACGGTTAGGACTCGAACGAATTATGAAAAAAAAAGAGAAATAAAATGAGCCCAATTTGCCTAATTTATTGATTTTTTTCATTTTTTCAGTTGGTGGGTTTTCTGCTGACGGTGAATTCACGAAGATTCGAGTTTCAAGCCGATCAGTTTGGCAAAAAGCTCGGTCACACGGAGCCCCTGAAGCGCGCATTAGTAAAATTGCAAAAGGACAATCTGGCCTATCCTCTCTTCGATAATTTGTACTCCGGTTGGCATCACGGTCATCCGCCTCTGCTCGAGCGTCTCAGGGCACTGGACAAAGTCGAATAAACGCTGCTCGTGCGTAGATTTTTTTTTTTTTTTCCCCGCCCGCTTACACGCGATAATGCTCGTATTTTCAATTTTATAACTTTAATTAAACTATAACGATAAATTTGAGAATTAAAACCGCGAAATTGCGTATACTTCCCCCCGAACCCCCCAAAAGTTTCAAATATTATTCGTATTGTTTTATTTTATTGATATTTTCCAATAATCTCGGCTATCGCGTTGATCCAAACGGCAACGGCGAACGAACCAGCGTCGACGTCGTTCAAAAATTCCGCCTGTTTTACGTAACTCGCTCGTCCGGTCCTGCGTGAAAAAGAAAGGAAAAAAAAAACGCGATAAATCACAATTGCGAGTATTTTTGCGTTTTCTATAAAAAAAACTACGAAGCGATCGAGTTGTTCGCTTTCTTATTTAAAATGGATGAATCTCGTTGTTCGGGGGGGAGAAAAAAAATGATAAAGAATGCTTTCATTTTTTTTTTTTTTCTCAAACCAACGAGATTGGCCCATTTATGCTCCTCACACGCACTTTGGCGTCATGTTTCTCGTCGCCTCGCAACCCGACCATGCCGCTTTCCCAATCTTTTCAATCATCTCGCTCGGCGAACCCGTCGCGCCGTCTCCCAGTGCTTCGCACGCCGGTATCAGAGTATCCAGCTGAAGCAAATTTTCCATCAATTTATTCCTCATTTCTCCATTACTGCGCTTTGTTACATTTTGTTTTTTTTTTATCAAGGTAGTTCGGTCGAATTGAGGTTCACGTTTAACACCCCGTTCTTTTTCATTTATCCAAAAGAGTTGATCTTGCTCCACGTTTCGGCAAAATTTCAAATTAATTCACCGTGTAGTTTGGGCATAATTAATGAATAAGTTAACATTGCTCTTATAGGGCATAAGGCTCAGATGGCACCGCCGACTATCGAAATTTCAGTATACACGAAAAATTGATCGTTTAAGGGCAAAAAAAAAAACTTGCCACAATAATGGTTGATATCGCTGAGAGATATTTACCAAAGATTCAAGTCGATTTACCGTACGGTTTTTTTTTTTTAATTTCCAATAATTAATGCGAGTCCGCGGCCTCTGTACTTGTCATACACCGGATCTGCTCGCTAGCAGAAGTTTACTAGGGGGAAAAAAAACATGTGAAAACCAAAGCTAATCCGCGTCTCAATTCGGATTCGATTAACGCCAGCTAAAGTGGTTCTGAAAAACTGTCACGTTTGAGTTGTTCGGCAAGATATGCAATGTCAAAACTAGACGATTTCCGAGCACATTGCATACTGGGCGTTGATTCGACTGTACTCGCTTCGAGACGAGCCTTTTTTTTTCCCTGGTTCTTCATTATACTGTTTTAAAAAGCATACACTGATATGATATGTTAAGGCGGCCCATCAGTGACAAAACTAGTCAAAAATCGTGACGTGAAAAAAAAAAATCATAAAATCTATCATGATATTTTCTAAATACTCTGTCTAAATAAAATTTATGAATTTCGATGACGTTTCCCGTGATATTTTATTCATAATTTATTATAAATAATATTATAAATAAAGTCTCAACTGACAAAAGTATTTTTAAGGGAGTTCATCTGATGATCGAATTAACAAACAGATATTGATTAAAAAATTCGAGTACACTTATGAGTATCTAAAAAGTCACCTGTTCAAATTTAAAACTTTCCGGATTTCTTGTTTGTGCGCAATTAACAAATAAAATTTTTCTTAATTAACATGGTCTCTCATGGATTGTCGTGTTTTTTTCATTTATAAACCTGAAATTTGCAACCATTGACAAATAGTTTCGAATTAAACTTTTATAATGGATACAAAAAGATGCGAAGAACGTTTGGATAGCTTTCTTAAATCTATAGGATTCTTGTGAACTTTAGAATTAATTAGTTTGTCTCGAAATATACTGATTTTTTGGAGGTTAGCCTCCATATTACATGCTAAACTTATTGAACGGACTACGCTAGTCGTAACAATTTTTCTTTTGACTAACTCGGTACCAGATGAACTTCCTTAATGCTGTCAGAGCGATCGAGTCAAAAACGATAGCTGATATTCATATGTTTCCTCGCGTGTGGAATGACAGACATATATTGTATCCGAGATTTGCACACACACGATGACTTTCGCGATTAAATTTCTCGGGAAAATCCCTGGCAAGACACAATTTTTTAAATACCATTGGAAAGTTCACGATTTCATCTTTCAATACTCAAAATTTGAATAAGAACTCACGTCTTTGTCAAAAGGTATCATGTCACTTCCGGTGAAAATAGAATCAACCGCCATAAGACCCATGCTAAAGTAGGTAACTAGGCACCGTGAAATTTTGAGAGAGTGTTCATTGCATCTTAGATCTCTCCCGAAGTTTCATTCGTATCGCCGGTTTTTTAATTCACTGATGAGCCACCTTAACTGAATGGAGGATAGCTATGCTAGCGAGTGCACGGTGCGAGTTTCGCTTAGAAGACCAGCCGCGGCCATCTTTTAGGACAAAAACATGGGAATCTGTCAGATAAAGTGATTAACATCATGGAAAACTGCTCCAAAATTACTCCTGTCACTCCGAAATGCTCGCAGCTGACGGAATGATTTGAATTCCCGTGCTCCTTTTGTCTTTTTTTTTCGGAAAAAATGGCGTCGCTTCGCGGTTCAATTGGGGACCACATCCGAAGCCCTATCCTCCATCCAGTTAATATATATATATATATATATCAGTGAAAGCATACAACAAAACTTGCGAATGCAATCTAGTAACTTTATGCGTAAGGTTAGGTTAGCTCGCTCCCTAACGTAGAGAATGACTCAAGTTGAGTCTGTCATTATTCCGGGTATTAATTATTATTAACTTATTAGTAGTAGTGAGTTTTACTTGCACAGCCTTTTCGGCTTTTTACAACGCTCTCATACACACATCACTCTTACACTGGGCCTACTATTTTATTTTTTCGGTTCATTTACGGAACTATTATTCTCTCTGTTGATTTTTGCAACCTCATTGCTATCGGCCCAGTGTATTTGTGAGAACCTACAATTTTAGGTGGGTTTCGAACCACCGAGCTCGCAGAAAAAGCATCTGGAAAAATCCATTGGTGCCGGCCGCGGGATCGAACCCTGACCGCCTGCGTGGCAGTCCAGAGTCGGACCAACTGGGCCACTGCTCGCTCTTTTATTAACTTCTTATTTACACGCCTAAAAGAAGCTTGTAATATTTTTTTATGCAACAATACCAATTTATCATAGCTTTCATATGTTTAAATTGTACGTAAATAAATCTGAATTACGGATGAAATTTGACTTTGGCCAAAATCGACCGAATTACCTTAAAATGAAAAGAAAAAAAAAAAAAGAAGTTTTTCCTTGTTCGTACCATTGTTCTGTCTCCGGGAGTCGCTTTGCTGTATCTCATGATACAATCTATACCGCGCTTCCATGCTCTCAGCCAAGCTTGACTCCATTCCTCGTCGTTTTCACAATTTGCCAACTCCGATGCGGCCGCCTTGAACATCAGGCCGTATATAGCGCCGGACGTACCGCCCATACGTTCTTCCGCTATCCAAGAGAGCTCCAGCAGCAACGAAGCGGGATGAAAAATTTTACGATCCCCGAGAGCCGTTAAAACGCCTGTCGTCGAATAAGCGCGTACAATTTTAGCAGTTTTTTTTTTTCCCCCAACCCAATTCGTTCGGAGAACAAATTTTGTCAAAAGTCATATGTAAAGTATTTTATCGACCAACCGTCGGCGAGACTTCTGTGCGTAAAACCGCAATCACCATCGCCGCAGCCTCGATCCAAACCGTTTATCCTTTCCTCGTTCTCGATTATTTTTTCGCACGCATACGTCAAACAATCTCTCATCATCGCGGCCTGTCGCTCGTTCAATTTTCTTCCGGCATTGCGCGTCATGGTTTTTCGACGCTCCTCGTCGATCTCGATCTCGGGACGAGATTCGCGCGGTGGCAAACTGCAAGCTCGTCCGGGCCAGCAGGGTGCCTCGGTCTCGTCGTCGAGACAATCGACGATGAGACTCGATTTTTCATCGATAAGATGTAAAATTGATACGTGCACTCCCGCGCTGTCCAGCGAGGTCATCAGAGTTCCGGTGTACACCCGAAGGGGCTTTATGCCACGAGTTTCTTCGAGGCATGATCAAAAAAACCATCGTGTAATGAAAAATGATAAATGAAAAGTATCGTTGGGTTTGAAAAAAGTTTGTATTTCGAGCGAAAACTTTCGACTAACCGAGCTGCTTGATGACTTCGTGAACGACGATACCCTGCTCAAGTTGGCTGGTGGAGCCAAAGTTATTGATAATAACCGCAACGGCGCTGCCATCGATCAGCGACAGCGTCTCGATTATTCTGTCGAGCAAAATCTCAACTATCTCGGAGGCGTTTCTCCACTCGACTCTCTCGTAGCCAGCCTCACCGTGAACACCGAGACCTATTTCTATCTCGTTGCTTGGAATTTCGAACATCGGTCCCTGACCTGAATTATCATTGAAAAAAAAAAAAAAAAAAGAAAAAGCAAAGAACGATAAATTAAATTGGCTCCAAAAACGCTCAATTTGAGGGTTTTTTTTTTTTTTTTCTCGCTAATGTTGCAATTTCATTTGCATTTTCATTTTCTATATTTTGTTTTTGATGGTATGGGCAACGTACCGGGCATCGAGCAAGGAGAAAATCCTACACCGTACGTTGCGATATTTTCAGCAACGTTCCGTACCACGCTGGTTATTTCATCGAGAGATTTTCCTCTCCGAGCCATCGAACCGGCAATTTTACTTACAAACAATATACCCACGAGTCCCCGTTTTCCAGCGCGACCTTGCTCCCCGATGGGTATGCCACAATCATCCCCTACTATTACATCGGCAATCTGTCGGCAGGTTAGATTAAAATTATCGTTGATTTTTATATCGATTAATTTGCCTCGTGAAGGATATATTATTTGTTAATTTTTTCCAGGATTTTATCGATTATCCTATAAAAAATGCCATATGCGTACTTCATAATGTGAATAATTATTTATCTCTTTAAAATTAAAATCGACCCACCGTCAGACCGTCTTGTCTGGCTTCCTCGATGGCTATCCCAAAATTCAAACAATCGCCCGTGTAATTCGGTATCACAGCCAGAATACCGGCTGAAAATATTCAATTAGCATTCACTTTCTCGAATTATCGATACTCTGTGGATAATATTTTATCATTCATATCATAATTGATCGATCGATCGCTGCGATTCTCGAAAGATGAAAAAATCGACGCGATCCGTGCGAAGTATAATTTCAAATGTCCCCACCATTATTGTTGCGCGAGACACAACGAAGAGCGTGCAATATGTGATTGGGAGGTGGCGCTGCGAA
Source organism: Rhorus exstirpatorius (assembly GCA_963564615.1). Lineage (NCBI taxonomy): Eukaryota > Metazoa > Arthropoda > Insecta > Hymenoptera > Ichneumonidae > Rhorus > Rhorus exstirpatorius. The sequence continues at coordinate 34,604,808 of OY751318.1, read as the reverse complement.
CACGGATCCGGCAATTGCGGCGGTGAGCATTCCCGCGCCCACGAAGCCTATGTATATACAATTGAATAAAACTCTTCATATATGGCCGCGTAATTTATTTATCGTGAGAATAATATATGAGAAATAGACCTGCCGCGAAAGGTTCGTGACCGCTTCCTCCACCGCATACAATTGCCACTTTGCTGCCACGATCGTGCCACTAAAATACAATGACCGAATTAGCGATGGCAGTTGACGTCCAGTTCAAATCTCGCCACCAGGGTCGCAGGATGTAACAGCATGCGAAACTGGTGGCAAAGTTTCCGACTAATCGAGATACGGTCGTTAGAAATTGCCTCATTGTCGGCCCCGATACGCAGAACGATTCTTTTTTACTCACGTTATTTTCCAATATCACTCTTTTCGATGCGTGATAATCGAGATGAGGATACGCGCAACACAAACCGGACAGTGATTCCGAGACAGCGTCGTTCACATTGTTAACGAATTTTTTCGTCGCCATAATGTTTGGAAAATCTTTGGTTCGTGCTATTTCACAAAAAATCTTTTAGCCTCAAATGTCCCTACGAGATTCTACGATGAGAACTAAGTCGCGAGCAGACACCGCGAGAGCATTTACGATAATAATATGATCCAATGAGTGTTTGACCTTGTATCTCCCGGCGGGGTCATCCACGGGCGCGTGTCGATAACGGAGCGCGTAAACGGCTCTCGCTATCGTTAAAGAATTTTTTTACTGCAACATTCTCGAATGGTCATATTACGTAATTGAAACACCGCAGCCAGCCAGATGCTACTATACGCATTCTCTCTGCGCTCTGCCCAGAGGCGTGAATGCCTTTACAGAGGTCGCGTTCACGCTCCTTAGCAAAGGAAAACAGCCATTTTGAGTGTGAAGAAAAAAAATCTTCCAAATTTGGGTTTTTTTTTTCTATTCTTTTTTTTTCAGGCTTGAACTCGATCACTCGCTCTTTATCTGTCTCATAATATGCTGTAGAATAAATTCGACCGCTAGAACGTAAGTGAAAAAATTTTGACGTTTATTTTTTTTTTCTGGTTACGCAGAATTTTCTGTCGATCTATATATACATATATGTCTGTGTGTGGGATACATTTAAATAATGGCGGTAGGAAACTTTAATCTAGTGACAAATAAAAAAAATACTGAAACCGGAAATTTCACTGCGTTGATGAGAACTGCAATGGTTATAGTCACGGTTATAGTGGTAAATCGAGGAAAATTTAATTTATCTTCATTGAACGATCGCGATAATAATTTTTTCTAATCGATATACACATATTGAACAATCTACAAATCAGAATATTGATGTTTTTTTTTAGCCTCAGGTTTTCATGACCATTCGCGAAGTACTGAGATAGGAAAAAAAAATTTCGCACTTATTTTCGAGAAAAAAAAAAGTAACGTTAATTATTCGTATGAAAGGCAATTCGAAATTTGAAAAAAAAAATAAATAATTTCAAATTATTCTTACAAAATGAAAAAAGACGTTAATTTTTTTTTTTTTTTTTTGCAAAATAATTTCGGAATATTATTTTTGATATACTTTTTTTTTTTGCAACTTTAAAAAATAATTTTTCCAAGACAAGATCGATTTAGGCAAGTTTCATAGAACGTACATAAACGATAGATGGGCAAATAAGAGTAAATATTTTCCAAAATTCCATCGAGGATTCGAGTTTTTTTTTGTTGAATAATCGACGAATATTCGAGAGTCGAAATTTTCGAAGAATCAAATATTAAGGGAGGTTTCTACATTGTTAAGCCAAAAAAATGTTCGATTTTTCATCAATTTTATATGCGAAAAATATTAAATATAGAATATTTATATTTGGTATGTCTGCTGAGCGGTCTTTATTGAACACGATAATATCTTTTAAAGTTTGACAAAACATGGTATCGGTAGTGGAAGGAGCCCCGAGTCCTGAACAGTCCTTGCGGAAGTCCCAAGTCCTGCAGAGGTGATCCGAAGCAAAAAAAATCAAGCATATTTTTACTATGTACAATATTGTGTAAAAGTTGAACCAAAATTATCCAAAAACATTAAAACTTTTTGTTTTTATGGACAAAAAAGTGAAAAAATTTTTGGCAAAAAACTAAACTTTCCCTTCGATCGCTCGCTATTCTTTAATTTTTCAATATTTCTTCTTCTTCTTTCTGGTTCAACTTATACGCAATATTGTGCAAAGTAAAAATACGCTTGATTTTTTTTGCTTCGGATCACCTATCCGGGACTCAGGACTTTCGCATCTCAAGGATACCGAATATCAATATTCTATATTTGATATTTTTCGCATAAAAAAATTGGTGAAAAAGCAAACATTTTTTTTGGCCCAACAAAGTAGAAATCTTCCTTAAGACCCGCGCACGGGGGAATTGTAGGGATAATTTAATTGCTCTACGCGACACCGATGTATGACATATCGTTTGTTGTTTATTTGATAACTCGATACACGTGGATGAAAATTAAATTTCTATGTTAATTCACTAGTTCGATCCATTTTTTTTTTTTTTTTTTTTTTTTTTGAGAATCGACAATTTTTCTTATATCTCTAATATTCATTTACGATAATTCTTGATATTGAGCGCGATGTAGGCCGGAGTTGTCAGAAGACCGACCGCTATCAGAACTCCGTGAACAACCTTTTCCTGCAATTCGTGAATTAAAAAAAAAAAAAAAAAAAAAAAAATTCCAATGTAAAAACTGCACTCTGCTGCCTAGGGTTGAAATTTTTTATTTTGCATATCCGGCGCGTGACTTTTCTCTTTTGCTATTATTCAATAAAAAAAAAAACACTCCAAGGCTGAACAATTTCAGCTGTCGGCTAGTTCGGAAAAAAAAAAGAATACCTCAGTCCGAACGAGCAAATTAATCATGCAATTCGTTGAGTTTATTAATTTTTTTTTTCCATTCCATCATGCAAAAAGTGATCGATAACGCTGCAACTATTCCCACAGTCGTGAGATATTTTGTGATATAAAAAAATCGAACCTCGGAATTTTCATTTTGATCATCGTTCGAATTCTACGATTGCGCGTATTACGCAATATAATTTTCAGGGAAAAAAAAAAAAATGTGCGAAAATTCACTTACGGAGAATGATATTCGGACTCGCGGTGGTGTGCAGACAGCGACGGCCGTTCTGCTCGGTACGAGGAAACGTCCCGTTGCACTGCTGACTCTTATGGCATTCCGAGCGACCAACATTTTGTCACGATTTTCAACGATTTTCTCGTTTCAGCGCTGACAATTAAAAGCCCCGAACGTCCTTCGATGACAACGAGGATGGTTTGCGTAATGCACAAAAAAATTAACGAGCTTCTCGATCGTGAAAAACCACACACACACGCACACACGATGAATCGGAAAAATCTCTAGTCTAGTCTCTGGAACGTCCGTTGTGTCGCGTTACGCGCAAGTCAGCCTTGCGTCTCGTGTGAAATGCATACGATTTTACGAATAATTTCATTTTACAATTTTCGGATAAAATATTATTGTTCGTAACGACGAATTTACACGATGGCATATCGATCGAGTTTAAATTATTTCGTCTCATTTATTGCGGAAAATTGAACGTTATTTTGATCCCAGTCGTCTCTCGATGGTACAGGCGGCCGTTTCAAAAACCAACTAATAGAGAGATCGCCAACGCTCGCGCGCCCTGCGGGTGTATAACTGGTCAGGGGGGATTAGTCGTGACTCGGGCGGTGTGGCAGATTCTGAGTCAGCTGTGTGTGCTGCACATTGGCCTCCCGGGTAATGCAGGTTGACTGAGCGAAAACGCAGATATATGTACACGGACCACGGACCGTGAACCGTTTTGGCGGTTTCGGTTTCAAACCGCGATTCACGCGTTTGTTGTAGAAGACAACAAATGTGAGAGCTGCCCTGTACTTGATGACAAAAGACGAGTCTTTATCTCAAAATTTAGTTATAACAAGCATTCATTTAAGTGTATATCACAAAAATTGTTGTGCCTGTATTGCGGAAAAATATGCTCATCGATACGTTACTGCGTCAGAGACAATTTTTTTATTCTAGCATGCACGTTTTGGCAATATTGTTGTTTATATCATATCTACACATACATATAAGTTCGTTTGATCGGTTAATAAATTATTATAGCGATTAATCATCGAATAATACTGGTTTATCGGAATTTATGAAAAGATTTTGGTTTTCGTTTTTTTTTTCCCCCAAAGAACAAATCCACATCACTTTGGTCGAGAATTTTCTACGCATTTTTTAGGGCTATACTTTATATTGAATTTATTGATTAAATTATGTATTGATATATTTATTATCGTTGAAGAAAATTTTTAAAATTACGCAGCAAAAAGTGCTTTTTGAAATTCAATTACTGCATTAGCGAAAACAAATATTTTAGGTTGGCATTGAACTATATAGGTATATTTTTCCGCAGGACATTATAAATTGTTGCGAATTTTCTCTCGAATATAAATTTTGTAATATAAAATTTAATTAAAAACTGTTTTTTTTTTAGATTTAACACTAATTTGACTAGTACGTAAAATATATTTAGGAATAAGATAATAAATTTTCGAAAAACTAATAAACATTGTCTATTTTATCATTTTTCTCATGGTAAAAAAGATCGACCCAGTTATTGTGAGTTGCCTCAATATTCCCTATTTCATTTCCTAGTCTAAATCCTGAAGTTCAAACATATCGAACAAAAATACGTAAGAAATAACACTAATACTGGTATAGTTTATCTCGAAACACCTGTTGCATTTTTTTTTTTAATCAAAAAAGCCAAATAATTCTTTTTAGCAAAATTTATAATTTTATAATCCGTGTGTGTCGTGGACGGAAAAAATAAATTTCATGTTGGCAATCTTGACGACAGAAGCGCCCCCATTATTACTAGAGAATTTCTCATGCACACATGTGCACTGCTCCAGATTTTTCGTACATATGTATACATTTGCTATACACAATGCAATTTAACCCTCTCTTCGAAACGCTATCCTCTCGGTTAACCGCAAAACAAAATTTAATATGCTTGGAAAAAAAAATGTCAACCGCTCTCAACGATGGGAACCACAAAATTATAGACGCGTCGATGCGATAACATCCCGATATGTTATTTCGCAATTTTCGAATATCTACCTAATCACCAACTGCTAACGCGCAAACTCCGTCGACCTCCCAAAAAGCATATATATATATATATATATATATATACCTATAGAATTACAGAACACACACACACACCATGTGTATACGACGTGTACATGTGTTTTACATACGCGGGCCGCGGGATCTCGCTGTGACTGCATTTACCACGCGAGATACAATGACAATGTTTCGAAGAATTTTTCGCGCAAACAATATCAACGTTTTACGAAATGAATACTCAACGCTAAACGGTTTACAGTGAATTTGCTTTTCGTCAGTGTCACGACAAATAAAAACTTATAGAAAAAGTGCATTTTCGTTACACTACACCTTCATCTTCCTTGTGTTTTTTCTCTCTCTCGCTCGCTCGTCTTTCGTGTTCGCGATGCATTCGAATGTAAACATGGCCGACAGCGTGTTGTTTAACGAGTGTTTGTGTATGCCCACAACGGATTATTTCAATCTAAAGTCATAATAATCGAAGCAAAAAATATGCTCACGAAGGATCCAGGTAACGAAAAATTTTTATCTTTCTATTTCAACGCGCCCGAAATATGTATTAGTACAAAAATTTTTTGATCCCAGTGTCAATAGGATATGCATATATATATATATATATTCGTACATACATAGATATATATATATTATATATATTGAGTTCGTGTGTGTTTCGAAGAGAATGCAAATTCCGTAATTCATCGCGAGTGTTCTTTTTTTTAATTTAGGTCGGCTCTCTCGCGTTAACCATATACATAATCAATTCAATAACAAACAAAAAATGGGTTTTTTTTAACCCCATCGAATGTAACAAAATGCCGATTAACAAAAGAAAAATTTATGAAAAATATTTTAAAAAAAAATACGAGAAAACAGCTGGATGATCATTTCAGCTGACGACCCTCACCAAACATTTCTCTGTAAACTCAATCGAATTTTATTTACATTGCTGTACGACCTTTTGTTTTTTTTTTTTTTTCATCTATATATCACAAATTATATGTATACATTTTTCATACATAAATCGCAAAAAAAAAAACTTGACGATATTCGGTTTACCTCCGGTAGACTCGAATGGAATTTACGAATTTTCGTCCCATCTACCTCGATTTACCTCATGGAGAGTCTGTAATTTTTGTTTTTTCCTTTGCATCGAACCGCGACGATGTTAATTTAATAAATCCGGCAAAAGTTTGACCCATTTATCGAGCTCCCTCCTCGCAATGTCTTGCCCCGAGCCTAGTAAGCCAACTTTTTCCGACTTTTGTTTGTTTGTTGGTTTTTTTTTTTTTTTTTCTTTTTATCTTCGCGGCAAGCCGGAATTTTGGAAAAATTGCGAATTTTATTTCCCTTCAGGCTGGTGTCTGGGCGAGCGATGAACGTATTCCGTATTTTGATCCCATGCTCGTCGCAGCCTAGCGAAGATAGCGACGAAGGCGTAGTTAATTGGCGCTACGGCGGAGGTTGCTGGTCACTGGCGAGAGGACAAGAAAATGATTCTCATATGACCCATAGAATGGGAGCTTCCGCTTCTACTAACTTTCCTGCCAGCGGCGGCGATCCCGTACAGGCAGCCAGGCTCTCCTCGTCCGGGAATACCGATCAATTCGGTATAATCGTCCGGTAGGTATTTCGCTTCGTATAATTTGATTTATTTCGTAAATTTAACTCAATTTGAGTAAATAATTTTATTGATAAATCGATGAATGATGATGCGCTCGGTAACTTTATGACTCCAAAAAATTGCAATTTTCAATTTTTTGAAGATTTTAGCCTGAAAATTTCTTCGTTTTCAGCGATTCATCGTTTGAGATGTGCGATACATTTTTTTTTTTTAACTTTATGGCTCCAAAAAATTGCAATCTTCAATTTTTTAAGATTCGAGTCTGAAAATTTCTTCGTTTTCAGCGATTCTTCGTTTGAGATGTGCGATACATTTTTTTTAAATTTATGGCTCCAAAAAATTGCAATTTTCAATTTTTTAAGATTCGAGTCTGAAAATTTCTTCAACTTCAGCGATTCTTCGTTTAAGATGTGCGATACATTTTTTTTTAACTTTATGGCTCCAAAAAATTACAATCTTCAATTTTTTAAGATTTTAGCCTGAAAATTTCTTCGTTTTCAGCGATTCATCGTTTGAGATGTGCGATACATTTTTTTTTTAATTTATGGCTCCAAAAAATTGCAATTTTCAATTTTTTAAGATTCGAGTCTGAAAATTTCTTCAACTTCAGCGATTCTTCGTTTGAGATGTGCGATACATTTTTTTTTTAACTTTATGGCTCCAAAAAATCGCAATTTTCAATTTTTTAAGATTCGAGTCTGAATATTTCTTCGTTTTCAGTGATTCTTCGCTTAGTATGTTCGGTACACTTTTTTTTTCAATAAACAAAGCCATTTCGAAAACTGTTTGTAAATTTTTATTTATCATTATTTCATAATAGCAGGGATCGATTCCATTTTATCACGAAATATTTGTTTTTTTTTTTTAATTTCACAATTCATGAATGTAACACATGTAAGCCATTATTACTTTAATATTTTTTAAATAATTCTCGATCGATACGGATTCGTCAGTTTCCATCGAGTCGTTCGGTTCGCTGAAACATACGAGAAAGAATTTTTAAAATAAAATTTTTACATTCAATTGCATGATCGATCGAGTACCAAGCTTCGAATAATAATTAGGCCGGATCGAAGAATTCGTTGACGATATGGGGGAAAAAAAATGAAAATATATCGAGAATAATTCGACGAAATGACAATTAATTTTCATGCCGATAATTCGCGATGGGATATTTTCGCGCAATTTTCCTTCGCGCTTGCATTCAACAAATACCGAGCGGACTTTCAAGTTTTATAGATCGCGCGGGGAGAGAATAAAACGCGTCGCACGAGAAAATGCAATTGCGCGATCAAAGAAAACATTGAGAAAAAAAAAATTTTTTCCCTTTTCGAATCGTTAATCGTTTCGAAATTATTCACAAGTTTGCGCGAGAAAATTAGATTTTTTTCCCCCCCCCTTTTCTGAGGCTCGCCATTGAATTGCCAAAAAAAAAAAAAAAAAAAAAAAAAAAAAAAAAAAGCAGCCTCGCGATATACTTGCCCGAGAGAAAGAACCAGCGAGCTAGAATGCGGGCAAGCCGATTTGAGGATCGACGCGGCGGGCAGAGAGCAACCGTCGCAAACGTAGAGCGGCTCTTTCCCATAAGCCTATCACGGGAAAAAAAAGACATTTCAAAAAATAATAACTGAAATTTAAAAAAATACAACGATGAAGAGAAAAAAAATGCAGTTTAACACAGTAAATATTAATTAATCTCTTTACGGTGTTTTGATCAAAAAGTAATGCGCGGAATATACTTCTGTACTATCCGTATAACCATATTTGCTGGTTTAAACTGTAAAAACAATTATTTTCACTTCAAAATTCAAAATAATTTCCAAAGTTTTCCTCCCGAGAGGCAAAATTTTTTTCCGCGTAGAGTCGCGCGTGACAATAAATATAAGCCAATGATAATTCGTAAATTTTTTTTTTTTTTTTTTTTTCTTCTCATTCGTGGCAAAGGATTATAAAATTTTCGCAATACCGACCAATTTTATAGCATTCGCGGCTGCCTTGTAATGTGAATTCGTCGGATCTTCCTTCCATGGATCTATACCGGTGTCCATTCTCAGTTCAATGTCATTCGAGCTCTTGTAACGCGCCCAAAATTTTTTCACATGATTTTCAACGTTGACTCGCGTGTCGCTGGACTTTTGATCGTTTACCAATCTTATGGAGAACTTTGCCACCGCTCTGAGCGCGTTTTACAAAATTATAAAAATGAATTTATCAAAAATTTATATTTTTTATAAATTTTTGCCTCCAAAAACTGCCCATTATCCCAGGATTTTTATATCGCCCGGAAGAAACAAAATTTGTTACGATATACGAAATGTTACCTGCAGGGAATTATTCCGATATTTTTACAATCGTAATAATTCGCGCTGGTCTCGAAACCGTGAATGCTGATGCTCGGTAGTCGAGTTTTGTGCATTGCTATGCGAGATGCACTTTCCTTGTGCCTCAGTCGTTTAACGCCAATTTTTTTCTTCATATCGTCGACGTTCACATCTAATTTTTCAATCATCTCTTTTTCTCGCAACGACGGAGCTACGACGTCTCTCGATACCTGAAAAATTGGGGGACCCTTTTTTTTTTTTTTTTTTTTTACACGATCAGTCCAAAGAGACTATATTTAACATTGAGATTAAGATTAATCTCAATATTAATTTTACCAGCTGGGGGGGAGTTTTTTTTTTTTTAATCGAGTTCCACGATCAAATCGCGTTTTATTATTTTAATATTTAATTATTTAAATTTAAATTTTTTATTATTTAATCGAACGCAACATTTTGTTTTCTTTATAATTATATTATAATATTATATATTAAATATTATATATTATATTATATATATTATATATATATATAATATTATATATTATAATAATATATATTAAAGGGATTTGTTTATCGCGAAAAACAAAAATTTATAAAAAAGGGAAAATTTTTAAAAAATTCATTGTTCAATTCAATATGAATCGATGGATCGATTAAATTTTTACGAATCGCAATCTTACATTTGGAATGGCGATTTTTTCGTGTCTGTCCATGAGGCTAGAAACGACGCGAACAGCGTCGATGAGCGGTTCATCGAACGAACCACCGTACGTTCCGCTGTCGATGGCACTCCGACCGCAATTAATGTCCAATGAAAAGTGACAAACACCGCGATAAGCGTATCTCAGGCATGGAATTTTGACGATTTTTTTGTCAATCGTCAGACACGCGTAATCGATGTCAATGAAAAAATCCTTTTTCCTCGATATCGCATCCTCGAGGGTTGGACTGCGCAATTCTGCAATTCCTTCTACGATAAATTTAACGTTTACGGGAATGTCAATTTTAGCGACCGAGTAAATTTTCAATGCGTTCAACCAACAGAACAACGATCCTTTGCCACGCGAAACACCGGGACCTTGAAGTTTCCCATTTTTAACCATCAATTCAAATTTTTCGTTTTTCAAATCTCCATTATTCGGCCGCAGTGTATCTGATCGACATTTTACCAAAAAAAAAAAAAAAAATTCCTTCAAACATTTTATCCACAATTTGCTACAATTTTTTAGTTATTTATTTTTTTTTTTTTGAAAATTTGACCAACCGACGTGAGCGTAAACGCATATGGTTTTCAATTCTTCGTCGATGAATAAATTTCCAAAGAGAACGGGCGGATAAATCGCACCGCTGGGCGTTTTAATATTTTTACTCTCCAGAAGCTCCGTAGTAATGCCAAGATCGTTCATTTTCGACTGACAAAGTTTCAACTGAAAGTACACACAATTTTTTTTTTTTTCTTTCTCCCCCAACTCTCGTACCTGACAATCTAATAATAAAAAAAAAAAAAAACAGCGAGGAATTTTTTTTTTTTTTTTTTCGACAATACCATTTTCGTAATATCGGGAAAGTATTTTTCGTCTTGAGACAGAGATGGAATGGCGACGGCTTCTCTCAGAGCTTCCGACATATTTTCCTGATTCTTATCGACATATTTGTAAAGTTCGTCGAGTTTCGATCTCGGAAGATTCTTCGTATCCGTTGAATCGTCCATAATATCGAATAATAAATATTAATTATAAATGTATCGTTGATGAAAAAAGTGTATTTTATGATTAATTCCGCATTTATTTGTAACGAATCGTCGTCATTAGTCGTCAGAGCCTGCTCCGTCCAATGGAATTTATCGATTCGTTGTTTTTTTTTAATTTTTTTTTTTTGTTTTTTTTGTTTTTTTTTTCGCAGGGAACGAAAGAAAAGGGTGACGGGTTTCGCGACATTGCGAAAGAAATTCATAAGAAGACGTCGCTCGTCGAAAGCCTGCGATCATGGTCGCGTCGTCAGGGAACTCGTCTCGGCGTGGAGTCCCCTCGAGGCAGGTGCGCTTCTCGAGGAGTACGAGGCCCTCGCGGCCCTCAAGGACTTGCACGTTCAGGCGGAGCTCGCGAGACCACCGGCTACCACGTTCAAGCAGGATCTCTCGACTCTATACGATTACAAATATTGCACCGACGTCGATCTCGTTTATCGCGGCGCTTGCTTTCCCGTTCATCGGGCTCTCCTCTCGGCCCGATGTCCTTATTTCAGAGAATTATTGGCCGGTTGTCCAGGTATGAAAAATTCTCTTTGACGCGCACGAATCAAATAATGATTAAAAAAAAAAACAAAAAAAACCATATTTTTTCAACATTTTTCTTCGATATTTTCGTTGATACGTGTTTGTAACATAATTAATGAAGAAAAAAAAAAAGTTTCCGTTCGGTAGTTTTGCCAAAAATAAATCGTCAAATTTGATCCTCAAGGTCCGAATCATAAGCAAAACGTTATGTTTACAAAAACAAAAATCCTCTCAAACCCACCGTTTTTTGTTTTCTTTTTTTTATTTTTTCAACGTCCCAAATCAGCGTCCCTCTCGAATATATTAAAAAAAAAAAAAAATACAAATTATGTTTATAAATTATTTCGATTAATATTAATTATATTATATTAATATTGTATTTATTATAATATATATTATATTAATATAATATAATATTAATATATTATACTATATTATTGTTATACTATATATAATTGTTATACTATACTATATATTATACTATATTATACTATATTATACATAATATTAATATAATTATTATTATATATATATATAATTATTATATATAATTATATATAATTATATTATTATAAATATAATTATATTAATATCGAAAAAACAAAGAATTTCCAATTTTTTTTTTTTTTTTCAGATTTCAATGAATAAATTATTTCCTTTTTCGTTCGTTTCACAGGCTACGGGGCTCGAATATGCCTCGATCTGAGAACACCGAGTCTCGAGGTACAAATGTTCTCCGCACTTTTGCGTTATCTCTATACGGGCGATATATGCCATCACGACGCGTCTCTCGATATAAATTTATTGCGAAGATTGGGCGATGAATTGGGAACGCCGAATTTACTCGAGCACGATCTTCGTTATTTGTTGGATACCGGTGATTATGCTGACGCGGCATTGGTATTCACGTCGGACAGCGATTATCAGAGACCCGACAGCGGCTCATCCGAGTATGGTTTTCGTCCCAAGCTCGAGCTACCGTGTCACAAAGCTATATTATCGGCGCGTTCGCCATTTTTTCGTAATTTGATACAACGACGAACGAGATCGGGGGAGGAACACACGGAGAGGGCACTTCATATACCAACGAGAATCGTGCTCGACGAGTGCGTCATACCCAAGAGATACGCGAGAGTATTGCTTAATGCTGTTTATCTCGATACCGTTGATTTGTCATTGATACTTCGGGGCAGCGGTTGCGGCAACAGCGCCGGAAGCCTCGGCGAGGTTAACGTCACGAAACTTTTTATCCTTTTTTTTTTTTATTTTTCGATATATAACTCGATTTATCGATAATTTTTTGTCTCTCTCTTTTTTTTTTCGTATCTCAGGTTCAAGCTCTCACGCATACGGGACGAATGCGACCTAGTCCACTCGAGGAAGCCATGGAACTCTATCAAATCGGTAGATTTCTCGAGCTCGACATACTCTCGCAAGGCTGCGAGGATCTCATACTCGAGTGGCTCACTCAGGACTCTCTTGCCACGGTTTTGAGGTGAAAAAAAAAAAACAAAAACGAGCGCATCGCATTATTTCATTGATTTATTTCGCTCGCGAAGCTTTCTCCGTGAGCAATTTTTTGCAATTTTGGGCCTCGGTGGAGAAATTTTCGCAAAATTTTATAAAATTCCTGAGAATTCCGCTCGGTGGATTCAAACTTGCAAAAGTTTGAGGAATTGGCTGAATTTTTGGAAATTTTCAAAATTGCATAAAATCTCAGCCTCTTGAAGGATTTTTGAAAAATTAAATACCAACCTCGACTATTCGTGTAAAAAGTTTCAGTTCGATAGCTTCAAATTTTCAAAAGTTGGAGCGATTATCTTCATTTGGGAAATCTTCAAAATTTTTATTAAATCTTAAACCCTTGAAGGATTTTTGCCAAATTCAAATACCGATCGTTATTGTTCCTCGGACGATTTTTATAACAAGTTTCGGTTCGATAACTTCAAATTTACGAAAGTTACAGAACGTAGAAATATTATTTGAAAATTTTAAAATTTTCTAAAATTTGAACCCCTTGAGGGATTCTAATCAAATTAAATATAAATTTTCATTGTTCTTTAGACTATTGGCCTAAAAATTTTCATTTTTCAAAATCTTCAAAATTTGATAAAATCTTAACCCCTTGAGGAATTCTTGCCAATTTCAATACCAATTATTATTGTTCCTCAGACGATTTTTATAAAAAGTTTCGATTCGATAACTTCAAATTTACGAAAGTTACAGGACGTACAAATATTTTTTTGAAAATTTCAAAATTTTCTAAAATTTGAAAACCCCTTGAGAAATTCTAACCAAGTTCAGTATCAATTCTTCTCGTCTCCTATACTATTTTCGTAAAAAAGCAAAAAACAAAATATATATATATATATATATATATATATATTAGGGTGTGCGGAAAAAAAACAATTTTTTTTTGTTTTGGTTGCATCCACCAAAAAAAGTTGAAGTAAGGTAAAAAAACGAAGAATCCTAAAACGGGAGGTCAAAAAAAAATTATTTCGAACGGCGCATTGCATTTGAATATTTTCCATAAGAATAACACAGGAAAATATTGGGATTTCTGAATGTGGTAGTGCAACTCGTCAGAAAAAAATCACACAAAGATGTCATTAACATATTCTCATGGAGAATCGAATTCCCTACAAAAAAAGTTCTTACGAAAAATTAGCTCGGAACAACCGTTCAAGTGGAATATAACGCGAATGAATATAGTGGAAATAACGCTGTCTGAAATTGAATTGATAGGAAAAAAAATAATTCAAAAGGCTGTAAAAATCGAATTTTTCGCTTTACGAAAAAACTTTTTGGGGGTTTTTTGTAGAGAATGTTCCGCTCCAACATACTTGCATGAAATTGTTCTCAAAATATTTCTCTTATACGAAAAAAAAATCAAGCACAACAAGAAATATAAACGAAACGACGTTCATCATTGATCGTGTTTAGAAAAGCTTTATTCAATGAATTTGGTTTAATAAGATAGAATAGTTTTTTTTTTTTTACATTATAATGCTTAATAATCATCGTTTCTTTTTTTAAGAGTCTGTTTGTTGCAATTAGGGTATTTATATCGATAATTTTGCACTATGCCCAATAAATATTGTAGCTGCTCTTCGTTTTTTGTTAACGAACCGTTATATGCTTCTATCAAAGCGACGTTGTTAGAGCAGAACATTCTCTGCAAAAAAAACCCCCGAAAAGTTTTTTCGTAAAGCGAAAAATTCGATTTTTACAGCCTTTTGAATTTTTTTTTTTTTTTTCCTATCAATTCAATTTCAGACAGCGTTATTTCCACTATATTCATTCGCGTTATATTCCACTTGAACGGTTGTTCCGAGCTAATTTTTTCGTAAGAACTTTTTTTGCAGGGAATTCGATTCTCCATGAGAACATGTTAATGACATCTTTGTGTGATTTTTTTCTGACGAGTTGCACCACCACATTCAGAAATCCCAATATTTTCCTGTGTTATTCTTATGGAAAATATTCAAATGCAATGCGCCGTTCGAAATCATTTTTTTTTTGACCTCCCGTTTTAGGATTCTTCTTTTTTTACCTTACTTCAACTTTTTTTGGTGGATGCAACCGAAAAAAAAAAATTGTTTTTTTTCCGCACACCCTAATATATATATATATATATATATATATCGAGGAAAACCATGGAAGAAGATTTGAAAAATTAACAAAAAAAAATTTCTCGCAATGCGCACAGATGGGCTAGTCAGCCTCACGGCTCAGCCTGGGTGCATCGACAGGCTTTGCATTTTCTTCGTGAAGAATTTCAAGCTGTCGTCGCGTCGCCGATACTCCATCAGTTGGATCACGCGCACATGACGAATGTCCTTCAGAGTCATTTTCTTCAAGCGAGCGAGCTCGAGGTTCTGCAGGCAGTGCTGAAATGGGGCGAGCAGGAGCTCGTGCGACGTATGGAGGATCGTGAACCAAATTTATTGAGCCACACGGTGCATTCGGTGACGCGAAAAGGCGTGAAGAAGAGAGATCTCAGTGATATTGAATTGCGGGAAATACTCAGTGAACTTTTGCCGCTCGTGCGAATGGATCATGTTCTGCCGGCAAGTAGCGAGATCTTGGCTCAGGTATGTCGATATTAACTTTTTTTTTTTTTTTTTTTTTTTTTTTTTAATTTTTTTTATTCTATTGAACTCTCGTTTGACCTGCTAATTTGCGCTTGCGTGCTGCATCAACGGATCACACGTTGGCAGGAGGCCGAGGAAAAGCGAATTTTTGAGTATTTTTTTTTTTTTTTATTGAAAAATCTCAAGGATTGATTTGAGCAGAAATATTTTTTATACGAAAATGTGATATTTGAAAGTACATTTGGTAATTTTTTTCGTGCAAAAATATTTATTTGTAAAAAAGTTCAACAACCGCGTCGTTCGGAATGAAATTATCCAAAATCCCAAAAAAACGAAAAAGATTTTTTTTTTATATATCAATTTTTCCTGCGATTGACCGATGAAACTTCTGAAATATCGAGTCAAAGCTGCGTCGAGTGTTCCGACTTTTGCGGGATAAAAAGGACTATTGCCGGCTCGTCAAATCGTGATTATACATCGGAAAGAAATATTTCTGTCAAACAACAGATTTTTGTATGTATAAAAGAAAGAAAATCGGAGAAAAAAAAATTGAAAAAGATCGATGCAGTCGTTTTTCGAGATATCTTGCTTCGGTGACTTTGAAAACGTTCTTTCCTCACATCAGTCTGTAAATTCCTTATAAATTAATCTATATGAATGAAAATTAAATGCTGTTCGTTGGTAAGCGCATCACTTTAGAACGGGCTGGAACGATTTGGCTAAATTTTTTTTTTTCTTTCAATGTTCATAATAGTCCGAATGAGGTTTTTAGGGGGAAAGAAAAAATTGGAAAATTGGAAAATTTGTTCGTTGTGGTCCTGGAAAAGTTTTCAGGTAACAAAAAATTCAGGACAATTAAAAAGTAAAGTCGGAAAATTTGGACAAACTTGCAAAAATCATAATTTTCGTATGCACTCTCGATCATAACTAACGATAGGAACGACATATTTGATTGATTCTTTTTTTTTTTTTTTGTTTTTTTATTTCGCTACATGCGCAAATATTGTGAATCAAGCCCCATCGGTTACAAAGTGACGAAAAATTGATTCAATTTTCCATTTTCAGTTAAATTGTGATTCATCGCATCGCACATTGAGTCGCAATCGACAAAATTGAATTGAATTGACACAATTTTAATCGCATTTCAATGCCGCCAATAAGACGGGAGCAATTTAGGTCGCGGAACTCTCAGTGCCAAAAAAAAAAATTCACAAAACGATCGCAAACAAATTTATTGAAATTTGAAATCTGTCGGGTCAGCTAGTAAATTGATAAAATTCCTTATAAATTAATAAACTAATATTCTTGGAGGAAAAAAATTATCGAATGTTCTTCAAATGTTGGTTTTTTCAGATACAAAACTTTTGTACGCATCTCATGCTTGTGATTATTAGAAAATAAAATCTTCAAAATATCGTTTTTTATTTTTCAGCCCCCTGGCTAGGTACAAAATCCCCTCCAGAAAATACGTTTATCAAAATAATTAATTGCCCTGAATTCCGATTAAATTGAATAAATGATATATATATATGTTAAGGTTTGTCGAAAATGGACTTTTTTTTCTTTCTTTTACCACTCAAAACTTTAGGTTTTGACATTAAAAAGGTCCTCGTTCAAGGAGGGCGCTGTAGCTTGAAGTTCAGAGGTCGCTCAACGAGAATTTAAGTTTCCCCATCTAATTAACACGTAGAAAATATTGTTTTTCGTTCAAAATGATGTCAGGCAACGAAAAAATTGGCGTTGTCGCTGTTTCTCGGCTTATTTGAAAGCATTTTTCGACTTGCCTTGTTCCAATTTTTTTTTTTTTACGCCACTTTTCGACCGCAATAGTTACTTTTTCAAGTTTACAAAGTCTCCGAGGTATCGATGAGTCCAAAATGAATTGCCACGAGTATTGATTGTTGATTCGAATATAAATAATCAACAATTAATACTCGTAGCAATTCATTTTGGAAACCCTGATATATATATATATATTTTCGAGACTCGTTTGATCCACTGAAACGTTATAAATTCGCATATTTCATGAATGGAAAAACTCGTCAGTTGAATTATGCAAGAAATTCGGTATTATGAAATATTTTATCATCAGAAAATTCGTATTTCACCGCATCTACGGTATCGTTATTTCGGAACAAACATAACGCGTCATTATTACAGCTGGATTGTTATAAAAAAAAAAAAAAAAAAAAGACAAAAGTTATTGCATCGATATTATTTAATTATATTTCCAGGCCATCAGACGAGGTCTCGTCTCGACACCGCCGAGTCACATGATCGGCGACGAGAGAGAAAATTTAAGAATAAATGCTTGGATACGAGGAGGCAAGAGAAATGGCCTATTCGTACGACCTCGATTATTCATGCCTTATTACGAAGAGATTAAGGCAAGATTTCTTTTTTTCTTCGATCGACAGATCGATTTGTCCCTTTTTTTTTTTTTTTTTTCAATTCTTGTTAAATAAAATTTCGTAAATTTTAGGCTCTAGTCGAAGAACAAATGGTTCAGGAAACCGAATTAGTGAGATTACGGAGAGCCCGTTACATTCCCGATATTCCTGATGCACTTTACATGGTCGACGAGAAGCCAAGATCAATGGGTGCGGTCGGGGTCGATGTACTCTCCGCAGCTTTGCCGGGTAACGAAACATTTCTTCAATTTTTTTTATCTTCCTTTTTTCTTATCGTCTTGAAAAATTCCAAAAAATTTTTTAAAATTATTTTGTTTCGATGTTTTCTTTGTTTTAAATTTGCGATTTTGTAATTTTACGTTTTTGTTTTCCCTCTTTTTTTTCCTTTCTTCTTATCGTCTTGAAAAATTCCAAACACTTTTTTGAAATTATTTTGTTTCGATGTTTTTTTTTTTGTTTTAAATTTGCAATTTTGTAATTTCACGTTTTTGTTTTCCCTCTTTTTTTTCCTTTCTTCTTATCGTCTTGAAAAATTCCAAACACTTTTTTGAAATTATTTTGTTTCGATGTTTTTTTTTTTGTTTTAAATTTGCAATTTTGTAATTTTACGTTTTTATTTTCCCTCTTTTTTTTTTTTTTTTTTTTTTCTTCTATCCAGTACCGGATTCGGCTACAATGTCGGCGATGCTTAAGCGCGAACAAAAATTACGACAATCGCCAAGCTGCCAAAGAGCGGTGAGCTTGCCACTCTCGTCGAGGCACGAGATAAATCGACAAGTGAGATTGCGCGTCGTGAGGGAATTCAATCTGCCGGATGCCGTTGCCGATCTTCTCGAGGCAAGTTATTTAATTTTTTTTTTTTTTCTGTTATTTTTAGCTTTCTTTGATTAGTTATATATTTTTTTTTATCTCTAATTATCGGAGTTTCGATCGGTCCTGGAAATTCTTGATATCCTGAAAATTTATATATATTTTTTTTTTTAAGGATTACCGATAAATTTATTCGTGCTCAATCGAATACATTTTTGTTCTTTCAAGTCGATCCCCCCCTTTTTTTTTTGTCCTTCTGGCAGATTGTAACGATAGAATGTCGTACGATTGCGCCCTCTGCCATTTTAGTTCACTAATTTTCTCGTCTGACCTGAGGGCTCGGTCGCGTTGCGCCATCTGCCGCCAAGTTTGCTAATTTCTTTATCGAAATCTCGTAGTTCGATAATTACGAGCCAAAAAAACGCAAAATCGTTTGAAACGAGAGTCTTTTTGATGTTTTTTTTTTTTTTTTTTTTTTTTTTTTAAATTCACATCTATCGTTTTTCCGGTATCACCCGAGTCAGCGCGGTTCACATCGATATTAATTGCGAAAATTTGATAAATTTGTGCAATAAATTTTTACTTAAACCGTAACAAACAAAATGTGCATCGATGCGCCTCAAAATGCGTATCGATAAATATCAAAAAGTTCATTTACGTTTAACGTTTCGTTGACTTGAGAAAAAAAAAGAAAAGAATTCTCAAAAAAATGACAATTGATAAATTTTTCGCAGATCAATGAGTCCCTCTTTAATTCGAGAATTTTAATGTCGCCAATCGATACTCATCTCATTTTCTATCGAATTATTCCATTTTTTTAAATCCCCTCCCCTCATCCAATCCACGCGCACGACACAAATTCGTCCACTTGTCTGATGATTAATTTTCCGTTTTTGTTTTTTTTTTTTTGTTTTTCTTGTATCTTCGAACTTTTCACAAATTTTACGTATAAATTCCTCGCTATTTCACCAACCATCCGCGTTTATGAAAGAATTCAACCGTGTGCAACATTTTTCGCTGATAAATCTCACCGCCGCCGATCGTCAGGAAATTTTCTTTGCTCTTGATATCCTCCATTCTCGGTGCAGCGCCGTGCTTGGCTTTTATCACCTGATTCATCATAATGCACTGGGCAAATTTAAGGGTCGCGCATTCGTTGAAAATTTCGTCGAATCGTTGCTTCGTAAAATTCGCAATGTCGATACCCATCGTGTCGAGATAATTTACGAAATAATCGTAATAAGTTTCGATCAAACGATCGAAATGCGTCTCGATTACGTCGATCGTCAGGCTTGAGATGAGAAAAAATATGAGATCCTTGACACCGTAGTCGTAAACGTACAATTGAAAATCCACGATTTTCATATCAATCGCATTGCCCGCTTCGTCATTCCTGAACATCATATTGTTTACCCAAAAATCATTGTGAACGATCGTCGACCATTGATTTTTCTTCGAATTTTTCAAACTTTCATCCATAACGGCGATATGATTCATCGTTTTTTCGACGCTAGCCAAAAACGGACGACATTCCGTTATATCGTTCAAATCATTAATCGATTTTTTCATCATATCAACGAGACAATCTTTCGCATTCTCGTTTGCCGCTGAACCGAGCAACGGTAATATCGTATCGTCGAATATTTTCGGCTTTTTCGTTCTGCATACAATCGGAATTGCATGAAATTTCGCGAGTTTACGTACCGCCATTTCCGCCTGATTCAAGCCAAGACCAACGAGACGATCCATCGTCGCGTAACCCGAATAATTCAAATTTTCCAATACTATCGCCGCCTGATCGTCGAATCTTTCATTGTCACTCGTGCCGATTCGTCCGCCGTAATAATCAGCCCCGAGCCAATCTTTTTCCGGCTCTTTTACTCCATTTTCACGCTGCAGCTCGATCAGCAGCGGCGTTATGTCGCGATAAAACGTCAATTCTTTGAAAAACGTGAACGGTGTATTGAAAAGTTCCTGAAGCCAGGACGACGGAGGCGGCAGCTTTATTACCATATTGTGACATTCGATCTTTGAATTACGACGTATTTTCGCTGTTACGGCGATTATCAGACTGCCATAATTCTCCCCCGGATCCGTCAAATTTTTCCAATCCACATTCTCGATCGTGAAATCATCGACGAAACGCTGTCTCAGCAATGACTCGAGATTCTCGACCGGAAATGAATTCTCCTTGTCTGGCATGGCTGAAATTTGAGAAAAAAAATTTTCTTTGAAACCGCGATTATCAATTTTTCATGGCGGTAGTCATATTTAGGAAAATTTTTATTTGTGGAAAAAAAATTGTACAAAGATTTTAAATGCGACGCGGGAATTTCCTCGTCGAATGGCAATTTGAAGTTTTTTTTGAAGATCGGAGCAGGAATTTTGAGATTTTTTCTTTCTTTCTTTCTTTTTAATCGTAAACTGAAATTTTGCATTTGAAAGAGCCAAAATTTGAAGAAAATTCGTGTAATTTTTTTGTTTGTCATTAATTCGTTCAAAAATATTCATTCGCAAGGATGTTCCGGATGTGATACTTTTTTCGAAAGGTAATTTTACGATGAGCAACCGAATTGCCGAATGTTCTTCAATCATTACCTTTTCAGACACAAAATTTTTCCCACGCCATACGTGCTTGTGATTTTTCGAAAAAAAAAAAAAAAAAAAAAAAAACAAATTCTCAAAAAGTCGTTATCTTTTTTCCTCCACCTGACTTGGTTTCCTTGAAATAAATGAAAGTTGGTATCACTGCCCCTGACATATATCCTCACGTACCACCGTATACCTGATTTTCAAAACTCTCGTTCGGCTCTCTCAATAAATCTCAAAACGTGTATATATATATATATATTTTTTTTTTTTCCTCAATATTTCACAAAACAAAACGAAGAACCATTTTTTTTTACCACTCGAGACTAGCGGGACTGATAGGAATGACCGAGTCGTCGCCAGGAAAATCGTATACAAACGTTTTCATCGTTCCCTAAATATAGTTTTTCCCTCCCTCCCCCAAAAAAAAAAAAATTCCCTCGGCTTAATTATAGATCCGGTCGTGTCCACGTCGATCCGCAAACTCACACAAAGTCAACAAGCTCTATTTAACGTCTCTCCTTGTCTTCGTTATCGATTCTCAGGCATTATTCACTTCGGGCTTTACGATAAATTTTTTTTTTTTTTTTTTTTTCCTCGCTACAAACGTAATTATTCATTGCGATTATTTAAACGAAATATTCAAATGTTGTCTTCGAACGTGGATTGCACAATACGCGTTTTTTTTTTTTTTTTTTTTTTTTTTTTTTTTTTTTAACGAACAATGAGTTTTGCTCTTGCGCTTCGGGTTTTGTCATCGCAATGGCCTTGGCGTGAAATATTCATTAAGCTTCCTCGTTCAGTCGCCTCGTATTATCGTTTTGCAGTCCCAATGTTGCGCAATAATCTCCATGCGTGTGTGTGTGTGTGTGTGTCTTTACCGATGAATAATAATTCACTCGGGCAATGGAAAATTGCACCTTGGAGTAAAAAAAATTGAAAAAAAAACGAAAAATTTACAAGATTTTTTTTTTTTTTTCGCCCTCGAAAGTGTGAATCGTGAAATTGATCATTTCCGATTAATTGAATTCAATTGTGTCTTCGCCGATGAATAATAATTCATTCGGGCAATGGAAAATTGCACCTTGGAGTAAAAAAATTGAAAAAAAAACGAAAAATTTACAAGATTTTTTTTTTTTTTTTCGCCCTCGAAAGTGTGAATCGTGAAATTGATCATTTCCGATTAATTGAATTCAATTGTGTCTTCGCCGATGAATAATAATTCATTCGGACAATGGAAAATTGCACCTTGGAGTAAAAAAATTGAAAAAACGAAAAACAAAAAATTTACAATATTTTTTTTTTTCCCCCCTCGAAAGTGCAATCGTGAAATTGATCATTTCCGATTAATTGAATTCAATTGTGTCTTCGCCGATGAATAATAATTCATTCGGGCAATGGAAAATTGCACCTTGGAGTAAAAAAATTGAAAAAAAAACGAAAAATTTACAAGATTTTTTTTTTTTCGCCCTCGAAAGTGCAATCGTGAAATTGATCATTTCCGATTAATTGAATTCAATTGTGTCTTTACCGATGAATAATAATTCACTCGGGCAATGGAAAATTGCACCTTGGAGTAAAAAAATTGAAAAAACGAAAAATTTACAAGTTTTTTTTTTTTTTTCGCCCTCGAAAGTGTGAATCGTGAAATTGATCATTTCCGATTAATTGAATTCAATTGTGTCTTCGCCGATGAATAATAATTCACTCGGGCAATGGAAAATTGCACCTTGGAGTAAAAAAAATTGAAAAAACGAAAAATTTACAAGATTTTTTTTTTTTTTTTCGCCCTCGAAAGTATGAATCGTGAAATTGATCATTTCCGATTAATTGAATTCAATTGAGCTCGGTTGACGGACGAAATTGTCGCGCACGCCTCGAAGCCTCGTTACGAAAGGTCAGACGCGATAATACTTTATCTAGGACAATAGTTGAGACTGTTGCCGATTCAAAGAACCGGAGATTTGAAATAATTTTAAAAATACATCCTCGACGATAACTCTTAATCACTCATTGACACCCGAGATAAGTGAAAATATCTTTTTTTATCTCTTTTTTTTTTTGTGACTCGTGAGTCTGCAATTATTATGGATCTCGTAACAATGATGCGGGAACGAAGATGAAAAAAAAAAACCGGTTTTTTATTTTTGTTTCAAACGTTTGCAATCGTATTGTCCAGCTTATTCGCTCGAATCGCTGAACAATTGAAATTTGCAAATGTGAAGAAAGAGAGAAGATTCGATATCATCGAAAAAAAAAAAATTATTCGTAATTTTTTTTTTTTTTCGATGATATCGAATGGAGAGAATTTTTGGATTTCTTTTGTTGAATATTTTATCGAATATCTCGAGTGGACTTACCGGATAGTTTTCCTTCGCTTCTTCTTTTTTTTTTTTGTTTGTTTTTTAATTTTTTCACGAAGATAATATTTCCATGCACGCAGCAAAATTATATTTTGCCACGCTTGAAAAATTTCGACGAACGAGCAAGCTCTGAGTTTTACGTTTTATTTTTTTTTTTTTTGTTTTCTTTTTTTTTTCTCCCCTCCGAGTCTTCCCAACGAATCAGTGACAACTGAACGTCGTTTAATTACCCAACTCTTTATTTTGCCTCTTATATACGCCGGTTCAAATGTCCGCATACCCCTCCTCCTCCTCGTTTCTCTCATCTTTCCGTCACTTCAATGAACTTATAAATTGACATACCTAATTGACTCACAACTCGAGCCTCGTAGTCAAAGACAAACATTTACCCAACGAACGATTGAAACGTGAACGAATTTTTTTTTTTTTACTCCGCAAATTGAAAATTTTTTGGGTTTTATTAGAAAAAACAAAAAATCAATTTTTTTTTTAAATAAAACGTGCACGAATTATTCGATAACAGTGTGGAAAATAATTCGTTCACGTTTTATTTTGCAAACTTAATCGACAAACTTAAATGCTAATTTACGATCGAACGAATTTTTGTTTTATTTCTTTATAAAATTATTTTATCAAATCCGACTCGAGTTATCATTTGTTTAATTTTATCATTCGAACAATGAATCCACAGTTTTTCCATTTTTGTTTGTTGATTTTTTTTTGTTTTCTTTCAAATTCATGAATTCTTACCTCACGACGTCCACTCAACAGATCGCACAATGATAAGTCACAGTTTGCCAATGTAGTTCGTTCACGAAGAGCATACGAGAGTTTTGTGATGCGTAAAATGAGCGAATAACCGTTAATTCAGGTCTATGAAACAACCGTGGTCGATTTGAGCGCTACGGTATCGCGATGGGAGTAACGTTGAATGTATGAGCGGCTGTGAATACTCGTCAGAGCTCTTATCGTCTTCGTTATACGCTGCGAAGTGTGGATGGATGTTATTTTTTTTTTCCCCCCCCCTCCCTATTCCTCACTATAGTGACCATGGGGTTCTCTTAGCCGAGGGTCAGCAATGTTATCATAATTCGCGAATAATATTTTGCAATTTCAATGAGACCAAACTTTGTTCCATCTGTTTTGTAAATTCAAAGATTACTAGTCGATTATTTACATTTTTATCTTGGTTATCCCCATTGACAAGCCATACTTTGCCAAGATTGTCGGTTGAAAGAAAAAAAATACGAAACGAAAAAAATATATGAATTTTCTCACGAGATAGTAAAAGTATTTGTAAAATAAAAAAAAAATAAAATAAAAAAGCTTGCTCCATCGGGAACAAAAAAAAATGTACAAATATTTCAAAATCGAAAAATCCATCGATCGCCATATCGCTTGATTCAATCATTTGTACTATTTGATTTATTATTCCTTTCGATTCTAATCTTATCACGAAAAAAAAAAATTTAGTTGCGTTGCCAGGAATCCACAAAGCCTCCACACCTACGTACAACTTTTGTTTTGTTTTTTTTTTTTTTTTTTTATCTCTTATCATTTTCGTTCGACATACTTAGTTGGTCCACGGATATTAGTCATGAATTTCTCTTTGTGGCTTTCTCCAATACGTTGAAAAATATTTTATTTGCTTGCTGCAGATTTTGTTGAAAATCTTCGAGCGATTTTACAAAGTTTTTTGGGATTACAAAACAAAAAGAAGTAATCGTTCTAACTTTCGTTAATCCGAAGTTATCAACTCGACATGTTTTATTTTATAAAGATAGACCAGGAGATAAGAATATTTGATATTTGGCTATAATCGCTCGAGGGGATTTAGTGGGATTTTCCAATTTTTTGAAGAAAAAAAATGGCAAATTTTGAGATATCTCTCAAAATTTGTTTTTCACATCAAGTAGATGGAATATCATTGAATGGTAGTTTGTCATTTCGTGAGACCGCCTGAGATTATTCGTATTTTAATCAAATTTCGAGTTAAAAAAAAAATCAATTCTAATTAATAATTATAGCAATCAACGAATTGACAACGGTCGATTCAGTGAGGTTTTTTTTTTTGTTTTCAAATTAAATTGAATCGAATAATTTTTTTTTTTTTCAATTTTAAGAACGCAGCGTGTTATAATTTGGGAGAGCAGGATGAAAACGTGACGGGGATGGTGGAGGCTGTTGGTACAGGAAGCATAAGCATCAGCACGGGTGCTCCGGCTCCTGCGATGTGTTACGGACGAAACATGACGTTTCCACGACAGAGCGGATCTTACGCGCTACGACACGAGCTACCAGCGGTCGTTACAGAAGGAGAGAATTATAGACTGCCCGGAGAGGTGAGCTATCATTATCGGGCGTTACTCGCCTATTTTTTTGTTTTTGTTTCGTTATTTTTCGTTTTTTTTTTTTTTTTTTTTCTTCGACTTTGCTGGTCAATTAATTCATTGAGACTGATGAATGTCCTGCATCGTATTGATAATTATTTTTTTTTCCCGTGAATAAGCTGTGATTAAAAAAAAAAAGAAAAAAAAAAAGGTCTATATCGTCAGAGGTATCTCGTTGCATTCGTCACGAGCTTCGCGCAACCAATGGAAGTGCTGATAATTATTCGAAAATGGCTTCAATATGAATTTTCAAAATTGCTTCCTCGAAATTTAATACAATGTGCTCGCAGTCATTCCCAGAATTTTTTTTCTCAAGGGCACGAGGCAAGTTTGGAAAAAAAAAAAGAAGAAAAAATTGGCTCGAATTTATTACTCCGTTTCTGGCAGCGATTATGAAAATTTTTCTGAAAAAATTCGAGAAATTTGGAAGCAATCACGGACATATCGTTCGATTCGAGATATAATTTCAAAATATCATGAAATCCAAATTATTCGATCGATTTTCACGAAATCTCAATGATCCAACAATTGAAATATTTCGCAATTCAATAAATCAAAATATTACGTAAATTAATAGCACAAATTTATGTTATAATTGATAACTCGAATCACTGGCAATTGTCCGGTTCATTTCTTACTTTTTTAATTCTGTTTTCCGGTGTTTTTTTTTTTCAGCGAAACCCTCAAACCGGCAAAATTGCCTTGTTTTATAATTAATTACTTGAATTGTTTTTTTTTTTATTTTTTTTTATTAAGAGCTTGAATTTACAATTGACAATTCGAATTTTTTCTTCTTTCTTTTAAACAAACGATGAAGAGAAACAAATGTATTGCGGTGATCGATACTGGATAAGTTTGTAAAAAAAAAAAGAAGAAAAAATTGGCTCGAATTTATTACTCCGTTTCTGGCAGCGATTATGAAAATTTTTCTGAAAAAATTCGAGAAATTTGGAAGCAATCACGGACATATCGTTCTATTCGAGATATAATTTCAAAATATCATGAAATCCAAATTATTCGATCGATTTTCACGAAATCTCAATGATCCAACAATTGAAATATCTCGCAATTCAATAAATAAAAATATTTCGTAAATTAATGGCACAAATTTATTTTAGAATTGATAACTCGAATCACTGGCAATTGTCCGGTCCATTTCTTATTTTTTTTATTCTGTTTTCCGGTGTTTTTTTTTCAGCGAAACCCTCAAACCGTCAAAATTGCCTTGTTTTATAATTAATTACTTGAATTGTTTTTTTTTTTAATTTTTTTTTATTAAGAGCTTGAATTTACAATTGACAATTCGAATTTTTTCTTCTTTCTTTTAAACAAACGATGAAGAGAAACAAATGTATTGCGGTGATCGATACTGGATAAGTTTGTAAAAAAAAAAGATGAAAAAATTGGCTCGAATTTATTACTCCGTTTCTGCGATTTGAAAATTTTCCTGAAAAAATTCGAGAAATTTGGAAGCAATCACGGACATATCGTTCTATTCGAGATATAATTTCAAAATATCATGAAATCCAAATTATTCGATCGATTTTCACGAAATCTCAATGATCCAACAATTGAAATATCTCGCAATTCAATAAATAAAAATATTTCGTAAATTAATGGCACAAATTTATTTTAGAATTGATAACTCGAATCACTGGCAATTGTCCGGTCCATTTCTTATTTTTTTTATTCTGTTTTCCGGTGTTTTTTTTTCAGCGAAACCCTCAAACCGTCAAAATTGCCTTGTTTTATAATTAATTACTTGAATTGTTTTTTTTTTAAATTTTTTTTTATTAAGAGCTTGAATTTACAATTGACAATTCGAATTTTTTCTTCTTTCTTTTAAACAAACGATGAAGAGAAACAAATGTATTGCGGTGATCGATACTGGATAAGTTTGTAAAAAAAAAAGATGAAAAAATTGGCTCGAATTTATTACTCCGTTTCTGCGATTTGAAAATTTTCCTGAAAAAATTCGAGAAATTTGGAAGCAATCACGGACATATCGTTCTATTCGAGATATAATTTCAAAATATCATGAAATCCAAATTATTCGATCGATTTTCACGAAATCTCAATGATCCAACAATTGAAATATCTCGAAATTCAATAAATAAAAATATTTCGTAAATTAATGGCACAAATTTATTTTAGAACTGATAACTCGAATCACTGGCAATTGTCCGGTTCATTTCTTATTTTTTTTTATTCTGTTTTCTGATTTTTTTCTCAGCGAAACCCTCAAACTGTCAAAATTGCTTTGTTTTATAATTAATTACTTGAATTGTTTTTTTTTTTAATTTTTTTTTATTAAGTGCTTGAATTGACAATTGACAATTCGAATTTCTTCTTTCTTTTAAACAAACAATGAAGAGAAACAAATGTATTGCGGTGATCGATACTGGATAAGTTTGTAAAAAAAAAAAGAAGAAAAAATTGGCTCGAATTTATTACTCCGTTTCTGGCAGCGATTATGAAAATTTTTCTGAAAAAATTCGAGAAATTTGGAAGCAATCACGGACATATCGTTCTATTCGAGATATAATTTCAAAAAATCATGAAATCCAAATTATTCGATCGATTTTCACGAAATCTCAATGATCCAACAATTGAAATATCTCGCAATTCAATAAATCAAATATTTCGCAAATTAATAGCACGAATTTATTTTATAATTGATAACTCGAATCACTGGCAATTGTCCGGTTCATTTCTTATTTTTTTTATTCTGTTTTCTGATTTTTTTCTCAGCGAAACCCTCAAACTGTCAAAATTGCCTTGTTTCATAATTAATTACTCGAATTGTTTTTTTCTTAAATATTAAAAGCTCGAATTTACAATTGATAATTCGAATTTTCTCCTTGCTCTTCCTCTTCATCTTGTTCTTCTAAATTTTCAGCATCAGCCGGAGAGCAATGTATGCGGCGATGGTCATTTGTCGGGTATAATGCCGGACGTGGCTATGGCCACGGCGTCTTTCGGTGCGCTTCAATTGATCGAGCAGCAGGAGCTCGAGCTCGATCTTGGCGACGGTACGTCCCATCTTCTTCAGCACGGTCCCGTCTCGATCGGCACGATCGGGCCTCATCATCATCCGTTACTTTCGCATCAGCGTCAGAGACACTTTCCCGGACCACCGCCACCGCCCTACATGTATCATCGCTCGAGCTCCGGCTTGCCGAGATTCATCTGAGACGAATTAAAAGCCTCGCGCGATCCAACGTGAGAGAATAACCCGGACAAAAACGGATCGGTTCTCATCGCGAGATCGTTTTCCTTTCTCATACGAAACGTTCGTTATTTTTTTTTCGTTTTCTTTTTTATTCTTCTTCTTCTTCTTTTTTTTCTTCTCTCAATGGAATTAAAACCTCGAGGGGTAGGATCGAGGCAGGGAATTGCACGAAAAAAAAAATTAAAAAAACAATTAATTAATTAAGAGAACTGGAAATAAACGTAAACGTAAATGTTTATCGAAAAAAAAAACTTTTCTCACGACTTTAATGACTTTAATTGGTTAATGATTTTTTTTTTTTTCGTTGATTCGTTCCAACGAATCCACACGGAGAAAACAAAAAGGATCAATCCGTAAATGTACTTGGAAAATTTTATAATTCGTCGAAGTTGCCTGAAAAATTATTTTTCGTTTCAATTTTTGCTTTTTTTTCTTCTTTTTTCATTCGAAAAATCCGTAACGTTTTTTGCTGTTTCAAAATCACAGCCGTTTTCTCATAAAATTTACTTCTTGCTCGAGTCGAGAAAAAAAAAATATATATATTTACGTTCAAAGTTGAAAATTAAAACGAGATACGGTTTTGCTGTGAAAAAAATAATAATAATAATTTCGACGCATACTCGAACGTATTTTCGCGTTAGATCCTCTCGATCCTTATCGAGCGAACGAAAGATTCGAACTCGCGCAGTTATTTATTTGAATTTATTCGATAGAGGGAAAGTTGAAGCAAAAAAAAAAAAAAAAACTCTTCGTTTCGCCCCGTGACGCAGGATATCGGCAGTGAAGGAGCTTATCGTTGGGGACAAAAAAAAACAAAGAAAAAAAAAAGGCACGAGGCGTAATTCATATTGGACCAATGTAACTATTGTCAGTTTAAATGTAGCAAAATTTAGGATCGTATTAATCTTAATCCACGCACACTTAAGGTATTTTAGGATAAAAAAAAAAAATAATAAACAAATACCTTAAAGTTCTGAATGTCGCGCTGCTGAATTCGTTTTTTTTTTTTTTTTTCGAGAAAAAAATGAAAAAAAATAAATAAACGGTGCGCGATCAAGTAAAATTATGAGATAATATTTCGTAGTCGAAAATTTGAGAATTCTTTTGGCGTTGATTATTTATTTATTTTTTTTTTTATAATATTAATCGCCAAAATTTTAATTTAATCGTTATACGATTGTTTGGAATAATTATTCACAATTTTTTTTTTTTTTTTCAAAAAATTATGGCTACTCAAATTTGAGAATTCGAGCATGCTCGACTTTCAGAACGCAGTGTATATCGAACCGCTTGGAGGAAAAATAGCTTATCCGAATAGTAAAATAATAGCTGTCTCTTTAAAAAAAAAAAAAAAAGAAAAAAAAAGTGTAGACTAAAGTATGTACCTGTTTGCGGCAATATCCTGAAGGCAGCGCTTTTCTTTAAGGATATTTGTTATCTTCCTCGTATTTTTTTTTTTCTCATTTCCGGTTACAATACTGCGTTTTTTTTTTCATTTAATGGGTTATATCAGGAAAAAAGCGAATTTTTAAGGATTTTTTTTGCTTTTTTTTTTGAAAAATCACAAGCATATATCGTGTAAAAATATTCAGTAACAAAGAAGCTACAGCCGATGTGCGAGAAAAACTTTTTCGACAAAGAAAAAAGTATTTTTGCGTTGAGCAACTGCCGTTTGGAATTTTCTTTTAAATACTAAATTCTCCCACGAATATATATGCTTGTAATTTTTCGAAAAAAAAAAGAAAGAAAAAAATTGTGAAAAATTCGCTTTTTTTCGCGCGTACAGCGACAAACATAGAGTCGAGCGAGAACATTTTTTTTTTTGTTGGTCTTTTCGTTAGTTTGCTCGTTTCAAAAGACCAAATGGCTGAAGAAATAGGAATTTTTTCCTCGCTTTTATTGAAATAGACGCGTTTACGCTCCGATATTGACAATTACATAATTACGCGTCTTCATTTCCCCGTTCTCTCGAAAAATCGTTGGATCACTTTATTCTCTTCCTCAGCTTGCTTGCAAATAATTCTGAGCGCGTTCAACGAGCTGTATACGTCATAGTCGACGAAAATCTTCAAATAAAAGATGAAAAAAAAAAGAAAGCCTGCGGACGTGAGGGCCTTTTTTTTGAAAAATTAATTTTGAGCATATTCCGCGGGTCAATATAATTGTAATTTTTTTTTTTTTTTTTTTTCGTCGATAATTTTTTGGTACAAAGTCACCCGTTGAATTAAATCCGAATCTTGGCGAAAATTGCAAAACTAATTGCTTCCAATAATTGAAAAAATAATTGACACGCATCGTCTCGAGTTTCATTCACAAAGATTCTTTTCCTCATCTCTATTCACGTTTTTTTTTTTTATTTATTATTATTTTTTTTTTTTTTCGTAAAATACTATTTACACTGCCATTAACGTAGAAAAAAAAAAAAAATTATCCCCGACATTTATCGACGAAACGAGCCACGAACAATTGACTAGGTGGACCGTATGATGGAAAAAATGAATTAAAAATTGAAAAAAAAAAAAAAAAGACAAGCGATCTTGTAAATAGTTTAGGCGTACGAGATGACGAGGACACTTGTTGCCAATTCTCGAATGTACATAGAATGTTAATGCGTCAACGATGAAATGGCTACAAGCCCAATTTTTTGTTTTTTCCCTATTAATATATATATATATATATATATATATATTTGTCTTAGTACACGAATTTATCGGAGAAATGTCTCCCCTCGGACTATGCTCTTTTGCGATGGGCCAAAATGAACTCATTTTTGTTTCTCATTGTCGATTTTTTTTTTTTTTCCGTTGGTGTAGATATCATTTTTTATAATCACGATAATCGATCTAGCCCATTACGAGCAAAGCTCAGGAGCTTCCTTCCTTTTTTTTGTTTTTTTGTCACAACTGCCATTCTGTGAATACTCGTAATTTAAAAAAAAATGTTTTTCTGATCAGTGAGAGAACAAAAAAATTAAGGGCGATTCGAACCAGCGCTGAGAATAGAAGACTTTTTTCTTCTTTTTTTTTTTTTTTTTTAATTTTCGGTTACGTCGTCGTACTCGACTCGTGTAAATTAGAGCTGACAGATTGGCCAACGATGAAGAAAATAGTCAAAATGATGAAAAGAAAAACAAAATGGGATGTAACAATGTGAAAGCGATGTTAATTTAAAAATTAGTTCCTAGGGACATGAAAAAAATTTCAACACTCTCTCTCTCTTCCTTATTCAAGGATGTCGTTGCGTCAATCACAATTCCTCGTATCGTTATTTATTTTTATAAAACAGATGAGACCGAAATTTTCAAAATTTCTTGAACCGTTTAATATTAAATTACAATGGGTACTTC
This sequence comes from Rhorus exstirpatorius, assembly GCA_963564615.1. Taxonomy (NCBI): domain Eukaryota; kingdom Metazoa; phylum Arthropoda; class Insecta; order Hymenoptera; family Ichneumonidae; genus Rhorus; species Rhorus exstirpatorius. Next base: position 34,572,191 of record OY751318.1, on the reverse strand, counting down.
GATTATCATTTTTTCCCCTTCGTTTTCGTTTTTCTTTTCGAGTACACGAAAAAAAGAAGAAAAAAAAAAACAAAGGATACGAGACGAAGTGGCAGCAATTTCGAAAAATCCTTACTAACTTTGTGATATTTACTCTTTGTCCTTTGTTTTTTTGTTTTGTTTTGTTTTTTTTTATCGAGGCGTTCACTGCCAAAATTTCGAAAAGTTTAAGTATAAGGCATACATACACACACACACACACACACACACATATATATATATATATATATATATATATATATATATATATATATATAATAGCTTTAATGGGTATAATTTTTCGTTTTTTTTTTGTGGTCAACGTGACCGAGCGATACGAAAAGAAAAAAAAAAACGAAGAGAAAGGTTTTTGGTTTATGAATAAGAATGTTATATTGTCTCATTGCTTGTAATTATCGTTCGAGAGAGTGATGTGTGATTCACGTGATTAAAAAGTTAAGGGTTATCGGGAAATGAATTTTGGCCACAGGGCCGAGATAAAAATAAAAATAATAACAATAATAATAATAATAATAATAATAATAATAATAATGACGACCTCGTAAATTTTCGAAAGAAAATTTCACGTTGAAGTTTATGCTGACAAAGCGTTTTAGGATCGAAGCGAGATTGTAATTGTGAATCGTCATAGATTGGCGGAAAGTTGTCGCGCGATGGAGAAACAATTGTGTATGTATATGTATATACATATATATAAATTAGTAATTACGATTATCCATTCAAATGTCGTTTTGACTTAAAATACTTATTATTATTATATATATATATTATATATGGATTATTATATAGTAATAATAATAATAATAATAATAATAATGGCAAAACAAACAAATCGAGGTAATGATATAATGTCCGTTTGGTTATTTAAATTATTAGTATCCTATTATTTGTACGTAATATTCTAGACTGGATAATAAAAAAATTAAAAAAGTAAATTCGATTTTGTATTTTATAGCAGATTATTATTTTTTTTTCTATATTATTAATTTTATTACGAGGTATATGGTTGAAAAAAATTTTTTATTACATTAAAAATCATTGATATCAATTAATTTAACGTATTAGCGAATTTTTTGGGCGTTTTTCATTGAAAGTACTGCTTTTTCAAAAAAAAAGTACATTGCTCCCGTTCGGATATGAGAAATTATGAATAAAAAAGTATTCTAAACACTCGCCATATACAAATTTTTAATAAAAAAAAAACATTAAAGACTATGTTTTTTTTTTCTTCTAGACGAGCCACAAATTTAAAACTTGCGCAAGGTTATATGATAGCGAGAGAAGATAAAACATTGAGTTACAGGTGTGCTGTAGCTTAAGAGACTAACAAAAAGCTTCCGCTTTGTTTAAATACCAATCCCCGCTATCGACAGAGGGGAATGGTATTTTATACTGATTGAAAATCTTAACCTTATATATATAGCTGCCTAGATCTGGATATAGAGATATATTAAATCAAGTCAACTAGAAATCTTAAACTTATTAGCTCAAAATTACAATTTACTGTCATTGGGCTATGGAGAAACAAAACAAAGCGGAAGTAATTACGAAATTGAGGGTAGCAAATGCGTTTTACATTTTCAAGAAATATAAAATTACCGACAATATATATATATATATATTATACTATATTGTTTGTAACTACAAAGCTTCTGCTTTGTTTAGGTCCCCGCTTGTCGACAGAGCGGTTGATATTTTGTACCGATTGAAAATCTCGACCTTATATACCTATATACCTGCCTATATCTGGATAAAAATATTACATTAAGGTAGTATGAGCACGAACTTAACGATTAGATAAAAATTTGAATTTTTTTTTATGGTGTAGCAGAAGTTTATTGGATAATGCCTGTAAAATTTCAAAGTGGGTCACCGACTCTTTACGAGAGTAATTGGGTGTGTTTAGCCGAACTAAACGTTGAGAAGTGTTGAGTGTTGAGTGTGAACATTTTCGGGCCGGACACGTTTATGTTGAGGTGCATTGCGATTGGTCGGAAAAAGTGTGACGCCATATTGGTCATTCGCCGTGCTTTCCAATTAGAGCACAGAGCGACACAATGTCGACATTTCTGGTGTATTCCTTTGCTCGGATAGGCCGATTCCATCAGAAATGTCGACACTGTGTCGCACTATGCTCCAATTGGAAAGCACCCTCGGCACGTCAGATTGACACAACCTAACCTAACCCAACTACACTGATTACAAGCCGCCATTTGTGGTGAGCCTTTCTGCTCAACGTTTAGTTCGGCTAAACACACCCATTGATTCGTGAAATCCAGATATTTATCCCACGCCATATCCGAATTCTGGGCTGACGCAACTTTGAAACAGAAATTCGTATCTTTCACGATTAGATGCGATCAATATTAAAACCGTTAAATGTTCAGAAAACTATCACGATTGCATACGTTCCATAAAAAATGGGGGTTGACGAACCTTTTGGCATAAAATTATCGATTTTGAGGAAATTTTTCGCGTGCGTCGGATTATGAGCGGAAAAATATTTTCTCATTATTTTATGCGGCTGTCGATTATAGTTTGTATTTATTTTTCATTTTATTTCGGACAGATAAGTATATATAACGATCGAAATGTTATGTACATTACTCACACTCGCAAACGTTTCTCAATTTTGCCATCTCGCGCGCTACGTGTCAGCTACTCCCACTTTTTGACCATCTCGCGCATGCTCACCCTTCCCCCCACTTCCCAATGTTATGGTCAATATGAATTTATTCATTATAACTTCATTGTTTATATTTTTTTTCGAACAATCAGTTACAATTACTTCCTGAACGATAAACTTGCACGGGTTTTTTTCTTTTTTTTTTGCAGAAATTTATTAAGCGATAATATAATTAATAATTGCAATCAGCTTCTAGAATTAATTACCTTTTATTTTTTATTACCTAATTAGGGCAAGTTGTGATGAATTGAAAACTAAGAAAGTAGCTCGAAAATTTTCATAACGTTTTTTTTTCGTATACTACTCATATCGAATATACAATGTTCGATTTTGCGAGGAATTAATAAAATTCAAATGTTATCAAAGAAAAAACATAACTCGCCACCTATGGTGGTACAAGCGTCAACATATTTCGGAATTGTATATTTTACCATATAAATCTTGTCCAATATGCGAATTATAAAAAAGTCATTTTTCAAAATCGACACAGGGGATTCCCAAAGTTCACGAGATCCGTTCTTTTTGCTTGTATAGCATATCCTCAATAAGTTTTTTTATGGTAAAGTTTAAAAACTTTCACTAATGCATTAAAAAAAGATGTTTTTTAATTGTTTGGTTCATTTCACGGTTAATTACTATTTTTAATTATTGTAATCAAATCGTTTGGACCATAAATCACCCAGCAAACCATTGGTTAAAAGAAAAAATAATTATTATACGTACCTGTTAGATTTTCAGTCAAGCGCATTTCGGAACGCATACCCTCGTATATATATATATATATATATATATATATAGGACACCGGCGCACGGAAAATGCGCGGCATTATTTGCATGGGTTCAATGTTCGTGTGGCCGCAGCAGAGTAGAGAGCTCATAGAGCTTTGACAGTGAGAACTTTGGTTTGAACGTTTTTCCTCCACATTGTGCACTGTGATTCTTTTTTTTTCGTACAATATACGAGGTTTGAGGACGAACGTGTTGTGAGTGTGAACGTGTGTGTTGTGTTCATTTTATTTTTTAGCGGTAAGCTCTTTCATGTCTTGCCAAACGATAAAAATCCTTCCCTCCACGTTTGTATAATCGCGTTCGACAAATCCTCACTTTGCGCGATCTCTGCATCGAAACATTTCGAACTGTTTGTGCAATCTTTTCTTTCTTTTTTTTTTTCAATTTCTGCAATTCTACCATGCCATATTTGATACAATCGATACGATACCTCGACGTTATATCGATCCACTCAATGATTACGTAAATTAAATAATGCATTCACAAGCTTTTGCATTACGAATTCGAAATAATGCATGTAATTCGCTATCAATGAATATAACGCCAGCTTTTCGTTGTATATATACGTGATAAATTCTCAGTGTAGATGTTATCCATACAATAATTTTGTATTTTCTTGTAAACGCATACGACATAGAGATGACACAAGTCCCACGAGTTCTTATTGCAATGAAATAGTACCAGCGTAAATAATTTTAATTTGTTTTTTTTTGTTCTATTTTGTGTTTTTCACGTTCCTTTATTTTTTTTTTTTTCAATTTTTTTAATATGAAAATCGGAAAAAACTGCGAAAGAAAATTTTTTTCGAAACGAACATCAACGGAGGGGCTGCGATTTTTTCGAATAAATAAAATTACGATTGATCGAATCAAACTTCAATTGCTCAAATCGTATTTTCAATGGCTCGAACAACATTTTAATTGATCTCAAACAAAACTTTGGATGATCGGATCGAATTTCAATTGCTTAAAACAAATTTTAATTCGCCAAATCAAATTTCAATCGATTAAATAAAATTTCCGCTTTTATCTCCCTTAAATGACAAATCGCTACAAGCAATTGCAAAACTTATCCTCAAATATAAAAACACGTCAATGACCAATGAGATTGAGCAAGGGAACTTTTTTCTTATTCTCATTTCTCTCAAGCTCTCGCGATGCGCCACGTTAGGAGAATGTAAGCGAGACCGAGCGTAGCTCCAAAAAAAAAAAAAAAAACAAGAAAAATGTTACTGACAATATTCTACATGATGGCGACATGGATTCAGGCATGGAGATTGGCTTCTATGAAAGCTCGTCTCGCCGCTTCCCTTGCCGGTCCCGATGCCGCTCGACCGAGCGTCATGTTTTTTGCAAAAATTCCAATCGATTCGAAGAACGGTGAGTCATCCTCGCCGGGGAAACCTCGAAAAAAGAGACCGATCGAAAAAGAAAATTAAAAAAAAAACGTATATATAATTATTAAACGTAGAGAAAATAAAAAAAAAAAACATATATGTTTTTTAAAAAATATTCAGATCGCACCGACGGCAAAGTCGAGAGTAAAAACGACAATGGGAATTTTCTCAGTTCTCGCTTGTGCGGAAATCAAAACGTCGCGAGACTCGGAGATCTCATATGGTGTCACGGGGACAAAAAGCTCTGTACCATTTATCCGCAGGTAGAAAAATTAAATTGAAAGAAAAAAAAACTTGTGCTCCCTCGACTCGTTATTATATTATGTATTATTGTAAATAATTTTTATTATCCCTCACATTTTGAGTATCCACAATAATAATAATTATTATTTTCATTATTATTATTATTATTATTGTTATTGTCGTTGTTGTATTATCATGGAGAAAGAAAAGTATGAGAAAGAGCGAATATTTATAAAAATTATTTTCAGCAAAAGATCAATGTCGACGAATGGCTAATCTTTCCCAGAGGAAAAACCCAATTTCCTCTGCATATACGAAATCATGATCAAACGATCCTCAACGATAGCGCAAAGATGCACGTATTGATAGAAGCCGACGCGGAGAATTATAATCCTGCGGCTTGCGCGAAAGCCACGAGGGTATGATATACATCACGACTCATTTTTTCGTCGTCGATGAAAAAAGAAAGGGAAAAAAATGAGCATATTCTTTTTTCTTGTTTTGTTTCTAGCTCGAAGAATATGGCAGAGTCGTCGCGTGGACGATCGACGAGAATTTCGCGACGATCATGGAAACGGATTTGGATCACATGACGAAACTATCGATAGCTCTGATGCACGGAAAATGTTTCATCAACAATGGATTTTTACTCACCCGCGTTGAGTGTAAGCTACGGCGATAATCGAGAAAAAAAATTAAGCAAAATCCCCGAACGAATTGAAATTTAAAAAATTTCATATATATATATATATGCGAATGGGGGACAATTCCCCCGTTCACATTAGATAATACACAAAGTATAACACAAGCAAGTACACAGAGAAGAAATTGAAAACTGAAATTGATGCAAAGCAAGAATTTAATAAATAATTTAATAGAGAATTTTAATGAATTAATATAAATATGAAATTTTTTAAATTCAAATTATATATATGAGGCATTCCATGCGGTTTCGAACGGTCAAAGAGTCGTCCACTCTGAAAAAAATTGAAATTTTGTCAAATTATTTAATTATATAAAACAGAGTATTTGACAAAATTTCAATTTTTTCGAGAGTGGACAACTTTTTGACCGTTCGAAACCGCAGGAATGCCTCATATATGTATATTAGGGTGTGAAAAAAAAAAAAAATGGATTTTTCATGCTCCCACCCCTCAAAACTTGAGTTTTGATAGAAAAAAAAAACATTTAATTTCATTAATTTCTAATTTTTTATAAAAAATTCCTAACAATTTTGAGCTGAACATTTTTTTCTGACACCATCGTGTTCTAAATAATAAATTTGATCGATTTTATTCACAACAATAATTTTGCGATTTATAATTGTTTATTAATTGTCATAAACAATTCGTATCTGGTGAAATTTTTTTTTTCTTGGCTCAAATATGTGCTCCATGGTTCTTTATTCTCTTGCTGAAATAGGAAATCATTAGTCTCAGGAAAGATCGTATATAAGCAAATTTATTCACCTTTAACAATTTTTACTCTATGACTTTATGCAAAAAAAACGCAAAATGTCATTTATTTATTTATTTTCGGTAAAGATCGATGCCAACGACGCCTTTTTACACGTGGCATAATGTTTTTCGGTGGAAATCAGCGACTAAAAGTATATATTTATGTATTGCGCTTGATCTCTATCCTTAGTTAATAATGAATTAAATTCCGCGCCCAAAGTTACTTTTCGTTCAGCAATATCGTTTACAACTTTCAAATAATTAAAGGTTCTTTTTATTTGAAATACAATCTCCATGGTCTCAAATTTTTCCTTCCAAAAAGTTCGTCATAGACGTTAATTGGCTGTTATAATTATAGAAACGTCCAATGAGCGGCGGCTTCCACTCAAGCTACAGAGCTCCCTCTTCGCGAGGATGTTTTTTTTTCCATCAAAACTCAAGTTTTGAGGGGTGGGAGCATGAAGAATCAAAATTTTTTTTCTTTTTGAAACACCCTAATATTATATACATATATTTTTTTTATTTTTTTTTATATTTCAGCTATTGCGGTTACGGGAAAGCCATGTATGTGCAACTGCGAAGAAATGGTCACTCTTCATCAGGAAAAAAGTTCGTTGTTCAAATATTTAATTCATTTTTTTCGTAAAAAAAACAAAAAAATATATCCCATTCTCAATGCCGATCCGTTGAAAAAAAAAAAAAACGATGGGAAAAATCGTTTATGGCGTTCGAAAATAATGGAATTTAAAAATTTTCGAAAAACACGTTGAATTTGGGGTTTTTTTTCGCAATCAATCCCAATCCAGCCAATATTATGACGCTAGGGTGTTTAATTTTGGGAGAAAATATTGATTTACATTTTAAAAAATTGCCACTTTAAACTTGCCACGGTTTCCTCGAAATTTTTAGACGATGCTCGGTGAGCTCCGCCGAAAATTAAATTAAATTGGGCATTGCCTAAAATTTCGAGCAAGAAAGCCAATTTTTTTTTTTTTTTCCCAAATCATGATACCAAAACTTGATTCCATAAATTTTATTCATTCGCAAACGCTTGACCAGAGGTAACAATTTGTTGATCGTCATATTTCGCGTTTACAGAACTAATCGGAAAAGCTCAGTGGGACGCGCACATAAAAATATTGAAAATTTTCGGTAACGCAGCCAGACAGGTTGCCCGTCAAGGTTTTCCTTTGAAAATCGATGAAGTACCGGGTGTGCTCGTAACACCGGGAAATCAACCGGTAAATCTGCACGTACCGACTATACTGGAAATTCAAATACCTCCGGAAGAAACTTCAGGTAAAAATTTTTTTATCGTACGAGTTCGAAAAAAAAAAAAATGTTTCGCCCCGATCCGATCTAGGCGCAACGTGGAACAACACTATAGGGGTAGCAAAATTTTCAGCTACCTCGAAGAATTTTTTTCCAAGTACATCTGATCCTGATCCCCTATCTTTTTTTTTTTTTTTTTCAAAATAGCAGCCATTTAAATTTTTATGGTCCAGCTCGACAGGCAGCGTCGAAGCCATAACGATTGAATAAAATCATTTAAAAGAGAAAATTTTTTTTTTTTTCAAATTCAAAGTTACGACTTTGAAACTGCTGTAAAATAATTTTAGGCTTTTTAAAGTTGAACCGCTAAAAACTTTGCTGCGACACAAGACTACGAGCTAAAAAGACCCAATTTAGATAATAAAAAGTTAGCGATTCGGAACGAGTAGCCGGTAGCGTTTGTGTTTCGATTTCAAAAAGTATTTGGGGCAGTGGAAATTCAAAAATTATACGTCAGCGGTATTGGTTGTCTGATTATGTCATTTTTGAGGTCGTTGACTTGAAAATTTTTCTTACTAATACATTTTTATTTCAATTTAAATGTTATTCATTCGAAATTTTGTCATTTCATTTTTATAATTCATTTTTTGTGTTTTTTTTTTTTTCATTCCAGATGTTGAATCTCCGAAAGACGGGACAGTCGTACCTTCGACGCCACCGCCGACACCCGCGGCATCCGCGATTCCCGATGAGAGCAGCGCAAACGCCTCAACGATCGCTCACACGCTTACCGAATTGGTCGAGCGAAGCTCCGTGGAATCTTTACTCGCGCCAGTTTCAGGGCTCGACGGTCCCGCAACGTTGCGAACCGAAGATCTCACGGAAAGTCCAAAAATCGCGACTCCGGACGATACGAGAAACAGCGAAGATTCCCCACAATCGCCGAGCATCGTTGCGACAAAATTTTTCACCGACGATACGATAAAAATTCCGCAAAGAATGTTCTCCACGAAAGCATCGCAGTGAGTAAAAAAAAGTATATACATATATATATATGCATATATATTTATAATTTTCGTAAATTTGAATTTTTATTAAATTGAAAAAAATTAATTATGCCGAATTAATTCGTCGTAGCTATTCACCAGCGAAGAAACCACCGGCGAATTTTGATCGTTCCATCAAGCCCCCGAACATATTGATTTATGCGGACAGCACAATTGCCACGGATAACATCAAAAACGTACTCGGTCTCACGCTCAACAGAGACAAGTAAGATTCTTCAAAGTTTTTTTTTTTCCCAATAATAATTTATGAAAAATAATTATTGTAAAACGAAAACAACAAAAAATTCCTTCCGAGATCGGAATATATTTTTGATTTTAAACAACGATTTAAATCATATTCGAGTGTGGATTAAATTTTTTTTTCAAAATCACGTATAACGAAAAATCGATACACTCCGGATTCTCTTTGGAGAATAATTTGCCCGATAATGCGATTCAAATTTGAAGAAAAAATATTGAATAATTTGTTCCCCAAAGCATTACTTGATTTTACGTAAAAAAAAAAAAATATGTAGGTATATATTTATTAATATTATTGCTATTTGTCACGGTTTTTAAACCTTCAAATCGAAAAAAAAAACACACACAACTATCGACGATCCTTCACAAATTTGCTTATTCTTCGATTTGTAGTATATCAGTCGCCTATGAAGAAATTCGGTGGATAATCCAAATACGTTGTTGATATAATTATTGTATTCCTGGAAATCATTTTGATGACTCATTTTATTGACAAAGTCCGATCGTATCTCGTTCGCACAGCAAAAAAGTGTGCGTTACATTTCGAATCTACGACAATAGAGCGAAAATATCGTTTATTATTATTATTATTATTGTATATCATTCATCATTGGTAGAAAATTCGGAATTGACTTGAAATTTTGACAGCCCATCAGCCGTAAAACGTATTTGCATAGATTCAATGAGATTAGGCGCCTCGTTGTCGAGATATTAAATTAAAAAAAAAAAAAAAACAGATTTTAATCGTTCTGTAATTCACGAACTTGAAATGCCAGCAACTTTAAAAAATTTTATGACCCAGTTCTATAAATAATAAAACCGTTTACGAAGCATTTTCGTTGAGTAATTAAATGTAACATATTTGAAAATGCTGAAAAAAAAAAGAGGCGTACGCTGTCGATTTCAGACGCGACGGACAATGTACTCGAACTCAGCTTGTCGAATCAGGTTTCCTGTAGTTTTTTTTTTTTTAGCGTCTTTTCATGGTACATGGCATAAATAATAACTCATAAAATGTGCATTATCATTCCTCTCGGTATTTTCGCAAAGGAAAAATAGAAACAACAAAAATTTTGCACTTTTTGGTGCTTCAACTCGAAACGCTGCTCAAACTATAACGTAATAGAGTTAAAATTGCTCATAAATCATTTTCTAGGTAACTATAAATTCTCTACAAAAAAGTTCCCGACGGTATATATCTAGAGTTAACAATTGCGGCGTGGTAGGCGTCCAAAGTTGTAAAAATAATTTTAAAAAACCATTTCAAGCAGGTGGCTTTATTTGCGTTTAGTTATAAATAAAGTTTTTTTAGGCGGTATTAGCTTTCACGTATGAATTTTTTATGAATTTTTAATTCAACGCTAACGCGGTGATATGCAATTTAACAACTAATATGGGTCTACTATTCTGCGATTTCACAAAAATTACGCCGCTTCGTGCGTCTCCCGCTGATCCGCTATTGATTTTTTCATATATCCTGTCCCGGACATTTTTTATAGAAAATTTAATTCTCTAAAAAATTGTTCTTGAATGATTTCGTACAGCGTTTGGAGCTGAAGCTCAAAAAACGTGAATTTTGAAATTTTTTTTGCAACATAAACGTTAATATTTCAACAACTTACAGGAGTATAATTGCCCATAATTTAATTCTAATTCTAATTCTGATTTCGAGAGCATAAATTGACTTGCCGAGACGAGTGCTGAGAATTTGACGTTGTTGTACGATCGAGCCCCGGCACGATTCATCCCGCAAACAAGCAGAGGACAATTTCTCTAATTTATCAATTAATCGATCGAACGAAAAATTGCAAAATCCCCGAAAACATTGAAAAATTCGTAAATCATGTCTGCGCAATCATAATCCTCCATACAGATATACGATTTATACTCTGACCGCGGACGAGGCGCGAAAGGACATATGGATGGATCAAACGGTCCTCGTGATCGTTTGCGGCAACGTCGGTGCCGAGATATCGTGCCAGCTCGTCGAATACATGGTACGCGGTGGACAATTATTGGCACTTTGCTCCGACATCCTTCACACCCTCCTGCCGTCGTTCAAGACCGCCGAGGTTCGCGAACACGAGCTCGTACGTTTCTCATACGGAAAATGGAAGAACGTGCGGATGATGCATCATATTTTTTGTTATCAAGCGTCGCCCGTTAAAACACAATTTTCCCAAGATCACGAAGATCCGAGGTGAGTTGCGCCACGCGCGACAATAATATTTTACGTGGAAAAAGAAAAAAAAAAAAAATATGGAAAAACAATAAAAAAACAAATTATCTCAAATTTTTGCCAATTTCTTCTGATAATGAAACTTAAAAATGCGATAAATAAAATTTATATCGTTGCTTCGATAAATATTAATGAAATTTTTTTAATTTTTTTAATTTTTTTTTTAAATTTACGCCCAGAGCAAAGACACCGCATACACCGGTCTCGGCCAGTGTGCTCGACAGTGCCGGTAAAGTTCACACGTTTCACGTAAAAGTCCTCGGTACCGAGGAAACATGGCACACACCGAGCATTCTTCTCGCTAATCTTCCCGAGAGCGGCGGAAGAGCAATATTCTCGCAGATACATCTCGAGGCCGATCCGTCGCAGTACGAATTCGAGGAGGCGAAATTCGCGGCTCTCAGGCAGAGCGATAACGCGAGATTGGAGATATTCACCGATCTTCTGAGCACGCATTTTCGTCTCGATGCCAATACGGAAACTCGCGAACAGCCGAAATATCGTCCCGGATTTTTTCTCGGTAGACACGAGGTAAAGAAAAACAAAAAAAAAAACTAAAAAAACAAAAAAAAAATCACAAAAAATCATTACAGCCTCATTACGTCGCTTCATCGTCGACGGTTTTGATGCAGAGATGGTTGAAAACTTTTATTTATTTATTTTTTTTCCTTTTGTTTAAAAAAATTTAACTTGAACTGTATTTTTTTGTGTCGAGATTTCTCGTTGAAGCGACCTCGGGGGATTATTTGAAAAATGAAACTAATTTTATTCATTTATAATTTATAACTAATTTTTATTTATTTATAACAAACGTAGCTTTATGGAAAAAAAAAATTATATATATATATATTTTTTTTTCCATAAAGCTACGATGAAGTCGGACGATAAAAAGTTGCCTCAATTTTAATTTTATGCTTTATCGCGTCGTCGCTAAAAATCCGACCTCGGCAATCGCCAAGTTCAATCAAATTCTCCAAATCTTCGGTAATGACAATTTTCATTATCGTTTTCTACGATAAATATAATCGAGCGCATCGTGGAAGGCTGCAAAATATAATTTTTTTTCTTTCTTTTTTGTTTTTTTTTTTTTTAATCAATTTTTTCACTCTCATCCGATCATCTCTGCTCGAATGACCTTCGGCGTCGTATTGTTGTAATTATTTAGCTGAAGCTAGAAATGCTGGATCGACTGAGAGGGAAGATGAGTACCGAGAATATTTACAAAACGGCAAAAATGAGCTTGCAATTTTGCGAAAGATCGACGAAAACGATCGCCGCGTCTTCCTCATTATTGCCGATAATGATACATCAGTGTCCGGATAATTTTTCCACCGTAGAATATTTCGAGGTAAGAGCACGTCTCGGGGAATTTTTTGTTTTTTGTTTTTTGTTTTTTTTTTAAATGTTACGCGCTAAAAAATTTATCTCGAACGTTGATATTGCGTTCTCGTAGAATTTGAAATCGAAGGAATTAGGCCGTCTCGTTGTATACGCGGATCTCATGACGTCATCGATGAATGTCATTGCCGGTTGTCAGTTGCATCACGGTTTAGCCGTTATACCCAGACAACAGACTCAGGGAGAAGGTGAGAGAGAGAGAGAGAGAGCGAGAAAAAGTTGTTTTTTTTTTTTTCGTTTTTTTAACGTCAAGTCGACGATTCAAGGGAGCTTTCTATTTTTTTTTTTGGGCCAAAAAATGTTCGATTTTTCACCAATTTTTTATGCGAAAAATATTAAATATATATTTGGGAGCAAAAAAATCAAACGTATTTTTTACTTTGTACAATATTGCGTACAAGTTGAACCGGAATGAGGAAGAAATATTGAAAAATAAAAAAAATAAAAAAATAGCGAGCGATCGAAGCGGAAGTTTAGTTTTTTGCCAAAAATTTTTGCAGTTCATAAAATCAAAACGTTTGAATATTTTTGAATAATTCTAGTGCGACTCGTGCACAATATTGTACAAAGTAAAAATATGTTTGATTTTTTTTTGCTTCGGATCACCTGTCCCAGGACTTTCGCAAGCAAGAATATCATCTCCTACTTTCAATACCATATTTTGTCAAACTTTAAATTATATTATCATATTTTCGATGAAGATCGTTTAGCAAACATGCCGAATATCAATATTCGATATTTAATATTTTTCGCATAAAAAATTGATGAAAAATCGAACATTTTTTTGGCCCAACAAAGTAGAAACCTTCCTTGAGGCCTGCGTACGCTATGCCATATGGCGAATCGTTACGAAGCGCTCGCAAGTTTTTGGATTATGCGGAAACTACAGAAATATATGTCGCATTCCACGTCAACTCAGCCACCCCGTTTTTTTTTATTGTCTCGAAAAAAATATTCAGTATGGGCATTTCAAAGGACAATATATCCATGACATTTTACCAAAATTTCATCCCCCCACTATTGTTGGTTCTCGAGATAATGATTAATGAAGTCTCAATTTTGTAAAAATCATAACTTCTTAACTACTGATCGGATTTAAACGATTAAAAAAAGAATCTTTTTTATTTTTTTTTGCCCTTTTCGAAAAAAAATATGTCATCATCGGATAAAAGCTCATTAGACAGTTTTCGGGGTAAATTAACAAAAAAACAATTTTTTCCTCGTCACTGATGCCTTGTTCCATTTTGAGAAAATCCTGCAGAGTCGTGTATTGCCTCCCTTTATCAGAAAAAAAAATACCGAGTAGAATTCCGATTGGCCCTTTCGTGGAAAAAAAAAAATCGAAAAATTTCCCCGAAAACTGTCTAATGAACTTTTCTCCAATGACGGCATATTTTTTTTCAAAAAGGGCGAAAAAAATAAAAAAGATTCTTTTTTTAGTCGTTAAAATCCGATCAGCCGTTACGAAGTTATGATTTTCACAAAATTGAGAATTTATTAATCATTATCTCGAGAACTAACAATAGTGGGGGGACGAAATTTTGGTAAAATTTCATGGATATATTGTACTTTGAAATGCCCATACTGAATAATTTTTTCGAGACCAAAAAAAAAAAACGGGGTGGCTGAGTTGACGTGGAATGCGACATATGTACTTATATATTTTTTTAATTTCACGTGTCGTTACGAAAAATGTAAATAAAAACCGTGAAATAGAATTAACCAAAATTTATGCACGGATGGGCTCCCGATCGAGATGCTCCGAGAGCGGCTATGGACAGAGCAAAATTGTACAAGACCAAAGTTGCGGAGCGAAAAATTTTCAAAAAAATAGCAATGAAAAATTTTGGCTCGGGCTCATTTTGAACCTCTGTTCATCAATGGAGATTGCGATTGAATTACAAGTTTTTTTTTTTTTTTTTGGCGATCCGGATCTCAATTATCGATGCGGTATTTTCAAATTTACGGATAACCCAGATTTTTCATTCGATCGAGCTTGACTGGAAATTTTTTTCGGAAATGCTTCTTCGTACATTGACGAAAATTATACCGTCATAATTCGAAAAAAAAGTTGACAAATAATTTTTCAATAGTTCAATCAGTATTTACCATTGTCGCAGAATAATTCCAAGCGCAAGAATAATTTTTAAAATACTCGAATGATTTTTGTCTGATCATTGATATTCGATCAGTTCCGTCGCAAATCTTCGAACAACTTCGCGGCGACAGAATTAAATTGCTCGAAAGAATTATATGTATCGTTCCTCATTTGACTAGCGCAGAAGTTAAAAAAAAAAAAAAAAAATTACTCGCAGGCATCCCGGGAAAAAATGCTTTGGATCTACGTAGATTGAATTTCGATCTGCAAAAATGAAATTTCGATGTAAATTTTGGAAAATCGTAGATCTATCTCGATATCCGTATATCAGCGTTCACGCGAATCAAAAACTTTCTATAGCGCTTCGTAACGATTCGCCACCCAGCGCATCGCCCGTGCCTCGGCATTGTCTACGCAATTTTTTACAGTTTCGTAACAAAAAAAAAAAAATTTATTTTCCTTTGTTTTTTAATTTATAGGTCGTGGTAAAAATGCATGGCTCAGCCCATTGGGCTGCGCTATGTTCACGATGCAATTGCACGTGCCATTGAATTCTGAGCTCGGTAGTCGTCTGTCGATTCTACAGCATCTCGCTGCCGTTGCCACTGTCTCGGCGATCAAATCGATACCCGGCTATGAGGTTCGAATTTCGAGCGATACGATCTTTCTTTTTTCTAATTTTTCCAATTTTTTCTCTTATATGCATATTTATTGTTTTTTTTTCCCCCTTTTTCTTTCATTGCAGAACATTGATCTGAGACTAAAATGGCCCAACGACATATATGCCGGAAGTACGACGAAAATAGGGGGGCTTATAGTTACAACGCTGATCGAATCATCCATAGCTATATGCAACATTGGTATTGATTAATTTTGCATGTTTATTCACAAATTTTCCTCCTCATTGTCAATTTTTTTTTTTTTTTTTTACTTTTTTGTTTGTTTTTTTTTTTTTTTTTTTCAATTCAATCGACAAATTCGATCTCGTGAGAAACGATTTTTTTTTTGTTTTCCCTTCTCATCTCACAGGATTGGGCGTAAATCTGTCCAACAGCGTGCCAACGTGTTGCATAAACGACGTTATATCGAGGTACAACGAGCAGACCGGTGAAAAATTGTCAAAAATCACTTACGAAAGATTTCTCGCTCTCGTTTTCACCGAACTCGAGAATTTATTTTTCACGGTACAGAATGGCAATATGGCACGTCTTTTCGAGCTTTATTACGACTACTGGATGCACACGTGAGTTTACGAATTTATCCCAAACCCAAAACTCATTTTGAGTTGGTTTTTTTTTTTTTCTGAGCTGGAAAATCGCTTTACGAAATTTTGAAATTTTCTAAAATGCTTTTACGTGCTCGAAATTTCGTAAATTTGGGACTATAGATGCTGAAAATTTTCGCAACGAACGGTCCAGGGACGATTGGTAATTAAATTTGACTAGAAGAATCGCTCCGAGGCTTTGGATTTTAGAAAATTTTCGAAATATTCTAAAAACGTTCGTACGCGCGCACTGACATTCGCGTAAATTTGAGGCTGTCGCGCGCCAAAAATTTTTACTCATACGGCAGGCTCAGGAACGAGCAATGGATGGATTTTTTTATTTGACTGGAAAATCACGCAAATTAAATGAAATTGGGGGAAAAAAAAAAATACGGAATGGAAATTGGAAATTTGCAATTCCTCATTGAATTTTCATTCTTGATTATACGGAGTTTCCTCTGTGAGAAAGTAAATTTCCAATTTTTTAATCCTTTAACAGCTGAGTTTTTTTTTTTTTTTTTGAGCGTTTGGAAAAGTTTGTGCATGGTGAATCTGAATTCACGAGTACCCGATGTGAGACAAAAAATTATTCCAGAATTTTCCTACCCTCGGAAATTACCCCCAAATGAAAAAAAACCACCCCAATCGCTTGAAAAACATCTTAATTTAATTTCCCATCGTAAAATTTCTGCCAGAAATTGAGGAAAAGTCATTGCGGAACACTTATGTTGAGAAAAATTCACGCGCAATGCATAAAATATTATTACTCATTTCCTATTATTTCATCCTAATCCAAATCGGAATATGAGTATATCCGTTCAAAAAGCACCCCCCGACCTCACTAATGACAGTTGATTTTTAAATTCACAACTTCTAGGGATAGTTTTCGATTCAGATTTTCTTGCTACGAATTTTTCATGTGTTTTTAAAAATTTATACGAACTGAACATCAATAAAAGTGCATTTTCAGGCGCATCACCACTGCTAGGGGCGGTTTTTTATGTTTTGTTACTGTTAGGGGTAGTTTTTTGATTCGGATGTTCTTGATAAACATTTTCCATGCGTTTTCAAAAATATATATGAACTGAACATCGATGAAAGTGCATTTTTGGGCGTATCACCATTTCTAGGGGTGGTTTTCGATGTTTCGTTACCGTCAGGGCTAGTTTTACCGTTCGGATATTCTTGCTACAATTTTTTCTTCTGTTTTTAAAAATATTTATAAACTGAACATCAATAAAAGTGCATTATCGGGCGTTTGTTACCATTTACAGGGGTGGTTTTCGGTCCGGACCTTTTTGCTACAAATTTTCGATGTTATTTCAAAGCGCATACCTGAAATCGCGACTCTAAAGAAAATTTTGCCCGAAAGTTGTGCTCATTTATCATTTTTTCGCAATTTTCGATAGGGTGTAAAACCGAAGGGATTCAACCCTTGCGTTCGCCGAATTTTTCATGATTAGACGCATCCTTCGTCTTCAAAATGCGACCTTAACGATGTCGATATGTTCATTTTTTTTGGAAGTTACGATTTTTCAAAGTAGATGGGACGTACGTGTCCCACCAGCCGTTCAAAGGGTTAAAATGATTTTATTTATTTTTTTTTTTTATTCCCAGCGATACGGAAATAATCGTCATAACGCCCGAAGGAAAATCACAACAAGTTCAAATACTGGGTATCGACAGCTATGGATATCTCGAGGTGCAAGAAAAAAGTGGTAAAATATTTACCGTACATCCGGATGGAAATACGTTTGATATTCTCAAAGGATTGATAGCGCCCATCGTCAGTGCGTAAATTTTTGTTTGTCTTTTTATTTTCTTTCGCCACCTCGCTTTTATCGAGAAGCGTCGCGTGCTTTCGTTCGCTGAACGAAAAAAAAAACCGTATTTATTTATTTTTTTTGCATTCCATGAAGACAGATCTGTGGTGGAGACGATGAGAAATTTGTTTTTTTCTTTCGTTTTGTTTATCTAGTTTTCTCAGTTCTGAGATTGATAATCCGTTACTTCTTTTTTTTTCTGTTAAATAGTGCTGTATCGCTTTAATTACCATTGTTTCGATTGAATTTTCGATGACAATTTGTACAAAAAAAAAGAAAAATGATCGATTACTGACATTTGGCAGTCATTACATATAATATATACTTTTTTTTTTTTCGTTAATTTTTATTTCTTATTATTTATCGATACGAATTTTCAGATATACGATACGAAATGCAATCGAATAATTAATGTTCGAAACGGAATAGCGAATTAACGAAGCATAAGAAAAAGAAAATTTATATTTAACGTTCGAATTTTTCCATAAATTCATTGTACAGAGTATTTTGGTTGCATTTACAAGCCGATATAAGTGTTACTCGTTAATGTTAGTTCCGAATAATAATAATAATAATCGTAATTAACGGGCTGATCGGTTATGACGAAATATGTCGAAAGTCAATTATTCCAAAGAGTTTATCGTAGCAAATTGTATTCAATAATCTCAAAAACGTTAATTCAAACGTTTTTTTTTTTCCTTCATGGACCATAAACGTCAGATTACTAAAATTAAAATCTCACGAAGATATAAAACTCGTCTTGTTACATGATTATTAATTTTTTTTTTTTCCATGACAAATCATGAAGCGAGAATCTTCCATTTGTTTTTTTTTTTTTTCTATATATTTGCATTAGTATTATGAGAATTAATGAGAATTACGAGAATCGTTGAGTAATATATACGTGATTGGATAGGCAGATTTACGTATGAACCGATATCGAAACTCGATAACTTCCACTTTGCTGAAAATATAGAGGGGGGGAAAAAAAACCGAGGTAATTACATAGAAAAATTTTGACATCGCAAATAACGAAACTAATTATTGTTCGTTGACTGCCGCATAGGCCTAGAGATGCGATTATATTGAATATCAATTGCTCATGCCTAGATGCTAATTGATGCGAAAAAATATCAAATTGGTACGATATTGAAACGATTTATTGTGCAAAACTGCATCCGATGTCGGGACATGAGTAAAAATTAGGAAAAAAAAAAGTCAAATTGTCGGCTATAATAATTCTGTTGTTATCACTGCAAAGATCCTAATTCGTGTACTTAAGAAATTTATACTATCTCCAAATCAACGTCGTAAAAAAAAAATATATATCTACTCGTGGACACTTGAGCGTAATGAATGGAAAAATCTTTTAAATATTCAGTGTTGCCCGATGAAATTATAATATTGAATTGTTAAAGCGAAGAACATTTTATTTTCATGCTACCCTGTATCCTCGGTCCTGTAGAATTCTTGAAGATCTTTCACAAGAAAAAAAAAAGGCTTCCACCCTGCTCGACAGAGATTTATACGAGGAGATTTTTAATAAAAAAAAAAAAAAAAAAAAAAAAAAGCAAATTATTGATGAAACAACGAGAAGATCTTTTAAATCCGAAAAATCTCGGATTGAAAGCTGAAATTGGGGAGGGAAGCAAATCTTCGAACGAATATTAAAGAGGAATATAGAATTCATATGATCTGATTTTGCTAAAAATTATACAAAACAGGAAAAAAAAAATTACGTACTTTTCCGATAGTGCGAATGAGAAGGGGGGGATATGAGAATAAAATTTTTAAATTTAATTAATCTGTTTTATATATCATTTTGCTATTCGCCATTGCGATTGCTTTCTGAGAAATCGTGAAAAAAACCCATTTTTACTCAAAAAAGTTTTAAACGATTATTATTTGTTTTCTATATGAAGTAAAATTATTATTTTGAGCTTTCTCTATTTTTTTAAATTTATATTATCATCAACTTTTCGATTAAAATATATTTATTTGCGATTTTTGTCGTTTTTTTTTTTCCCCACGAATAAACGAAATTGATGTTTTTTTACTTTGATATTGGAAAATTTTCGTTTTTTTTTTTTTTTCGATTAAAAAAAAAACACATCGAAATTAATGCCATAACGAGTACATAATTTTATTTTTTTCAAACGAGAAGCGAGACAATGCTGGAACGGCGCATTTATACGAACGAAAAATTCGGTGGAGTGAATCTTAATAATTTTTTTTTTTGTTTTATTCGAAAAAATTCACACAATGATGCGTTCTCGGGTAATCCGATGTTAGACTGAACAGGATTATTTTTTTCTTTTTCACTTTAATCTTCTCCCTGTTTGGGTATGCAACTATGGACTACAGCTCTTTAGCGATCCATCAATGATCCGGTTTGGGCATTTTCTCGGGCTCCTCGCCGGGCTGTTCCTCGGGTATGTGCGGCCAAATCGTTGGCTTATCGATGTTGAGAGCGTCATTGGGATACGCCTCGGCGAAATCTTCCATGGTCATTTGATCAAACGGCAAGAGATTTCGCACCTTTTGAACCTCCGCCTGGAACTCCGCTATGCGATTGTTGGACTCCTCGATGAATTTCTTGACTTCTACTTTCTGAGAGCGGCGAGAGAGAGAGAGAGAGATGCATCGAAAAAATTACGATTAAACATTGAAAGTTTAGGCAGTAAAAATTATCCTGTGATATCGAAATGGTAAAATTATTTAAGATTTTTTTTTTAATCTCGCGAATTTTCCTTCTATTTATCAATATATATATTTTTTTTTCGTTTTTTTTTTTTTTTAAAAGCTATAATTTCTGGTTCTTGCTGGACCGGTTGCTTTACTCTGAGAATATATATATATATATATATATTTTTTTTTTTTCATTTGTATCTTTGCGAGTAGAGAAATCGATTGATAATAGAGAACTTGCACGTAAACGATTTTCTCCTTTTTTTTTTTTTTTTTTTTATCATTCTGTCATAGTTAAATATTTTCTAAAGTTAATAAACATTGCATTAATTTCTTTGAGCGAGTAAATTATTGTGTCTTGAGGTCCAAAAATTGTGAGAAATTTGCGCGCTCTGCGGGCCGAGTGACGTCACAACACCCCATTGGTACTAGGGTAAAGTTATGCCCGATTTTTTCGCCTAGCGTTATCTTTCCTACAGAGTTATCAGCCAGATAATACATGTTAAGGATACGATATCCAACGGTGAAAAAAATTCACAAAAGTAAATCATTGGTGCACGAGTGTATATGTGTGTCTGTGTGTGTGTGTGCAATATACATTACAGGGGTATGCTGTAACTTGGAAAAAAAAAAAAAAAAAAAAAAAAAAAAAAATGAATCAAGGATCTGCAAATTTGCCAAGAATAGATTTAGAGATGTTCATAAAACAAATAAACTCTTTTTCTGGCGTTGATACTGTTGTGTTTTTGCAATATGGTACAAAACAATATTTGTACACTTTTTTTGATTGTTCAGGTACATTAGTCATGTTTGAATCCTATTTACAGACTACATATTTACGAATTACGAAGATTTTTCGGGTTTGAAATGATTAGCTGCTCGAATTTCATAATTTTACCGCTAGAGGCGCTGCTGCACCGGGGGGTGTTGTGACGTCACTGTCACGCGATATACATTTGAAATGCAACTCAATTTTCAAGCCGGTATTATTAATTAAATAATGACGAGTAACTGAAAAAGACCTGTGCAAATGATGATTTTGAATAATTATCTTTTAAATAATTTAAAAGTTGACAATAATCCAAGTTCTTTGTTACGAAGATTTTTTGGGTTAGAAATGATTAGTTGCTTGAATTTCATAATTTTAGCGCTAAAGGCGCTGCTGTGCTGGGGTATTGTGACGTCATTGCTACGTGAATATACGCTTGAAATGCAATTCAATTTTCAAGCTGATATAATTAATTAAATAATGATGAGTAACTAAAAAAAAACCTTTGCGAATGATGTTTTTGAATGATTATCTTTTAATTAATTTAAAAGTTGAAAATAATGCAAGTTCTCTATTGGGCAGGGATGTGGATGAATTAAAAGAGAGAGATAAATTACAATTTGTTGTCCTTCCGCTTCGATTGCTGCGGTATAATTATCAGGTGGATACGGAATTTTCAGCGATTCGTATTCCTTCTGAAATTTGTCAACCATTCCGGGTGCAGCGACTTGCTGCTTGTAAAAGGCCCAATCGATCTTCACCGGTGCTTCGGGAAGCTCCATTATGCTGTTATACGCAAAGACATGGAAAAATAACTCTCGAGCGAGAATTAATTACATTTTTACAAATTTATACGAAAATTTATCATTCACAGCATTTGAGGTGGGATCCACTCGGAATATTTACTCATAACAGTAATAATAATAATAATAATAATAATAATAATAATATCTACTCGTTGGTTGAAGTTCGTCAATATTTATTTAGACATCGAGTTTGCATACGAATCGATAGAAAAAAAAAAAAATCTTAAGACATTGAATTTTTGCTGTTTCTCAAAATTCAGGATAGGATTTTTCAAATATACCGAATTCCTTGCCGAATTTCTAAAATTAATATCTCGGAATCTGTAAGAAATTATTGCGAGCAACTATTTCCTTGTGACACTACTTTTGGGAAGTTTGGTATTTTTTTTGTCCTATTTTACCATAATCTTATTTTAAAAAAAGATCCCAGCAGCGATAATACTTGCGACCAACTGATTTTGAGATATGAATTTTGGAAATTTGATAATTCGCGTGTTCAAAAATTTCTACCACCAAATCTAGCGATCATCGTTGCCTATATTTTACGCAACGCTCTTTTCATAAAATTTACTCGTATTTTTGAAAAAAAATACAAGGATACTACAGTTTTCAATATTTTTGGCTAAGGTTTGGAGCACATGCATGGTCTAGGGTCCCGATGAAGCTATAGCGCCAGATTTTTTGAATATTTCCAATTTCATGAAATAAAAAAACTTCAGTATCCCCTTAAGATTTAGTTTTCTATAGCGGCAGATTTTTTTACATTTTTCCAATTTCATGAAATAACAAAACTTCAGTATCCCCTTAGGATTTTGTTTTCTGGGTCAAGAGTAATTTTATTCGTGCATCAATTTGATGCCCCAATTAAAATTGACAACCATCCTCTAACATTATTATCGTTAGCTAAATATTTTCAATATTAAATTATGAATCTTTGATTAAAAATTTTTTATTTTGCACTCAGCCTGCCTCGCTAGATCGCATAAATCCTCGATTAGACTTGTCCGTCATTTCTGAATTAGCGTTTTGTTACGAATGTCTTTTTTTTTTTTTTTTTTCTTTTCAATTTGACGACAAGTGACAAGAGTTTGTTTTCCAATGTACCAGAGTGTAGAATTTTTCGAAAGTTATGATATTCGAAAAATCCTAATTCCAAAGGGTGCAGACTTTCGACAGGCGGATGTCGAGAAATGTCAATTAAATGTTAATTCGTAATGACATAAATTGAAATGAATGAATTTTTCTTTTTTTTTTTTTTCATGCTCGAAAGATTTTGCTCGAAATCGAGAGAATTATATAATAATTGTGTGGAGTGTGCGTGTATACGTGTGGAAGAATGGATAATCTTACGAACCGTTGAAGATATTGGTCGGATTTTGATTTAAAAGTGGCGTAAATAGTCTTGTCCGATTCGGGAACTCTCTCGGCTATAGCCGCCCAATTTATTCCTCTGAGGGCACGGCGAGACATTTTTCGTTTTCTTTATTTCTTTTCGACGAATTAAAGAGCCCAGCGAACGAAACTGAGCACGATCCCTCGGGGTCTACCGAAGAATAATCGCTCCCGTCAACTTCCGTGATTATAGACCGTTACGACTAAAAAGTGTGAACGCAGCAGTTCACACGTACGAGAAGCCGCTTTGTCTGGTGCAACGTCCTCGCGGTTTCCGGGATCGTCAAATGAGCGCTTAATTTTGAAAATCATTTTTTTTTTTTACAAGCTCTTAACGATTAACTGTAATTAACTGGGTAAAAGAGCAGTATACTTTGTTTTATTAATTTAAAAAATGAATTACATTCTAATAATATTATAATTGGTACTGTTTCTACTTGGGTTAGGATGATTTTGACGAGATACAATAACGAAGTATGACTGATGCCAAATTTAAATTCACAAAAGCAACATAGTTGCTGGGACACGTGTGGTATACATAAATAATGGCGAGTTCATATGCAAAAACTATATTATATTATAGTTATCCGAATCCATCCACTGTCGAATGATCTTATTTTTTTTTCTTTCTACATCTGTAAATTCTCCGGCACAAGCAAAACGCGCGGTTTTACTTGTGGCGAATTAATTTGGATAATTTTATTCTACAAAATTTTACTTGGTAAGTCGTGTGGCACACGGATCGCCAAAAATACCTTGCCCCAACCCCGAGATTCACGCGATAATGGATGTGTGGGTGGGGAGTCATGTGAATGGGATGCGTGCTAGCGTGCTAGACAACGCGGGAGGAGAAAAATAATGAAAAAAAGGGCGCAGGGTGGAGGCGCGCGCAGGACTGACCAACACACTAGCGCTCCAAGAGAGCTTGGCCGCGTACTTGGTGGAGAAACAACGTGCAAATCGATCGATAACACACCAACTAGACGGCATGACCTGGAAGGGGACTTTTTCTTTTCTTTTTTTTCTTTTTTTTTTTTTTTTCTTACACCGCACAAGGGCGCGTAGTGGGTGCGATGGCGGTGGAGATACACGTTGAACGATCTGTGTGCGAGAGTAACACATCATAAACAGGACAGTAGGATATAGAACTTTTATCGGGTGTGCGCGTCTGTACGACAAAGGGTTAGCAAAAAAAAAAAATATATATCGTCCTTCGAACGCACTTTTTGACAACCCTACGTGGACGCGTGCTTCGATTTAAAAAAAAAACGCAGATTTGTGTTGTTTCCTTTTGTTCGTTTGATTTTTGTTTTTGTTTTTGTTTTTATAAATTATAAACACGCGAACGAGGCGAATAATGTAGTTATGCCGAAAAAAAGTACGAGAAATTTGAGAGAATCGCGAATAGGGAAGAGATTGGAAGCAGGTTGCAAAATCGCGAGTTCGGAAGTGATCGTCAAGCAATTTCGTAGCATTCGTGTTAATGTGAAAAATGCCAAGAGATGGTTTATGCTAAAGAAACGTCTGGCGCTCGTCACGGATGACGAGCTCGTTGCATATCTGCTCGATCTCGCCGAGCCCATCATCGGGTACGATTTTTCAGAATTCTTCTTTTTTTTTTCTTTTTTTCACCAATGCACGATACACGAAATCTTTCGAGAGTATTATTCTTGTTAGTACGGCCACATGGTGAAGCTGTCACTACCCGCTTTTCTATAAAAAAGGGTGGGGAAAATTCGATATAACAATCGATTGCCCTCGAAACCACAAGATCGATTGTTATCTTTTTTCTTTTTATTTGAATATTCATATTTGAGAACAATTTTTTTTTTCGTTTTAATTATTCGTTTTTTCACTCATATTATCATTATTATTTGACTCATATCTAGTATAATTGTTTTTGTTTTTGTTATTATTTTTATTATTACTATTTATATAAGAATAAAGTTGGACGAGTGACTTTTGTTTAAACCGAAACAAACTCGAGCGGGAGAGTGAAAAAAAGCGTCTGTGTCACAATAACCTGCTGGCGTTAACAAATTCGAATCCTATGTCAGAGAACAATAATAGTGGGCTCTGAAAATTTTCAATTACTCGATTATTGACAAATAACATCTTTGTACAATAAAAATGTATATAAAATTTTTCGAGAATCTCTCGCGACGAGAAAAAAAATTTGAAAAATATTAATTGCAGCAAAGACGCGGAGACCATTGAATAACACTAATACAGCTATAAATTTATTCATGGAATTTTTGGTAAAAAAAATACTTTTTCTATTGTACAAAATTTGTCGATTCTTTCCGAATGTTTGTGAATTTATTAAGTGTTTTTTTTTTTTTAATTTCTGTTCTTTTTTTCCCTTTTGGGAAAATTTTTAAATTTTGCATTTAAGTTTTTACAAAAGTATCTGCGATTTTAGCGACTCTTTATCCGTTACATCAAAATTGAAGAAAAAAAAATTGAAATGAGCAAAATTGATCTAGAATAGTTTATGCGTATTTAGGAAACTCATTAAATTCATACTGTATGACAAAAAAAAACAACTCTTACCGGACACTTGCTTATTCATTTGATTTTATTTATTTATTTATTTATTTATTTATTCAAAACCAGAATATACAATGTTGAATATGAGAAATATTCGATCATTATATCCTATAGAGGCGATTAAACACCTGTACATAGGTCCAGCGTGGAAAGAACTTTTACAAAAATAGATAGCTAAATAAAAATAATAAAAAAGTCATATTATTTCCTCATATCTATAAACCAATTTTCCAGTTTCTTTTTTATAATATTTTTCCTGAAGTTCAATGATTTCGGATCATTATCAAGCTTATTGAAGTAGATCATCCCTGTTAGGAAACTGCTTCTGTGATAAATTTCTTTCTGAGCATTAGGAAGGATTAGGCTCTTGTTTCTTGTATCGCTGCTTGAGCTATCGTAGTTTGATTTCAATTTTTCATAGTAATATACAATGTTGAATATGAGAAATATTCGATCATTATATCCTATAGAGGCGATTAAACACCTGTACATAGGTCCAGCGTGGAAAGAACTTTTACAAAAATAGATAGCTAAATAAAAATAATAAAAAAGTCACATTATTTCCTCATATCTATAAACCAATTTTCCAGTTTCTTTTTTATAATATTTTTCCTGAAGTTCAATGATTTCGGATCATTATCGAGCTTATTGAAGTAGATCATCCCCGTTATAAAACTACTTCTGTGATAAATTTCTTTTTTAACATTAGGAAGGATTAGGCTTTTGTTTCTTGTATCGCCGCTTGAGCTATCGTAGTTTGATTTCAATTTTTCATAGTAATATAGTAATGATTGTATAATAAAGGAGTTTTCAAAGCTCCAAGGTCTTTTCAACCTAGAATTTTTAAGCACTATTCTAAGTAGCCTGTATTGTAATCTTTGTAGAGATTCAATGACATCGGTATATGCTCCTCCCCAAGCAACTATCCCATACAAAGCTGCGCCATGGAACAAAGCATAATAGATGGTCAACATAGTTTTTGGATCTAGTATCTTTACTAGCTCATAAAAAATGAATAGGAGATAACTAGTTTTTTTTTATAATTGCTTGTATATGACATTACCATCTCAGATGGCAATCTGGATAGATTTTTATTAGCCGCCCTTGCCCTAATGGCCTTAAGAATATTTCACGCATCAATATGTTTTAATAAATTTCAAACTTAAACTTCAACATACATAGTTCCCTCCTTAAAGCTAGTTGTCCATTTTCTCTTCCTCGTACATCCATTCATCCCTCAACTCGCATAATATTGGCTTTATCGACGCTCTCTCGGATGGCAATTCATAATTATTCTTAAATATTTACAGGATACCGCTCTATTTACAGATATATATCATTTATCTTTACTTCAATATTATTATTTACTTTATTTATTTACATTATTTTGCCCCGATGGCAATGACAACTGAAACTTTCGGGGATCTCGAGGGAAAAAAGGAAAAATGAAAGTAAGAAGAGAAGAAAAAAAAAAAAAACCCCCCCAAAAGCATAAAAACTAAAAAAAAAAAAACATTACGTTTGTTTCATCAGTTTTCGTGTTATTTATCGCTTATCAAACTCATTTATGACGATTCAACGAATTATTCGTGTATCGACAGGCGAGATGGCAAGTATTCGAGGCCCGTCGACTGGAAGACCGATCAGGACAAGGAGAACGATCTCGAGATTGTCAAAAGCGAGGAGAGAGATTTGCTCAGCGTCGAGGAGCCTCTTCGTCGCAGTCCGCGCAAGCAATCCAACAACTCAGCAGTTCGCTCCTCCGATTCGATTGCCACCGTTGCCCAGCAAAATTCCGATTTTTCAAAAACAACGGAGGCAAAATTTCCGGAAATCGAGGAGACGGAAAACGTCGGTTCGTCGTTCGACGATGAAAAACGACGCTCGAGGATCAAGCATCATCGAAAAACCAAGCCGAAGCATCATCGTGACAGGCGCACGAGGAGAAAGCGTTCCAAGGGCTTGCTGGCGATCGATGAAAAAAATTTGTCCCGTCGTAGCGACGATAGAGCGATATTGTCGCGAGTCGATGCGGATTATCGCGAGACCGACGGAGCAACGAATAATTCGGATATTCGCGCGTCACCGGTGCCGAAAATTATCGTCGAACGTTTGTCCATGAACGATCGACGATCATTGGTCGTTTCTTCCTCGTGCTTGGCGGTAAAAAAAAATCCTCTACTCGGGGAAAATGATAATGAGAGCACGAGAGATAGATCGAGAATAAATGAGAACGCGTCGCGCACGACGATGGAGGATAAAAAATTTATGAGAACGACGAGTTTACCGATGGCACAGAATTGTGAGAATTCGAACGAATTAAATTTAACGATAAGCGAGGAATTTTGCGATAACGTTAATGGAATTGATAACGTTGAGAATGAGACGAAATCGATATCATCGATGAGGAGAACAAAAATTGACGATAGAAAAGCGAAGAAGAGACGAAAACGCGGCAGCAAGCACGATTTCCGGCGGAGCGAGGAAAAAAATGAAATTTCAACGAAGGAAGAAACTATTTTGACGAATAAAAAGGAAATTTCGATGAGAAAACGCCGCAAGAAAAAGCACAAACGTGCCTCGTCGTCGTCGTCGTCGTCATCGACAACGACGACGACGACGACGACGACGCCTCGTAGAGCCAAAAAATTTCACGATGTTCGCAAAGCACCGCTGGACGGTTTGATCGTTGATTCAGCCGAGAATTCAAATGAAAATGCAAATTCAACGAGGAAAAACGATGCGAACGATGATTCGCGTATCGGGGAAATGAGAATAATCGAGAAACCGCTGAAACTCGAGATTTCGTCGAACGGTGAAATTTTCGAGCCTCAGAGGCTCGCCATAAAGATAAAATTGTGCCAGAATTGCGACGAGCGTCATATCAAGGACACATGTCCGCTCGTCTCGACCGTGAAACACATAGCGGATCGTTTGAGCCACGACGAATGGCTGGCGAGACACAAAAATAATTCGGACGTTGCCAGAGCAATATCGATCGATGATCCGATTTCCGAGGGTTACAGCTTCGTCAGTGATGATAATTACGAATCCGACGATGATGGTATAAGCGTGGAGCAGGGAAAAAGCAAAATTAAAATCGAAAGCGAGGAGAAGCAATTGAGGATAAATGACGATCGACCGTTGTACTCGAGGGAATCGTTGCCCGATTGTTTCGAGCTCAAATTGACGAATCACGAGCACGGTATTGGCGTTTATGCCGTTAAAACGTTGCCGATTTACGCGAAATTCGGACCCCTCGTTGGCAGTCCCATCAGGGAGATGGATATACCCGATGATTTTTCAATGCGACATCTCTGGGAGGTAATCCAATCGCACTGATGATTCTTCGAAAAATCGTTTTCAGATTTTTTTTTTTTTTTTTTGATAAATTCATAATCGTACTCTCGTACGGACGTTTTTTTATTTGGGAAAATTACGTTCGAAGAATAATCGGTAATTTTTTTCGAGAAAAAATGTCTCAAAAATTAATATCTCGAAAAAAAAAAAAAAAAAACGACAAATATATCAAAAGCTGTTGCGTCGATCTTTTTGAATTTTTTTTTTTTTTTTCTTTCGATACAAAAATCTGGCTTTCGATCGAATGATTTTTTTTCCCGATCTATAATTTCGATTTGTTAAACGAAAAAGTTCTTTCAACTCGATATTTTGGAAATTTGATCGATCAATCACGGAATAAACAAAATCTGATTTTTTTAAATGTATTTTTCATTTTATTTTAAATAAGCTCGTTTCGAACGACTCTTGCTCAGCGCCAAAGTGCTACTCGAAAAATCGGCTGTACCTTAGAAATGAATAATTTTGCGCAAAAAAAAAACCCGTCATTCGTTGTAAAAATGATTGAAACGCACGAATAATTGAAAATTAGGAATTTGAAAACCTAAAAGCAAAAGGTCGTACGTTGGCGGATATGATCTTCTGGTTTTAAGTTTTTTTTTTTTAATTCTCGTTTTCCCTGGTAAAAATCGTTCATATTATATCATCACAAGTTGCTCATAAGAAATCCCATTTTTTGATATCTTTATAGTTTAAATTATGCACTACATCGCGTGTGCTGTTGAAAATTTTCAAACGGAAATAATAATAATAAATAATGATTATGCGGTGCATACGACCTTGTGAAATCAGCTATTGTGATTTTTTTTTTTTTATCTCAAAGTAGAACCGCAAGTTCGTATCTGCCAATGACTCATTTTGGAGTTTTTTTTCCAAACGTTTCTACGTTTTTACTTTTACTAATGCCAGAAAATCGTATAATGTCGCTGACAACCTTCTGGAATTAGTTTACGTGATTATTCCTCCTTCGGTTGGGTCCAAAAGGTCCTATACACCCAGGACTTACGACGTTCTGGTTTTAAATGGTCAAATTTCAATTTTAACGTTTTTTGTACATATTTTTACGTGATTCGCGTAAATACACAAAAAAAAATGTACGACCTTCTGACTTTAGCAATGGAAAAAAGTCGTATAATGGCACTTACGACCTTATCCCATTGGACACGCGATATATATATACACATATTTATAAACGGGTATTTTTTATTCACGTAATGGAAATATATGAATACAAATAAATATGATATAGTATAATGTACTTGACTTGAAATATTTGTTTAGTTTTTCGACGTTTTCATATCGAATTTTTGGGACTTCGGAAAAATCTCGATAGGATTCACAATCAGTGGAAAAATTTTTTTCGATCTTTTGGTCACTTTCGAAAACCTAAAAATCACGAAATTTCAAATGGCCATTACTTTGCTGAAAAAAATGAGATTGGGGCTCAACTGGTGTGTTTTGAATAGCCCAGGAGTAGACTCGGATAATTCCGTTTGATTCGTCCCAAGATCTTAATTTTTTGTACCTAAAAGAGCACTTTGACGATCAATGAATTTGACGCCAAAGGGGTATGCATAGAAAAATTGGCAAAAATCGATGATAGTTGAAAAATCAACGCAGCTCGATGAACCAAGCGTCGGTTTCAAGTCTGAACGATTGCGAAGAGAATGAGCACTGAATAGGGCCATATATTTTAAGCCAAGCAACGATACAGCGATTTTAGTGAGTCCTTAAAATTTCAGAAAATGAAAAAAAATGCAATTTTTCGTTTTTTTGCTTTTTCATATCGAATTTTTGGAATTCAGGGAAAAATTCGACGTGATTCGTGATCAGCAGGAAATTTCCGATCCGCTCAAGCCTAAAAATGTCGTAAAAGATGAAAAAAAAATTTTTTCAATTTTTTGCCCACTTTTTCGAAAACCTAAAAATCACGAAATTTCAAATGGCCATAACTCATCTCCGGATCGACCGGTTCTGGCTTATCGGGGGTGTTTTTGAAAGCCCTTGAGTAGACTTAAAGAATGACGTTGGATTTATCCCGAGATGTGAATTTTTTGTGACCAAAAGAGCGCTTCGAAAATCGGTGAATTTTACTCCAAGGGGTATGTATGGAAAAATTGGCAAAAATCGATGGTCCAACTTTAAAAATTTGTAAAAAATCGAAAAATCAAGATAGCTCGATGAACCAAGCTGCGTTTCGAAGCTTGAACGCTTACGAAGAGAATAAGCACGCAGTGCGGGTCCAAACTTCATTGGGAATTAAAAGTAAAGCGATTTTAGTGGACCGACTTATTTTTTGCGAAAATTCGAAAAAATCTTGGATTTTTTAAATTTCATTTAGGACCCCATATCGATGTATTTTTTCCCGCTGATCACGAATCTGCTAGGCATTTTCCTTGAAACTCAAAAATTCAATTTCAAAACGTCAAAAACATGATTTTGACGTTTTATCGACGAAAAAAAAATTAAAAAATTTTATCCCGCTCCACGATGCTTAATTCTCTGTTGGGTCTACGTCATCTCTATAAGTGATAAAAAGTCTCTCTCTCTCTCTTTATGAAGCTTCCCATCGTATTTATTTCATCCAACGAACGCCAAGAGACGTGCCTGGTTGTCCATTACACATATATATGTATATATATATATATATATATATATATATATATATACTAGGGGTTCGTATGGCTCGGGCGCTACCCGCCCTCGTAGGTATTGGGGTGTTTATATGTTTGGGTTGGTCATCCTTTTAAAATTGGACACCCGGTATAAGCTCAATTCCTGAAACAGCGGCGGCAGCGGCGATATATCTTTATGTTATAGAAAGATATATTTTTTTTAATTTTGCAGCTAGACGACGATGGCAAAACTTCGTACATAAGTACGACGAATCCGTTAAAGAGCAATTGGATACGTTACATGAGGCCGGCCGATACGAAAGAGGACAGAAACGTGACGGTCGTGACGAGAAACGGTGAATTGTATCTCGTTGCTACGAGGGATATCGCGGAGGGAATGGAACTGACTTATTGGGCGGATTCTCAATCGTCCGCATGGACGAGAAAGAACAAAATCGATAAAACCAGTGAGTCTCATAAAATTGGCTTGTTCGTTCATTTTTATGAGAAAGAAAAAAAAAAAAAACAAAAATCGTCGAACACGATTATAATCGATCACGAGCGAATAATTCATTATTTTTTTTTTTCTCTTATCCATAGATTGCGGCGGATGTAATTTGAATTTTTCCCATTCGATATATTATCGTCTTCATTGTTGCATCTTTCATGACACAAGATACAGTCTTACTATAAGAAAATATCATTGCAAGGTAAACTTAACTACCCATTCAGCCGATATCCTCCAAAATACGATATAATTGAATATTAATGATATATTTCGAAAGAATGTAACGAATTTACGAAAATTTGGCCGTTTAAAAGGTTTGCGGTGCGGCGGTATTGGGAAAGGACAATATAATGAAACACGCGGCTGATTTGCACGGTGGTCGTGGCGCTTATCAGTGCCAGTATTGTCGTAAATTTTTTCTTCGCTTGAATTATCTCGAGATGCACAGAACGTACGGATGCTCCCAGAATCCTCAACGTTCGAGGCCTCTCTGCGACTTTTGCGGTCGTAAATTTTGTCAACCGCAAAAACTGAAAGTACACATAAAGCGGATGCACAGCGGTGAGCTCCGGTCAATGAATTATTCATTTTTTTTTTTTTTTTTTTTTTCGTCCCGTACGAAACTCGAAATTTTCGAATTAAAAATAATATTGTTAATAATAATAAACGAACAAAAAAATAATCATTATTTCAGACATGTCGGAGGTACTGCGAGAATTTCAGTGCAAAATGTGCCTGAAGCTTCTTGGCTCGAGGGCGGCTCTTCAGCGTCACATGAAGGAAGTTCATCACAAGGACGTTGTCGGTGCTGCTACGTGCGATCGTTGCGGAAAAATGTTTCAGAACAAGAGCAATCTTAAAATTCACATGCTCACCCACAGCGGTGTTAAACCGTTCAAGTAAGGATGCAAGAAACAATTTTTTTTTCCCCCTACCTTCCTTCTCTCGTTTCTCCAACCCCAAAAAGACGCGTCGTTGTTTTTTTCACACTTTTTTTTTTTAACCCCTTTAACAGCTGAATTTTTTTGGCGCGTTTGGCAAAGTTGGTACACGGCGAATCTGAATTCATGGAGTAGCCAATGTTGTGAGAAAAAAAAATTATTCCAGAATTTTCTTATCCTCAGAAATTACCCCAAAATGAAAAAACCAACCCCGATCGCTTGAAAAACATCCTAATTTTATTTCCCCCATCGTTAATTTCTGCCGGAAATTGAGGAAAAGTAGTTCCGGAACACGTAGTGGAATTCTGAAGAACTTACGGATCAGTCAACCCTTATGAACTACCCCTCAATTGAGAGAAATTAACCCCCCCCCCAATGGATAAAATGTTATCATCTCATTTTCCGTTATTTTATCCTGATCCGAATCGAAATATGAGTGTTCCAGAATCCATGAGCATATTCCGAAGGACTTACGGATAATTCCAACTCTTATGAGCAATCCTTCGGTTGGGAAAAATTCAGCCGCAACGCAAAAAACGTTATTACTCATTTACTATTATTTCATCCTAATCCAAATCGGAATATGAGTATCCTGGGAACGCGTAAATATATTCTGAGGAACTTGCGGATCATTTCAACCTTTATGAACTGACTCTCAATTGAAAAAATATCACCCTCAATGCAAGAGTGCCCTTGAAATAATTGAAAAGTTGATACACATTGGACGAGCTCTTTCACAACTTCTAGGGGTAGTTTTAAATGTTTTGTTACTGTTGGGGGTAGTTTTCGATTCAGATTTTCTCGCTACGAATTTTTCATGTGTTCTCAAAGATTTATACGAACTTAACATCAATAAAAGTGCATTTTCATTCAGTTTTCAAAAATTTATACGAACTTAACATCAATAAAAGTGCATTTTCATTCAGTTTTCAAAAATTTATACGAACTTAACATCAATAAAAGTGCATTTTCATTCAGTTTTCAAAAATTTATACGAACTTAACATCAATAAAAGTGCATTTTCATTCAGTTTTCAAAAATTTATACAAACTTAACATCAATAAAAGTGCATTTTCATTCAGTTTTCAAAAATTTATACAAACTTAACATCAATAAAAGTGCATTTTCATTCAGTTTTCAAAAATTTATACGAACTTAACATCAATAAAAGTGCATTTTCAGGCGCATCACCACTGCTAGAGGCGGTTTTTGATGTTTTGTTATCGTCAGCGGTAGTTTTCCGTTCGGATATTCTTGCTACAAATTTTTGTTTGTGTTTTCAAAAATATTTATAAACTACATCAATGAAAGTGCACAATCGGGCGTATGTCACCATTTCTAGGAGTGGTTATCGATATTTCATTACTGTCATGGGTGGTTTTTGGTCCGGACCTTTTTGCTACAAATTTTCGATTTTATTTCAAAGCGCATACCTGAGACCTGAGCAGTGAGATCGCGACTATGAAAAAAAATTTGCCCGAAAGTTATGCTCATTTCTCACATTTTTTTTCGCAATTTTTGCACTTTTCAACAGGGTGTAAAATCAAAGGGGTGCAACCCTTGCGTTCGCCGAATTATTCATGATTAGATGCATCCTTCATCTTCAAAATGCGACCTTAACGATGTCGATATGTTCATTTTTCAGGAAGTTTCCGATTTTTCAAAGAACACGGAACGTATGTGTCCCACCAGCCGTTAAAGGCTCGAGTCGTTAAATGCACGAAGTTTCTATGAAATAGGAATAAAATAACAATAATATCGCGCAAAACAAAGCATCAGTCGAAATTTAAGAATATGAAAATAAAATTTCATGCAATCCCGTCTGGACTTTGAACTGACAATTTTCATTGCCAAGCTGTTCTATTTTTTCCCTGTAGATTCTTCACTCAGGCTCCGAGTGAATAATAATAATTAAAAAAAAAAAATCTATTCACAGATGCAAAGAGAGCGATTGCAAAGCGGCATTTACGACGAAACAATGCCTCCAGTTTCATTATAAAAAGGTTCACGGACTGAGCGAGGAAATGATGCCGAAAATCGAGAGATCGGTTGCCTATACATTCGACGCTTACAGCGGTGGCCTCGTCGAGGATATCGATCGCGACAAAAGATCCGAAACGAGAGACTCCGCACAGGTACGAAATATATACAGAGTGGTCCTTATTTTGGTCATTTTCGAATTTTGATTGCATCCTCTCGTAGAAGGGTTCCAAATAATTAAAAAAAAAATATCCCCAAAATTTGAAATTTTTATCTGAATATTAACACATGCCCCAGAGCTCCGGAAGTTTCCCTATTTGATTAACATTACGTTTTTACTGAACTTCATTAAAAAATCTGCCACACCGACAATAAGTACGAGAAAAATATAATTCCGGTTGGAATCTCTTCAGGAATCCCGATATTATTTTATCGAATTTTGAGAAATTCAAAATTCAAAATGGCGGACCCAAAATGGCGGCTTTAAAATTTCGAAAATGCTGAAATCCACTCAAGGGTCAGCTTGAAAAGGTTCTGGGAGTCGCTGATGTTAAATTTTGTGTCGAAAATATGAAATTCAAAATGGTGGACCCAAAATGGCAGCTGTAAAAAATCACTTTGATTGAAACCCATAGTTTAACACCAGATATTTTCTATGATCAAGAAAAAATGAATTACTTATCAAGAATCACAGAACCTAGCCTTGATACGCATTCCATCTGAAAAATTGTCACTCACAATTGTTTCTTGAAATTATTATTATTTCTTTTTTTTTTTCAGAGACAATTAAAATCGTTTGTTAAAGACAAAGCTTCATTCGCCAGCGATGAATTTGAGTACAACATTCATCATTGAGCGAATGAATCGGATCAATAATTTTAATTCATTCAAAATATACTATGACAAACAACAATGAATAATTTGAAATCAGGAGGTAAAAACATTTACGGCCGTAATTTTGGGTCCGCCATTTTGAATTTCATATTTTCGACACAAAATTTGACATCAGCGACCCACAAAACCTTTTCAAGCTGACCCTTGAGTGGATTTGAGCATTTTCGAAATTTTAAAGCCGCCATTTTGGGTCCGCCATTTTGAATTTTAAATTTCTCAAAATTCGATAAAATAATATCGGGATTCCTGAAAAGATTCCAACCGGAATTAGATTTTTCTCGTACTTATTGTCGGTGTGGCAGATTTTTGAATGAAGTTCAGTAAAAACGTAATGTTAATCAAACAGGGAAACTTCCGGAGCTCCGGGGCCATGTGTTAATATTCAGATAAAAATTTCAAATTTTGGGGATATTTTTTTTTCAATTATTTGGAACCCTTCTACGAGAGGATGCAATCGAAATTCGAAAATGACCAAAATAAGGACCACCCTAATATATATATATATATCTCATCAACGAAATTTCAAATTAATCACGGAAAAAAATTTCTCACTCCATTCACAAATTTCGTTTTGCCCCCCCTCCCCTCCGCCCAATTTTCCTAGCAGTCCCAGCAGGAAAACAGCAATAGCGCAATGTCGTTGGACGATTGTAGCTCGGAGCACAGTTCACGTGCCGCTGACGCTTCGATTGGCTCGTTTCAGCCGACGATAAGCGAATTCGATGCCGCCGGTACCGTCGTCGGTGCATCGAGATACAATTTGGCACGTTACGTGCTCGATCGCGACGAGCAGCGGGAGAACGATCCGCAGGAGGGCGATTATCGTGACAGCGATTTGCCGGATTACGCGACGGATAATCGTGAATTCGAGGAGGACGAGAAACGCGTTCGCGAGAACGCGCATGATCGTGAAATTCGTCAATCCTCGCCAGCGTCGATTTCCTCGAATGCGCAGCAGCATCGTAATATCCAAATAACGGAATCATCGTCAGTTGAGAACGAGCCACGCGCCACGGCTGACATTGATTTTTACGGCATGAGATTGGCTAGCAAGGGTAGCAAAAAATGGATGGGCCAGTTCGTCGATACGAGCGACAATGAGCTGATCGTCGATCAGGATCGTAGCGTCGTCGCGACGACAGCGACGAGAAATCCGGAAGTTTATGAATTCGGCGATACGGCGATGAGAAAGAGGGAAAACGATGCCGATGTGACGTGCCCGACGAGCAACGAACTCATGAGCGGCGATAGCAAGCTCGGCATGAACATTTATCGTCGAACGGAGAGTACGAACGCGAGTCTGCTGGTCGAGGCTGCCCTCGACGCTGCTGAGCGTGACATTGGCGCTGTCGCGAGTCCCATAATCGACGAAAACGAACGCGAAACCGGCTTATACGGGCTATCGAGCCAATTGCAAACTCAACAGGCCGACGTTCATTTGGATTCGTACATGCCACAGGACGAATTGCTATCGGCGTCATCCTCGATCAGCCAGGAAAATCGTAAAAGCCCGAATTCTCACGTACACGGGGATTATCATCTTCATCGTTCCGTCGATTATATAAATTCATCGAGGACTCACTGTATCGAGCAATATTTGCCCCAGGAAGAATTGACGCGTGTCGTTTCACCGGTCTCGTACAATATTCACATGCAGCAGAACGATATCGGCTCACCTTCCGCGACACCTGATCAAAATCATTATCAGGAAATTCATCATCATCGTCATCATCATCATCATCATCAGCAGGATCAGGATCAGCAGGATCAGCATAATCATCATCATCATCATCATCGAGTACCAACGGACAATTTGTCGAGCGACGAGGGTGACTCGGTAGCCCAAAATCTGAGCATATCGGTGAAAGAAAAATCCCTCCAGCTCGATCCATCAGCGTCCTACAAGTACGAGCAGCTTGAGACGGAATTTTCACGCGATCGAGCGAATTTCGAGCCGATCGTACTGAACAACGGTGAATTGCAGGGCCTGGACATGTCCGCGAGGAGTTATCATCACGGGCACGGTGGGCAGTCGACGAATTCGCGTTATCATCATCATTTGTACGAATTAACGGACAGACAGAGCGTCGATCTTAGCCGTGCGACCGGTTACGCTGTTTCATCGCCATCGCAATCGACGCTGTCGCAATCCCCGGCGTCCGGCTATCCCCACGGCGAGATATCGCGAATCGTAAGTCTCGATCTTACACCGGGACACAGCGTTGATCTTAGCCTCGCGAGATCTCATCATTTGCACACTAATGGGAGTAGAAACGTGACCGGAAGTCCTCAGCCCCCTGTCTCATCCGGTTCTCACGTTGTACCGGAAACTCTCGATGGCCGAATTTCACCGCCGCCATCCCTGACCGGATACAGCGCCGCGTATCCGGTAAGCCCGGCTGCCTATCATCCACCAAGGCCCGGCTATCATCATTATTCGGGATATTATTGAATCCGCTGCTCGAGTTCGAAGAAAAAAAAACAAAAACGACAACGAGAAAATTACCTGAGCCCGAGAGATCGATCAAACTTCGAGATCGTTATTCTTGCTTTTAAGAATTTATAACGAGGCAGTAGGACGGGGAAAAAAAAAAGGGCGAATTTTTTAGATTTGTTTACTTCTTTTTCCCGTAAAATCACAAACTTGGCATTGCACGAAAGTTCTGTCGTTTTGTCGTTTTGTTCAGTTTAGTTTTTCCAATTGTACGATGTTTTTCGCATTTTTACACGCATCCCATCCCCTTAGCTCTTATTTTTTTGCTCTCCCTGATTTCCAGATTTCATTTCATTCCTTGAAATCACCCTCGGAGCGTTTTCGCAGCCACTTTTTTTCCAATGCACTACCGTATCGTATTTGCACGAGGGCACAGGAAAATTGCGGAAAATCCGGGGTTCATACAGGCGAGCTCATATTTTGCCGAGTTTCCGTTGTAATGATCATCGGAAAGTCGGGGGAGAAAAGAACTGCCCTCTTCCTCGGTAGTTTGTGCTTTTTTTTTTTTTTTTTTTTTTTGTATCTGACGAATTAACATTTGCGGAACTTTCGTTCATTTTTGTTCGTCCAAAAAAAGAAAAAAAATTCAAAAATTTACAGTCCCGATGAGCTATTGCCGTTTGGATCGAGGTTATCCAAAATCAAAAAGGATTTCGTTGATACGAAATTTTGAGAATTAAATTGAATCAAAAAGGATTTCGATCCGGTGATTGGATCGATGAAATTTCCGGGATATTTAGCTGAAACGAAACGGCGAATATTTTGAGCCGAAGTTCTTGATTTTTGCGAAAAAAAAAAAAAAAAAAAGAGACAAAAATGGAAATCCTATCGAACACCAAATTTTTTTATACTTACAAAATGCACAACAAACTTCAAAAAGTTTGAGCCAGTAATAGCAAAACTTCTGTACTGTTGTTAAGGATTTTTCGAAAAGAAAAGAAGAATTCTTAAAAAAATCGCTGAAGAAATGTGAAAGAATCTTATCGACGAGGTTTCACAGGGAAAGAGATCTATTTGCTGTGCGCACGAGAGACCAAGTGGCGTCACTCGTGGCCAGTTTCGTACTAATGGCACACATATTAGAGGTTGTGATTTTTTTTTTTCTTAAATAAAATAATGGAGCATCGTTAGCATGCAAAGATCTGTTTTCACGAGCAACAAATCCATGATAGAATGTTATAAAAACAAGTAAGAGGGAGAGAGAGAGAGCTCCCAATAATAAGGAGCTTATTTTATAGAATATAAAAAAAAAAAAAAAAGTCCGGTAGCAGACGACACTCTAGTTCTATCTGCCTCTCACTGACGCTTAGTACAGAAACTCGCCGCTGCGATCTCTGACGATCGGTCGTTCTGACTTTTCGTCTCGTGCACACAGCAAGTGCGAGCACAGATTACGTCTGATACGATTTCGAAAGAAAACAAAAAAAAGGAACGAAACATTGAGAAATAATCACTGAATCACGTTATACTCTTTTTTTAATTTATACGAACGATAAAATTTATATATTTTGTGCAAGATCATGACTCTATCGCCATTAACAGTTGCAATTTTACAAGCAAAAGTTCAATGATTAAAATTACGAAATCACGATACACGAATTGTGTCGTAAAAATTCACAAATTCAAGGATATCAATTGAAGAAAAACGAAAAAACGTATGATTGTATTTAAAAAAAAAAGTCCTCTCGCAAATAGGTGAACTTTATTATTATTATTATTTATTTATATTTTATTTTTACTTTATCGTCGCAGTAATTTCTGCCAGATCGGTGTATCGTTTCTCATTAGTTGACTATGAATTTTCGTGATAATTAACATTTGAGAAAATCGTTCAAAATTCAGGGTATATATATATATATTTATATATATTCTTCTATAAGAAAATCACAATTATTCGTAGTAAATAGAAATATTATTTCATCGAATTGTAAACTCATGGGCATAGGCGCCGATAACGTCGTTATCGATTAACGAAATCGATTCGTGCTCGATCGTCAATGCCTAAAAGTCACTCCAAGTGAATGGTCTAGTCATTAAATTCAGTAAAAACGAAAAAAATTTCTCTAATTTTAAGTCGAGAGAGAGAGAGAGAGAGAGAGAGTACATATATTGTTCGGGTAAATGGATCCATATTTTAGTTGGAAGAAAGTAGGGGAAAAAAAAAGAATTTCATTTAAAGCAATAACTGGAATCTCCCGAATTGCAACTGCAAGAAAATCTAAATCCATTGTTTTCCCGATTATTATTTATCATAAGTTTCAAAGGATATGGATTCTTTGAAATTTAATCTCAATATAATTCAAGCTCGATCAAAATAAATGCAATTCAATTGAATTTCAATTAAATCGAATCAATATAAATTTAATTCAATTTTTTGTACAACTTCAATCGAATGTTCGGGCGAATCTGGATAATTTATTTTGTGCCATAAACAAATTCTATTCGTCGCAATTTGTAAACATTTTTTTTTTTCTTTATCGTACATTCTTAAAATGAGAGAAAAAATAAATATCAATCGTGCAATTGCATCGAAAAGAAAATTTATCATGAGTTTAACAGAAGCAGCTAATGATTGAGTATTCAGTATTGTTGAAAAATAAAAATAAAAAAAATAAATAATAAGAAAACAAAATTGATATAATTTATATTAAATTCTCGAGTTAGTCTGTACTCATCGTAAATAATATACATATATATATAAAGTATTGTATATTAGACGCTACGGCTATTCCATTACGAATTCGTAAACTATAAAAAGCTTCCCATGAGAAATTCATTTTTTGTCACGAGTTCTCATATGTCGTAAGGTTTCACGATGCAAAATTATAAATAACTTATGAATAACCAAAGATCTAATGAAAGATGAAAAGAGATAAAATGAAACGATAGAAATTGTTAAATCCCGTGCCAAAAATTGTACGAGAGAGAGAGAGAGAGAGACGACCTGTGAAAGTTTCAATCCCCCATAAATCCAAATATTCGAAAGTTTTCAGCATCATATTGATATATATTTGTCAATTGTTGTGAAATTGAGGGGATAATTTTTATTTTTCAATACGAAATAGTATTAACGAGTGTACATATATTATTAAATCTCGAGTCATGGGAACGAAAAAAAAAAACAAAAAAACAAAAAACAAAATTGTATTCCATCTAACTATATTTAGATTATTAAAAGTGTAGAATTCAGTAATAATGTAACGAAGGCAAAAAAAAAATCTGTCGTATATTAATGTTTTACGTGCGTCGTGATATTTATTTTATTTTTATTTTTCTGTCGAATAAATAAATTATAAATAATCCTGCGAAAGATCTCATGTTTGCTCTGTTCTCTTTTTATCTTTTTGCTGAAAATTGTAAATCGAGTAATGAAAAAAAAAAAAAAAAAAATAGTAAATTAATTCAATCAATCGACGATTCAATAATCTGGTTTATTGGTAATTAAATGAATGGTGTTCAATAATGCGGAATTCCATACCAATCGGATTTTCCACATCACTAAAATTTCTCGTGGTCTCAAAAAAAAAAAAAAAAAAACAAAACAAAAGTTTATCAATTTTTTTGGAAAGTTGTTCAGAGTGTCAGGAACGTGTAAAAGTTATTTCGAGGAGTTTTTACAATTTTTACGGATAAATAAAAATTTTGAACATTATTTTTTCACGGCAATGAAAAAATGAGAATAAAATTACCAAAAAATATGTTCTTGTATGAAAAAAAAAATCTCAATTTTCGAATAAAAGTATTTCTGAACCCTCTCAAAATTCAGTGAAGTGCTTTGAAAAGAATTTCAAGTTATTATTCAATAATAATAATTTGAAAGTTTTTCTTAATTAAAAAAATTGTCGGAATTACCCAAATATTATTTAATTTGAAAAAATTACATTTTTAAAAAAGTACAAGTAAAATCAGCAATTTAATTTACAGTAAAAAAAAATCGTATAATGTAATTTCTATGGTCTTTGACTTGTAGCATACACTAAGGGTTCTCTTTAAACCTTGGTAGACTCTAAATCCATTTTAGTTAGCCTTTTATCCTTGAGAACGAAATCGAATGAGTCAAAAGGTCAAATTGTTCCCGCCAAACCTGGAAGAAAAAACTTCCAAAGCAAAAACAACCAAAAAAATACAAAAATTTATTAAGGGCTCGACTGGCCTTTTAGTGTGCGTGTGCGCACACATCACGCACGCACACACACACACACACACACACAAGGGTCAGTCGAGCCTTTTTCGGTTGTTTTTTGCTTTTTAAATTTTTTCTTTTTTTTTTGTTCAATTCATTTATCGCTTTTTTTCTGTGCTTTGTTTACGTCTAGACAATAAGGGACCTTCGACATGCACCCACAGCTTCCCCGTATATAGCAACAAAGGATTTCGTCGTCATCCCCAATCATAAAGCAGCGTCTAACGAACATAGCGCGATAGATCGAGCATTATCCCATTTATGTCGGAAAAAAAAAATGGTTTTAGATAAAAAATGTATGGAACATAAAGGATCAATCTTCTCATAAGCTACAACTTTTGCAGGGAACATTTTTTCTCTGAGATCATAATTTTTAAAAATAAAATGGAAAAACTGATTTTATTTATTTATTTATTCAACTTTTTCAGCCTCCCCCGGCAGAATATCATTATTGGTGATACAATGAAGCTATTCATCATGAAAAAAAAAAATTTTCCACCGTTTTTCGGAAAAATGACTAAACTAAAGAATTACCAAACCGCATTTTGCCGAAATGCTATAGCTACTACGCACTACTACGCCCTTACGCCAAAACACCCGGTTACGCGGGTGTTTTTTTTTTTTTCTTTTTTTTAATCACGATGCAGACTCAGTTGGTAATTTAAAAAAAACTGAAAAAACTGCAATTCGAAGTGGTTCACTTCAATGAATTTTTTTTCCCCTAAAAAATTCGAATTAAAAATAATTTATTCATCATAACAAACAAAGCAGCAAATTCATATCTGATCAGATTGAAAGAAGCATGAAACTCTCGGTTGAAATGAGTGTCCAAATTTAGACTTAAAAGAGGGTGAACTTCAGACTGAAAGAAGGGTTAATTTGTAGGCTGACAGACGGATTAATTTTTTACTGAAAGAGTGATATAATCTAAATTGAAAGGAGGGTGAATTTTAGGCTCAAAGGAGGGAAGAAGGTAAAATTAGGTCTAAATAATGATGAAATTCAGGCTGAAACGAGGGTTGGATTTGGGATCAACAGTGCCAATTCCAATCGTCTCAAGATTTTTGTTCTCCCTCGTAAGCAAATTTTCGAGTAGATTAGTAATTATAAGAAAAAATATTCTTTATTTTTCGTATTAAAAAAAAGTTCGTATAAAAAAGTCACACACATATATATATATATATATATATATATATATTATATATACAATAATGATACATAATTAAAATATCTACACGAGATAAATCGTATACGAATGCATTATAGTCAAGTCCGACTAAATCGCATTCTCCGT
The DNA here is from genome assembly GCA_963564615.1 of Rhorus exstirpatorius. Taxonomy (NCBI): domain Eukaryota; kingdom Metazoa; phylum Arthropoda; class Insecta; order Hymenoptera; family Ichneumonidae; genus Rhorus; species Rhorus exstirpatorius. The sequence goes on along the minus strand of OY751318.1, from coordinate 34,527,709 downwards.
GTCAATTATACAGCCACTTTCGGACGATGAATTATAAAACAGAGACGATATGGATCCATGCGAAAAATATCATTCAAACTTTTTTCTTCGTTCTTGCAGAACATCAACTTCAAACAAAATATGTTCCATAGATATTTTAATTCGTCTTCTCGTACCCGTTGGTCCCTGCTCAAGCATCATCATCATCGTCGTCATCATCATTACAATAATCTTCGTCAATATGTGGCAAAAGTCGAATCGTCAATATCGTCGGAACTGTCAGAATTGCTTTCAGCAGCTTTTACAAAAGCCGTCGATAAATCACCCGACAATTTGCTAACCAATTGCGACGATACATCGTACATAAATATCTCCTTATCACCGTACGAATCATCCTCGAGCCTGCAAATATGAGAAACGAAGAAAAAAAAAATATCATGAAGACTGAAACTGAATTGACTCGCTCGTTGTATCAAAAATGGAACGTATCATATACTATTGAATAATAGTCCGCGGAAAACTTTAGTAAAATATATATCACACACGTGCACGCCATAAATATGTTTCGATATGTTAAGCGAGCCGACGCATGCAAGATATGTTTTATCGATAAGCATAATGATAAAAACAGAGTGTTAAAAAAAAACCATAAATGATAAAAAGAGAACTCACGTTGTAACGAGCAGTACGACCGATTGTCTCTGTGGCTCCGTGTGACTCTCCTGTTCCAACCATTTTTTGTAATTCTCCGAGCTTGGCTTTCTCACAAGTTGCTTGAGCGTATCACCGGCCAAAAATTTTATCGGTTGTGCACCAACGAGCATTCTACTCTGTCTCGTATCGTCGTCTTCGTCGTCGTCGTCATCGTCGTCGTTCTTCCTCGTTTCGTCATTCTTATTATGATCCCGAAAGCCGCTATAATCAACAGGTGCGAGAACAACGACGCTCGAGATCCTTCTGCCTTTGAGCTCCGGGGCATCGGGTATGGGAAACGAGGCGCCACTCACTTTCAACGGTAAATAACGATTGTACCGCTGTTGCTCGCTGTCCCTCGTGGCAATCGTCACGGGCCTGAGATGCGTTGCATCGTCGCGTATGTGCTGATCCGCGATCGCCTGTCCTTGCGCCGTATTTGGGTCGAAGTGTACTACTTTCATTTCCACACCTCCGGGCCTGAGTGTCGCGTGTTCAACTTTCGTGTACGTTGATTTCTTCCCCGTGTTCTGAAACAACAACGGGCCGCCCGAAACATTTTTCGGCCTCTTGGCGATCGATGGTATTGGCTCGCTGGCTGCCGCAGCGGCAGCGCCGCCTGCACCGTAAAAATTTGCCAGCGCCTCGGGCGGTAGATTCTCAATCGGTATACCACCAACTTTGTCGTAATCGAGAATCTGTATATCGGCATTTCCGAGTATACCGGAACTGAGCAGCTGTTGTCGGATATCGTCGGGTACCTCGTCCGGTAGATTGGCAATGTTCTCCTTTATTCGCGCCTCGTTCTTGGGTGCCGAGGCGGTTGAACTGACTGTCGGCGGTGCTGCTGTAGTCGTCGTTGTTGTAGTCGTTGGCAACGGAGTACTGCTTATCGGAGTCTGAAAGATCGTTCGCGCTGTTGTCGTTGGTCCAAGATCGTTGGAATTGCTTATCGGCGTAGCGTAAATCTTGTCTCGGCCGTTATCCTGAAACACCGGTCTGCCCCACAATGATTGCTGAGACGCGCTGTTTATTCTCTGTTGATGCGGGATCGGAAGATTCTGCGCGAAAAACGACTGTTGATCGTTCCGATAGATCGGTTGCTTGGTTATGCTATTGTGCTCTTGTTGCTGCTGCTGTTGCTGGGCCGTGGCAATGCTCGGGACATTGATGGGTGGATTTCTCAAGAAGTATTGTTGCTGCTGCGCATCATCGGGCGATGACAAAGATTGTTGGGAAAATGGTTTCTGTCCAATTTCCGGATACTGGGAAGTTTGAATCTGCGGATTAGGCGGAAAAGGACCAGGATAAAGTGGATTCTCTCTTATGGCATAATGCTGTTCAAGTTTCGGTACAGCCTTGAATATCTCGCCACCCGGTTTCGATTGCTGTAACGACTGTTGCAACTGTTGATTGGACGGTTGATTGTTGATCGTCTGAGACTGTCCAAACTTCAATTCCTGACGATACTGTTGTTCCTGCAAAAATTTATTCTCCCGCTCTTGTTTTCGTCTCTGCTGCTGCTCAATATGATATCTCTGTTGTTCATCAATTATTCGCTGTTCCTCTTGCCTCTGTCGTTCTTGCTGCCTCTGCTGATCTCGCTGTCGCTGTTGTTCTATTGCTCTCTGTTGGTCGAGCTTACGCTGATGATCCTGCTGCCTCTGTTGTTCCGACTGTCGCTGCTGTTCCTGTTGCCTCTGCTGCTCGCGGAATCTCAATTCCTGTTGGCGCCTCTGTTCCTGATGATAGCGCTGCTTTTCCAGCTCCTGCTGCTTGTACGACTGTATCTGTTGCTGCTGCTGCTGCTGTTGTTGAGGTTGCGGTGGTTGTTGGTGAGACGGGTGTTGCGACTTGTGCTGTTGGGATTGATGTAGCTGCTGTTGATGAGGTGGCTGTTGTTGCTGTTGATGGGGATGCTGGTGTTGTGGATCAGCATTGAAATTACTAGCCGGCAGCAACGAGGATGGTTGATTGTGTATGTGAACGCTCTGATGGGATACCGAGAGAGCTGGTGGAAAGCCAGGCTGTTGCGGATGATTGATGCTTATTCGGTGAGGCATGCCGAAATTCTGAAATGGCAAACGTTGCTGCAATTCGGGCAAACCCTGAATCGTGATGGGCGGCCGTTGCTGGGGTCTCGGTCCATTCAACGGTGGTTGAAATTGCTGATACGAGCCTGGATAATTCGGTGGCAACTGTTGCTGCTGCGGCGGAAAGGAATTTACGATTCTCTGCTGGCCAAATGCGGGCGTTACACGAGCATGAACCGGTTGAAGCGGATGATAAGGCCCGTGTTGCCTCTTGGGCGAGCCGGGCGGGGGCAAAGGAGTGACCGAGCTCAATTGGACAGGTGGATTTGACGTTGGTAGGGTCGGATCACTGCGCTTATTATGATTGTTCGGTGGTATCTGATCGGTACCGAATGTAACCCGTAAACCGCTGCTTCCCGAATGATAGACCTCGCTCTCGGGGCGTATAATCGTTCTCAGTGTCGTCGATGGCTCGGCTGACGTAGTCTCGGTTGCATAAGCAACCGGCTCGTCCTGTTCGTCGTGTCGCTCGTCGGTTGCATCGGGTTTTATAATCTCGTGCTCCTCGATCGGATTGAGAGCGGGTACCGGTGGATCGTAAACTACACGTGACTTCGTGTCGCCGTAGCCCTTTTTCTTCTCGTATTTCACGTAAAACACCTGTATTGGCTCTTTGCTGGGTCTCGGCGATGGCAACGCGGGTGGTGGCACAGGCGTGGGCAGTGTCTCGTTCGATTCCTTTATTATTATTTCGATAATGGGCTCGGGATCGTTCGCGTGATGATTGTAAAGTGTGGAATCATCGTAATACGTATAATCGTCGCTTTTCGAACTAGCCGATGGATTGTAAAGGGGATCGCGCTGTGAGTATTGTACTATTGGTTCCATCTGAACGGCATAAGGTGGCGGACGACCACCTCGCCGAGGATAAAATGCAATCTGTTGTCTCTTGTTCCGCCCGGTCTTGCTCTCTTCCTCGGCAAAAACGAGGATGACCGTCACCAAGAGAATAACCTGAAATGTAAAAGCAGCAACGAGGCAATGTGATGATTCTGCTGCATGACTCTATTTCGTATACTCGCGCATGCTTTGTAATACGCACACTGCGTATGTTTAATGGCAGCACGACAACCGTGCGATCGCAAATGTGGCTTATCGCTAATAAAAGAGTCGTCAGACTCTTCCCAGAATTACCGTAATCGTTTGTATAGAAAAAAAAGGACGAGCAGCTGCCTAGTGGCTTTATAGACACAAACCGGAATTATTATCCGATTATCTCGTCACAAATTTATTTTTCCCTAACGTAGACACTTTCTAATCCTGACTGACCATACTATTTGCAAGACCCTTCCGCTAAAAGGTTGAATGAACGAATAAAAGCTTCAGCCCGAAAGCTCAAAGCAGCTCCGAAAGAATCGTCAGATAAAGATACCTTTAATTATTATTATTATTATTATTATTATTATTATTATTGAGGTATAAACGTTTGGGTGCGGGAGTTTCACATTAACGTAATGTTATACAGTTCATTAGAAGCGAGCCAGTCGAATGACCCAATTTATAATGAGAAAAAAAACATCCTGCTAGGGTATAAGAAATTGATCGATTGGTATTCCAGTGATGTGATCATCATCGCCGCGGACAGTTAGAACCGGTGTCCTGATAAACAATTCCAAGTCCGTACTATATCTAGTGTGCGTGTTCCCAATATGGTTGTACGAACCGTAGTCGTGTTTCGCGAAAATCACAAATCCGACATTCATTAAATCGATCCCGTTTCTCATCGTATCGCATATCGAAACATCGTATAAGAGTGAGCTCATACGGTCCCGTGATGTTCTCCCAACGGACCCCGCTATTTTTACAAATATATAAGTCTTTCGCAATATTATTTCCCGCCATAAAGATTTTTCCACATATACATATCGTCGGCGAATGCATAGAATTTAGGTATCTTTTCGAACACACGTATGACATTGGAAAGTGTCTTGGTCGTGTGGACAATTGATCTGCAATACACGGTGAAGCTCAAAGTGCACGATTTTCATTTACATTCTTCCAGTATATATGTACAAAGTCACGTATGTCTCTCGTCGAAACTCTCTCAATTCCAAACACATCGTTCAAGCCTTCTTCATACCTCGCTTCAGTCAATGTCCTCTCTCTCGCTCTGTCTCTTTCACTTTGTGTAAAACCCACGAGCGTGGCCCCGAGAAATCATCGCAATTTCCACGTCTTCTTCTTGCACAACGATCTGAACGTGAATACACCCGATCCAGTGAAATTGCGATCTTTGATATCTTCGTTTTTTTTTTGCGCTTTTCTTCCGCATATCCCCCTCCCTCCAACTATCAATCATCATTACAGTACAACGAAGAGATTTACCATGAAGATATTTACAAAAACGAATGAAAATAATACACAGAAACAATCGTGAAAGAGAATGATATGGCTGGAAATTCGTTAGCTCGTACCTAAAATGAAGTCAGAGAAATTTAATCGTTGCTAAGATTCGATCTAAAAATATTCTCAACGGCGTTTTGTCTCTCGCAATAGCGCTAATAGACTAAAGTTTCACGTTCTCTCGGATATCAGCATTATCGTTTGTATAGCGAACACACACGTGTCATATTACGATCGTTATCAAGATCATTGAAAGAAAAAAAGATACTCGACTATTTTAGCGATGCGTGCACAACGTTCGAGGGAACGTAAGGATAAACGCAACGGAGAATTTCGTTGCGAATCAAAAGTATGAGGCGTTGAGGTGTTCGGATTGAATTTTGGATCTTAGTTACCGTTTTGAGAAATTTCATGATGAATTTTTTTTTTTTCGACTTTTCGCTCTTTCCTGTTCCCTCTTCCTCTCTATTTACAACAAAACGCACACTTCACTTAATTCCGAGATTTTTTACACTCCTCGCGTCGTTTTTATGAAACTTTATGATTTATATATGACGATTTCACGCGCTATCTGCTTGTATCGACGAGCAGCATGTCGAAGAAATGAACGAGGGACCGGCTAACAGTGAAGACGCGCGCGAACCTCTGTGCAGCGCGATATCGGTTGCGTGGAACAAAATCGTGTGAACTGGGGAACATCGGTAACCAATTGAGGTACTCAAAGCTAAGAGTTTGCTCTCTCCCCCCTCCCCTCCGCCGCCATCATTCCCCCCATTTTTTTTTATGGCAAGTCGAGAGTCTCTTCACCATAGCCTTTGCTCTTTCTCTCTCCCTCGTTCCAGAGAAGCAATCCTCTCTAATATATTGGAAGCGTCGTGGTTATCCACAAATGGTACCGAATGGAAAACGACGGGGGAGCGCGCGCGCGAGCACCTTTCTCTGGTACACATATATCGTCTTCATGGTCTTGCATCTGCTCTCAGCGCGCGCGCGCGCGTGTGTATGTGTGTGTGTGTGCGTGTGTGTAGGCATGAAAAGATTCGAAATAATAAAAAAAAAAAAAGTAGAGTGAAAGAAGTCTTTGGTCAACAGTCGCGAAGTCCAGCGTCGGAGGCTGTAAGGAAAGAACGGGACAATGAGGCTCACCTTTACAAGCAAGGTGATTTTATTAATGAGGAAAAAGACGCGTTCAAGGGCCCATATTTACATGATCTCGGTATACTTCGGGTAAGCGTGCCATTCATTCCTTGTCCATTCAAGTCATTGTTCAACCGACCGAGAAGGCAGTCACATGAATATTGGGAACTCACAAATGTCACCCTGACCTCTGGCGGCCAAATTTCCAAGTACTTCTCTCCAGTTGCTGCCTGATGATTACCATTAATTATCATGCGAATTTGTCACTTTTTAACAATAATTCAAAATCTACTGCTTTGTTACAAGGAATAAATCATAAATAAAGATCGAGAAGACATAGTCGATATTTTATGCGAGGGCATGAGATTTTCATCGCACGCAGAATATGAATAATCGTTTTAGTTATGTCGTGTAAACACAAGCGACGTGACTTTCAATTTCATAACTTATGAAATATGAACAATAATTTATACATAAAACATTTTTCATGCGATAGCTTGATATTTTAACTAATAATTTATTGTTCGAACGCATTTATTTAGCCGAAAAGTAACGGGAATTTTTTAAAAGATTTTGAGGTTAAACATGGGATGTCATGTAGGTTCATTGTAATCCTTATGGCGATAATCACTTGATCCGTATCCAATTTGCGCAGTGGATTCTATCCACGCATAATCCTCAACGGTAATAAACCCTATTGTCAAATCATACTACAAAAATCGCATTTTGCCGAAAAATATGCGATAATCCAGTGTTTACAACTGCTCCCTATGCTGCCCCATGCTAACTAGAGCTGGCTACTGGCCACGAACTGGAGAGAAGAGGCCATATTGGATAGGCCCCGCCTCCGTGTTGATTCCCAATAAACGAGCTTAAACATCGAATTATTCATTCGGCTAATCCCTTCCTCAGTTACGAATTCTTTGGGTTCGAGTCACTTGTCAATCCAACAACTTTCAGAAAATTACTCGACATTCGCCCAAACGGATACCAAAAACGTCTACAAAGACGTAATATTTAAGATATCCCGTGCTCAGCAGTCAATTTTTCAGTTAATGGTAACTTTTCACCGTAGACTTGGGTACCTTTGGGTCAGTAGTTGGTCGCATAATGATTTTGCATGAAGTTAACCGAAAGTTGTCGAATTGGGTGGGAAATGTTCGCAAAGATGTTGTCTTTGGGACATAGAGGCATATTTTTTTCAGGTTTACTTGATAATTGATTAATTGGTATTCATTTGGACGACAACTTATTTCCCATAGTAGGTATAAAAATAGCTTGATGATGATGATCTTGACTGAAATCTGCTCTTGAGAAAAAAAAATCATTGAAAGCGAATGATATACCTTGATGCAAAATACTTGGGAAATTGTTTAAGGAAGTTTTCCGATTGGAAATTACCGATAAACTGATAAGTCTGTTGATTTTCCTAAAACTAGGCTTATTTCCAATATGTCTTTTCCAAGTACAGGGAATATTTGTTTAAAATAGAAAAATAAGACACATATATTTTGCACGTGTCTTGAATAGCCCAATTTGTTTCTCCATAAAATATAGCAAAATGGAGAAGGCACAGCTACGAGATTGTGACAGCTTGAAATTAAAAAAAAAATCCTAGAATTGTCTCGTTGAAGGCATAAAAATTTTTTTAAAACAATGAAAATTGTACACGAAACCGCATGCGATATCGAGAGACAGACGGCAACTTCTCGACGCCAATTAATTAAAAGAAAGTTTCGTCATTTACCCTTCACGTATATGTAAATACAAAAATTTTGTAAAATCAAAATGTTGATGATAATAACCATTTATTCGAAAAAAAAAACTGCCTTGAAACTAACGATCGTAGGATCGATCGGAGATTTTTCTTAATTCTAAAACTCTGGCTGATCAATAATGTGAATCCAGAGTTTAAAAATCTGTATTACCGATGCTGCAACTTCTTTTCTCTTACTTTTAATATTTATTTAAAAAAAAAAAGTTTAACACGCAATCATACGAACTTCGATTACTGATAACCGCGATTAGCCCAAAGACCATCAAGTAGCATCGGGGATGATCATCGAGAGATTTATCGATTCGTCTCAAAAGTATCGTAGAATTCGATGCTTTCACTTCGAGATCTTCAAATAATGTGTTTTCGTATAGGCATATTTAGTGAACATATCGAGGTGTTCTTTACAATGGACCACTGGAAAAAAAAAGTTTGTCTTCGACGAAAGATGAATAGAAATTCTTACTCGAGTGATCGTCATTTCCCCCTTGTCCACGTAGATACAGTGGACAACTTGTACGAAAAATAATAATAATGATAATGGTACTCGCGGCCTTTCCTCGATTTGTAGATGAGGTGGTATAAGGTGAACGTGTGTTCAGCGACGAAAGAGGACTTTCTTCCGCGCGGCAACACGACGGTGGGATCGCCCGGCTGCCGCGTATTTCTAATCCCATCCTGCGGGTGATTATATACTCGAATCGACACTTCATTTTTCTTTTCATATCTTTCACAGTCATTCATTCTTTCTCTCCCGTCGACCTCCGCCTTCGACCAATGAAACCGAAATCCTCTTCCTCATTGCTTAAACTATATTCGGAGTGAGAAAAAAACGGGAGGAAGAAAAAAAAGAGCGAAAGAAGAAAGCACTCTTGTTCAATAACGTATCGTTCAATTAAAAATTTTAAGGAAGATGATATCATCGTTCGTGTGGATTACAACGATGTGACTTTCGGTAATGAATAAGGCTTTCATTCGAGATAATATGTGTTCTCATATGCAATAGGCACCCAGAGATGATGATGCGTGTCATTTTGTACCATGATTAATGATAGTTAACCTTATAATAAAAAAGGAAATGCCATTGCGTGTTACTGCAATGCCGCGCGTTACGTTCGAAATTTATGACGAAAAAAAAAAAAAAAAACAGCTATGACGATCGACGTATTGCAACTTTTATAGACGTAAAACGCAGCAAATTTTTAAAGCCCTGGAGCGGTATTTACGCGAAATAAAATTATTGCCAATGCTTGAACTTTTACGACACCGGTGTCTTTCCCTCGCGGGCTCGTGATAACCACAGAGCCAGCGAAGTGTGTGCCTCATCTACTTGCTTTTGTTACTTTTATAATCGTTGAGAAGTAAAACACGATGATTTTTCTTCCTCACGGACGAAGCAATGTGCAAGTTATTCTTTTTAATTGCCTGAATGTAAAGTAATAGTTTTTTTTTTTTTTCTTTGAAATTTTTCCGTCCCAATATACCTTTTACTAGCAAAATATAATACTATAGAACGTAAAAAGTCTCTAGAAAAAAATATGCTAACCCCGAGGACCCCCGAGCGTCTCGCTACGATCCTGTCTTATATAATAGAGTGTGGGCATAGTATCGGCGGTGCACGAGAGGTGGCGAAGCGTCACGAGGTTTCGCGAGGACGCTGGACAGATGCCAGGCATGTATAAAAGGTTTCGCTTTGGGTAAAGCGATGTATCCCTCTCCGCTGATAAAAGTGTAAAACCCTCGAAACGCTGACAGCAGCCCTATTATTTACTTTGTCATATTTGAAATAACCGTATCATAGTGATAGTCGAAGGACTAATATACGATTGAAAAATATACTAATAATAATAATAATAATAATCTTAATTAAGTAATAATAATAATATACTGAGAAGAGTTTTCACTTCTTCATGTTCCATAACCGAAATCTTTCCGACATTCCCCAATTCAAGGATCAACAATATTTTCCATTCAGATAACTAGCCATAACCACACATGTCTTAAATATGATTATCGTGGCATATGACAATCTGGGAAAAAATTATTTGGATCTACATGGATCTAAATTTTGTAAAATCGTAGATCTATAGATCCATTTACTTTACTACAATACATTTACGTAGATTTAAGTAGATCTAACGGAGATATAATTGAGATTTAGGCAGATATAATTAAGATCTTGGTGAATCTACGATTTTTCAAAATTCATATCTACTTTTGAATCTAAACAATATAACTAAGTAGATCAAAATTTTATCAACGTAGATCTAAACTATTTTTTCCCCTGGAAACTTTTTTTTTCGTACTTCTGATTCACCTATTTGCGATCAATTTCTTCCCAAGCATTAATATATACTAAAGCTAAAATGGTGGCTCAAATTTGCACGAACAGTTAGACTCTATATGGAGAGGGATACAGACAGGGCATTTTACTCTTGGGCAACGAACGACACAAATCTGTGTCTTTCTTTCCAATATGAATCAAGAGCGTTTAATCTCGACGGGAGCAAGAATTTTCAGCAATTATCCCTTCGTACTTTGCTTGCGATTTCTCCCCTCAGAACTTAAACTCGTAAAATGCCGGACTCGTTAGGAGCCATTTAAGTTACGAAGGCCAACTTCTCGTGGGAAAAAAATACGAGTCGATCGGTAATAAGTTTACGAGGATACCGAAGCGAAGAGTGAAAAAAAATTTATGGATTCATGCTCTGTTCCGAATAATGACTACGTTGTGGGATGAAAGAATAAGAAAAGTGATGGGGAGAACGTCACAAAATCCTTCGTATAGTTTATTTTACCATGACTGAGATCAAGAGAGAGAAAGAGAGAAAGAGAGAGAGAGAGAGAGAGAGAAGAAGAAAAATAGGATGCGTCTTTAGACAGGATAGCATTCGAAAGATTGATTTCCCGTCCTCGGAGTAACGATTTCAAAATCTAATGAATATGAAAGTTCTCATTTCCACTTGCGCTCTCCAATCATCGTTCATTGACTGAAGATTATTTGTTCTTTTTTTAAATTCCCTCCTATGGTGGTAAATCGAGTTTCGATGGTCGACTTGTTGAATTTCGCTATTTAGGGTTTGAATGTAATTTTTTTTTGCCCTTCCCCGACACCAGTAAAGTGGAATATGCCTTATAAGAAGGTGCGCCAACAGGAAATGCCTGAAATTCGTCTTTTTTCGGTTACGTTATATATATGGCGCGTTACACTTTTTCGTGATCTCTGGGCTAATTCGAACGTGTAGAAAGGCATGTTGAGTCAGTTCCCGCGGTAATTACGAATTATTCTATTTACTATCATAAAAATAATTATTTTTATCAATGAAAAGAACCCAATCTCAAATTAGTCGATTTGTATAATACTTTGTCACTTTGCTGATTAAAGTTACACGAATTAGGCAATGCACTCTTAATGCTTTTTTTTTCCGATAATATGGATTTTTGTCATTGTCGCTTAACACTTTTCTATATCACTGCCAGCCCATCGTTAGGACAGCAGAATTCTAACAAAAGAAACAAAAAATTATTCCCAATAAGCTTTCATGCTGATTGATCGATTGCTAATTACCTATAATACGTGCCAATACAAAAACAGAAATTTGTCGAAAAAAAAAAAATTGTTAATTTTGTTCGAAGTAATTTCTTTGCCATTTATCGAAAAACTTTCATCGACTTTTCTCTTTCTCTACCGCGGCGTTGCGAGGTTTATAATATATGGAACGAAACGAGTTTGAGAATGCGGATATACGCGAAGAGCCAAAAAAATCAACAACCCGAATTTCCTCTGTGATCTCGAAGACGCGGGCAAGGATCCATAACGCTCACGGCCTGTGTGTGCGGGTCAACATTTTTTATACTCTCCCCCTCGCTTAAAAGCTTTGGGGGGGGGGGGGGGGGGGGGGGGTCTGTATTAATTCACAGCGAGACGTTAGAGAAGAGCATCTATATATACCTTTTACCAATTTCATTTTGTGCCTTCGTGGCCTTCTCTCATGGTTGGAGATCCTGAGAGAGAGGCAGAACATATATATGTATATATAACGATATAGAGACGATAGTGCAATGAAGATTTCGCGAAGTCTTAAACTCCCATCACCTCTTTTAGAGATGATGCGGCAGCGGGGATTCCGAGACGAGAGCGCGTGTCCTACTTGGTGTAACTTTCACTTACACGTTGGCATAAGAGGTTCGAACAGAGTACCACACAGCTGTTGTTATATACACTTCGCATATATGTCGTGCATATGAGTATCGTTTGTATTATTATGCGTGATGAATATGTATTGAATATGAATTATCAAGCGTGCAGAGCATATGCGTTTACAGATGTTTAGGACGAAAGGGCATTATGACAGGCCTTTTCATCGATTCGGCACTGTTCAAAGAGTCGAGAGAGTGCCTATATGGGTCGAACGGAAAGGAAAAAAAAATTCTCGAGGTTAACTTTACTCGCGTTCCATTTTGGGGAATATCGAATGGTTATTTTTTTTTTGTTTTTTTTTTTTTTCTTCACAATCGCGATATTCCAACATGTTTGGGATTTACGACAATTTTCTTGGCTTTGCTTTACGCTCTATACCCATTAATTACTGTGCCAGGCCTTATTGTAATGCTACCGTAGACGTCTAACGACTCCCCCGAAGTATATTGCATTTACACGAGGGCACAGGGAAACTAAAGAAAATCCAGGTAATCGTCTAGTTTGAGGACTTTTCCGAATTCTCGTACTTTTTTTTTCGATAAAACCTTTCATTTTAGCACCAGTAACGATAATCGGGCGAGGGGGCTCGAAGAACATTTTACTGCTCTTTCTGTTTTTATTAGCATAAATACGGGCATAAATTAATCGGTGAATTTTTCGAATTTTTCTGGTCGTTTGTGGTTTTTTTTTTTTTTTTTCATTCTGGACGAAAAAGTCTTTATTTCAGTGTCAACAATGATAGTCCGGCGGAGAAGAATAAAGGAGTTGAAGGATTCGCGACGAAATTCCCGAAAAATGATTTTTATTGGCACAAAAATAGACATTGATCAGTGACTTTTCCGAATTTTCGGGTTTTTTTTAATTTTAATTTCCCCTTTACTGAAAAATTAACAATGATAGGATGGGCGTGCATGAAGATATTGAAGGATTCGTAAAAAAATCCCTAAAAAAATGATTTTTTTTTCTAATCTCGCTAATTCTTAACCTGGAAAATTCGGAAAAGCCCGCAAACTAGACAATCACCTTATTTCTTTTTTTATTGAAAAATATTATTTCGTACTGTCTAGGGAATAATAAACAATAAAAAACGCCTCCGGCGAAAAAAAATTGGACAAGTACATTTTAGGTATTTTTCCCCACACAAAAAGCATTGATATCTTTATACGGCCAAGTCATCGTCACGATTGAAAATAATGATAAAATATGTTCCTACATTATACTCTCTTTCACTTACGATATACCAATTGTGAAAAATTGTCAAATAAATTCAAATCTCACGAAAAGTTATGACTTAAATTAAACCTTATATGGCGGGGGTTTCATCAACATGAACAACACCTCTAAACTACATCCTTAAAAAAGTTATGAAATAAATCAAATGTCAAAAATTAAAACACAAGAACGAAATATAAGTAGTACTTGGCGCTACTTTCATTTGATACATATATTTCGATGTCGAACCACGGTAGTGCCAAGTACTTACTTATATTTCGTTCTTGTGTTTTAATTTTTGACATTTGATTTATTTCATAACTTTTTTAAGGATGTAGTTTAGAGGTGTTGTTCATGTTGATGAAACCCCCGCCATATAAGGTTTAATTTAAGTCATAACTTTTCGTGAGATTTGAATTTATTTGACAATTTTTCACAATTGGTATATCGTAAGTGAAAGAGAGTATAATGTAGGAACATATTTTATCATTATTTTCAATCGTGACGATGACTTGGCCGTATAAAGATATCAATGCTTTTTGTGTGGGGAAAAATACCTAAAATGTACTTGTCCAATTTTTTTTCGCCGGAGGCGTTTTTTATTGTGATATCACGTCTTTTTTCAAAGTAATTTTTTTTTTGTTAGATCTTTCGCGAGGATCTTTTTCTCATTAAAACAACCTAAATGCGCGCCCTAAGTGAGGGCGCGTAGCGCCCTACGCACCCCTAGTATATATATATATATATATATATATATATATATATATATATATATATATATATATGAAGCATTCTCCACCATACAAGCCACTTTTTTGCGACTCTCCCCGAAATTTTCGAAACTTTGCCAGTTTGTAAAACTAGTCAAGGTAGTACCTCCGCGACCGGCGGCGGGGAATAAGCGGGAGCGTAGGCACGGCGAAGTGCGATGAGCAAGCACGCATATGAAACAAGGCTCATAGACGTACCTCTTTCACGTACAATGTCTCAAAAACTAAATCGTATATCTTCCTGAATTTTTTTTCACATTATTCGTGACATCCCTTTCTAGCTTCTTCTCTTTTTTCATCACCGTCTTTTTTTTAGTTTTGACGGTAGAATTAATAACTAACTCTTCGTGCATGCATGGCGCATATGTTACGTGTAAATCAAGCCAACTTTGAGTGAAAATATCTCGGGTTCGGGATGGTTAAGCTTGTTTAAATTGCACGGATGTTCGGATAACATATTGAATAACCTGTATGCCAAATTTCGACCATTCCATAATCTGAATTATTTCAGATTTTTCAATAACCGTTTTAGAAATACTATATTTTTTCAAGTAGAAATATCTCGAAAAATATAGGTCGCAGAAAAAAAGTATTCTATGTAAAGGATGTAGTTTTCATAATCTGTTCAATGAAATCCATGTCAAAATTTTATCATCCTTGTAAACTAAATTTTTCAATGAAAAAGTTACATTTTTTTTCTTCAAGAAATACCACTTTTATTTTGCTGCAAAATTTACTCAGCCTTTGGGCACATGTGTAGATTCGGTAAAAAAAAAAATCTCCAGAATAGGACCGCCAGGGGTTCTGGACTAAAAAAAAAAAACTAATCATGTGAAATTATATAAAACTGAGAATTACCCTGCTGAAAATGTTTTATTCCTAAAAACCTATCGATTATTTTGTGTTGGCACTGAATACATACATTCCATATCCTTGAAAAAAACAGTTTGACGAATAATTCATATTGTTTCGTATCTATAAGGATGGAGAAATCGCTCCCAATACTTGGAATCATTGGGTAATGTCTACAACTTTTGTCTCTCGAATATCATTGATATTATGGAACTCTTTTGCGAAACAATAGCTTTGTAATACAAGTTTTCGACTTGCATCGTTTTATCCTTCTTGAACAGATCAACGCTCTCTCCCGTAAATAAACAAGTTTTTGTAACACCTGCATCGTTTTTTTTAAGCCAGAAGGGTTGACGTTCCGATTCTGGCGATTTTTCTACTAAATCTACACACATGCCCGAAGGTTGAGTAAATTCGGCAGCAAAATAAAAATAGTGTTTTTCGAAGAAAAAGAACATTTTTTACATTTTCGTAAAAAAATATAGTTTACAAGGACGATAAAATTATGATACCGATTTCATTGAAAAGGTGATGAAAAACTATGACTTTTACCTCGGATCATTTTTTTTCTGCGATCTATATTTTTAGAGATATGTTTACTTGAAAAAAATACATTATTTGATAAAAAAAGGTACGCGATATTAAAAATATAATTTTAGGTACATAAATAAAAGTATAATCTCGCAAATAGCATCACGAAAATTTCTACAATAATAATGTAATATTTGTTTCTTTTCGATTGTTCTTCTACGATGACAGTGATAATTTTCAATTATTAGATACATCATGCATCAGTAATTATATCTCGATCCAGAATTCTGGTGTCCGAGTGATACCAATTATCGTGACTCCAACGTTTATCGTCTTTTGGAAATGAAAAAATTCCCTCTCTTGTACACAACGGAACACAACAATTACTCATAATGGGTTAATTAAATTCAATTATCAACTAGTGTTTTAATTTAGGTAAAATATTGTATTATTTTGAATTGATTTCGTAATATTTTCTCTTGAGGAGAACTCATTTTTTAATACAAATGTTTATTTCGATTAAAAAGATTCAAAAGCTCCGCCAAAAGGCGCAATCTATGATGCTGCCGCCACGCGGCTAAGTTTGGCAGTGCGGATCCCCATTCGCCGCTCCGTGTGCCTCGTACATATAAACGCGCCTTGCGTGACACGGGCCATAGAAACTCGCCTTGCGTGACATACACGATGAGGAGACGATAAGTGAGATAAAAGTGACCCAATGAAATTGTGAAAGTCATGAAACTCGATAACGTGTCGACCGATTTAATTAATTCTGATATTAATCGGTAGATCGTTATCGAATTATGTAATGAAACTATGATTAGAAATTATGATTATCCATTAATTTGTTCTACAATGCATGACAAAGGTAGGCAATGCGCGTGGACGGAGTTGGCTCGGGAATAGATACTTCGTCGAGCCGGCGGGAAATGTACTTGTCCCGAGACTCTACCGAGTCTCTCGATTATCCTCAAAGTCGTGGAATTTATGGCTTTATTTTTTTCTTGATAAAAAACAATTATTCATAAAAAAAATAAAAGAACTACCGTGGTGATCGTATATATATATATAATTTGCAAGATAATAAATTTCGTCACGAAAAAATCACAGGGACAAATTAGCGTCGTTGATATATGCATTGTTCTCGTTTTTATTATAATCCCAGTTTCAACATTAATCTTTCGATCCAGCGTCTTGGAAACTTCGGATTACATAAAACCATCAGCTATTATACATACATATATATATATATAAATCCTGAAAAATGGATTAAAAATGTATGTACCGCAGAGAAAATGTGATGATATCAGATTTTTAATTGCGAATCGTTCATACGCGAAGCAGAGAGGGAGAGACTTTGCAATGTGCACATATATATACTCGTGCAATATGTAAGACGAATCTTAAGCAATATATCGCACACGAGATGTAGGGTAATGTTTTGCACTTTCAGTTAATGATAATTTATATGGTGTAATCGTGCTCGCAATACCTGATGAGCATCCTTAAAATATTGGAGAGTACACACGTCGCAAAGAGAGAGAGAGAAGGGGGGGGGGGGGGGGCAGAGAGAGAAATATTTCTAAATCTTATATTGCACGTAATGTGAAGTTGAATGCTTGAAAAAAAGGTGAAAAAAATCGTCCAAGTGTAAAAACAGCGTTTCTCACAATGTGTGAGAAATTTTTCGTTGAATGTATATATATAATGTTCATTCATACAGGAAGAACATTTTTGTGCAACATATTAAAAAAAACGAAAAACGACAAGCTGTGCGCGATTGGATATATTATCCGGAACCGTCATGAAAGTTACCCTCATCATTACGAGACTATATATCTCTCTTATATATTATATAATGATCTTGTCGCCGTCTTGTACAAGAATCGAGGGACTCTCATATGGGCACCGCAAATCCAGAGGTTCATTCGCGCCCATTCGGGAAGGTCTGAGGAAGTTGAAAATGCATATGGGAGCATTTGTCACAAATTTTATTCGATGTAAATTGTTATTTTAATTTTTGGGGAAAAAAATACATTTTCGACGTTTTTCTATAGAATTTTTTTAGTTTCAGGGAGAATGCCTAGCAGATTCGTGATCAGCGGAAAAAATACGTCGACGATGCAGGGTCTCAAATGAAATTTTAAAAATCAAAGATTTTTTTTTTTTAATTTATGCAAAAAATGAATGGGTAAATTAAAATCACTATAAACGTTGGCTTCCCAATGGAGTTGGGACTGCACTTTGGGTTTATTCGTTTGGCGACCGTTTCAGCTTCAAAACGCCGCTTGGTTCATTGACCTCTACGATGATTTTTCGACTTTTCACAAATTTTCAAAGTCGGAGCATCGATTTTTGCCAATTTTTCCGTGCATATACCCTTTTGGCTTCAAATTCGCCAATTTTCAAAGTGCTCTTTCGGGTACAAAAAATTGAGATCTCGAAATGAATCGATAAGATCTGAAGATGAAAAGCTCTGAGTCTACTTCTGGTCTTTTCAAAACAACCCCATATTAAGGGCAAAGTTATGGGCATTTGAAATTTCAGTATGTTCGGGTTTTCGAAAAAGTGGGCTAAAAATTGAGCGATTTTTTTATTTTCGTGTCTTATCATATTTTCGGGCTTTGGGCAATCGGAAATTTTTCGCTGATTACGAATCCTGTTGAATTTTTTTCCGAAAGCCCAAAAATTCGGTATGAAAACGTCAAAAAACAAAAAAAAAAATATTTCAAGTCAACAAAAGCATATTATTCATATATCATATTTATTTATATTCGTGTATTTCCATGTACGCGAATAAACAATGTATATATGTATATATATATATGCATGCATCGTTCTATATTATAAAGATAAATCGCCGCTGCCACCGGCGCCGCTACCCGCCACCGCCAACCCAAACATATAAACAACCCAATCCCAGCGAGGGTGCATAGCGCCCGAGCCATACGAATCCCTATAGTGTGTGTATATAATAATTTGCCGGTTTCAAAATGCAGTACACATATGGCCAGAATGTATGTTCGGTCGCTTTTGTAGAGTTTACATATACATATACAAGCTCCTTTGGTTGAAGAACCATACCACACACGAGGCAAAATATAACGTAACTGTTGAAGAGTGAAAGTATTGCAAAGTGGGACGCACCGAGACTGCAATATGGCTTATAATAATTAATAAATACAAGCCCATACACAAAACGATATGCCCATCCTTTGCATCAATTTTATATATATATATGATCAATTCCGGGTAAAATCGATAACCATTTTTGAAAAAATCAAATAAAATAATCACAAAAATCCCAAGTTCGTTATTATTTTCTTTCGATTTTTTCTCTTTGTAAAAAAAATACGTGAAAAAGAAAAAAGTAGAATCGAGGGCAATTTCGTTTGAAAATTTTGTCATCCATCTGAGAGGAATTTCGAGAATTTTTTTTACAAATTTTTCCAAACGAACAACCCGATTTTATCGAAAAATTAATATATTGAACGAAAAAAAAAAAAATTCTATCGTGGATACGTAAAAAAAAATTTGTCCGTTCAAGAATTTTTAAGAATTTTTTCAGATTTATTCATCGAGGCTTTTTATCGCAATTTCACATTATTCTTTTCGTTTTCCTGTCGTCAGTTTGACCGAAATTCAGGCGCTTTCGTAAAATCGGAAATATTTCAGGAATTACGTTATGCGCAAGCGCGAGCTTAAGGAGGTACGACTAGTATGAAGAATCCAACTGACGGACTTGAATTTTTTATATGTTTTTGCCGAATACTTTATGCGCCTATTGCCAAAATTTGAGCTATATTGACCGTTTAGTTTATTCGTAATAAAATTGCAAAGTCGAGCAGTTTGAGTTACTAAAGCACGTCGTCTTATGGAGACGGTTAACCGGAAGTGCTGTGATCACGGTTTTGCTGCTCACGTATCCAACTACACCCGTTGAAAAACTGAAACTTGATAGATTAGATATAATAGATATTGTAAAAAATTGAAAAATTACTCTTCACCGTGTAGTTCTGGCACTACATCATAAAAAAGTTTCAATTTCCGGTTGTAAATGGTCAGAACGATCAAATAGCACCCACATAGACTTAGCAACGTCGCGAGTAACAGCTGATGGGTTTCGGCGAACATAACCTAGCTTTGTTTTGATATTAGCAACGAGGATAGAGTCATCTTCGTTGGTCACGTATACCAACTTATAGCATCGCCAATGCGACGTTGCCAAGTGTTTACTTCAAATTCCATCATGTTATTTATGGAGTTTTATTATTTATCACGTATCAATTATATGTATAATTATCATTCTACCGATCGTATTAATTCCACTGAGGTAATTCAAGTCTATTTTAATAGGTTTTCGGCTGATTTTAAAAAATGTTTTTTAGTCCGTTTTTGTGGTAGACATGTCATTATTATTATGATGGAGACTACTATCGAGTCGTTGACAATCTAATTTTTCAGTTTTTATTAGTTCATGCGCAATAAATTAATCATTTACCACAAAATTTTTCACATTATAATCGATAATATGAATAATCAACGCAAATAAACATAAATCAGAACAACTGTGGGTAAAATAAATTTAGACTTTTTTTTGACTCCAAAGAACTAGTCGTACCTCCTTAACCCTGAAGACGTTTTACAAAAACACGCAAAAACGTCTCTTTTGAGTGGTCGAAAAAGCATCTTGAAAACGTCTTTTAACCCTTCAATGGTACACAGGTGCGAATTCGCACCAGCACTTTTTTCAACGTCTTTAAACAAGTTGTAAATCAAATTATACTTATGGTGCTATCGCACGTATGGGGGAAAAAAGTAGATTCCAAAAAAACTATCTTTTCCATGGATAGATCATTTCAGTATCCTTCGACCCTTTGAGTAAGACGGACGCTAATCTGATATTCGTGCGAATTAGAGCACCTGTGTACCATCTGCTGCGGGAGTTTTTCGGTACAAAGTGAGGTGCTAAAGTATTATTTTTTTTTTGCTTACACAACTATTGGCAGGTATGTATCTTTAATTTTTTTTTCCGCGAATTAATTGAAAAATCTTAGATTGAGTATTTCGATTCGCTTCGTTTCGAGTAACAGTTACCGTGTGTCTTTTTTCGTCGTTTTTTAATCGCCTGCTGTTTATCGCCCCTATTATATGCGTCCGGCGCTGTCAAAACCAATAAACTTTACCAACACCGAAAACATTGTATATGTTATACATGGGGCAGCAAACCTCTATGGGCTTCAATTGAGCTCAAAAAGTAAAACCCGATATGGTCGCTTTAAAAATAAATTGAGAAGAAAAAGAAAAAAAAAAAAAATAAACGACGTTGGCCCCTTTGATCATCGTTAAAAGTGTATAATTTCTCCATACGGGAGACGTGGACTTTCACATATTCGATATAACAGTGCTGAAAAAAAAATTCTTTCACCCGCACGGGCATATATATATATTTATTCGCGAGTTATTACGATTCAAGTATAACGAGTCGTATTTGAATGTTGCTGTTGAATACACTGACTTATTTTTTCATCAGTATTTAAATAAATTATTTCGAAGAATATTTGAATAATAAAAAATTTTAAAAATGTTTTAGAAATCATTTTGGAAAGAAAATAAATGCGGATTATTGAGAAATGTAAATATTTTGATTGAGTAGAATAATTAGCGATAATTGTTCGCTATATTTTCTGAGCTCAATCCTCCTATTTTGAATTTGAAAAATATTAACATTGGAATCGAGATGCGCGTGCTCGGAAATGCTCGAGTATGAGTTTTTAATTGTCGAAAATGAATATTCCATGCAAAGAAGTTTAAAAAAATGTAAAAACCAAATAAAAACTCACTTTTTAGCTCGTACTACAGCCCTCGACATATGTACATTTTTAATGGATTCGCGCTTCCAAGAGTACGCACACACGATCAGGAGTGACGTCACAGCCCGACCGTCGCTCCTCGAGTGGACGTTTACATCCAAAAAAAACTTGTCTTCGCGCCAAGCATAGGACTGGGCTTCTATGTACGTCTGACTTCGTTCACTAGGTCTATGGTCCATCCCTATAAATGGCAAGTGAGAGAGGAGTCAGTGACACGTGCGTTTGTCAAGTATGCAATGGGATTCGTTTACGTTTGACTAAAATCTTCGCTATACTGAGCTCGTACAGATGGCTATTGGACACTTACATAGTGGTGAGTATAGTGTTACATATTTCATCGAATCATTTTACAATAATTACAAAAAAATTAACGAATAAATCTCGTGTACGCACTTTAAACATAAACAGGGCAAAGCGCATGTGATGATTGTGATGAATTTGAGACATAGCGCGTAGCGCCATCTCGAGAGAGTGTCTTGAGCGATAAATGATATAGAAATCATGAGTGGCGGAAAAATTCAAGCATAAACATAAATTCGAACGACAGTCATATAGATTCATGGGAAATTTTTCTTTAGGATTTCTTTCAAGATAACGTATGGATTAAATTGCCCTCGAAATGGAGGGATACTTTGGGTGATGCGAGTCCCGAAGAATTGGGAAATTGGGTGATTGGAAAAAAATCTAGGTTCGTTTTGAATTCCTTCTCATTTTATAGTTACACATATAATCTTCGCTATAAATAATTTTGAATCCGAGTTGTAAGAATATTATTAACAATAACTAGTATTATTATTATTATTATTATTATTGTTGTTGTTATTATTAGTACACGAGTGTGGCCTCTCTCGTTGTTGGCCTTTCAAAAAACTATCGAATCATTGGGAATAAATCGGGATTACGAGACGAGAGAGGCATTGAGGTGTTGCGGATCTCAAAAAATAAAAATCGATGAAGCACAATCGAAAATCAATGATTTTCCGTCTGTCACAAAAAGAAAGAATCTCGATCAGGAGCATCAAAAGTTATTCATGAAATCCGTAAAGAAGAAAAAACGTCACGAAATTGAAAAAATCGCTGAGGTGAGTTGATGGAATTTCGAATTTTGTTTTTAAGATTTGATTTTTTTTTTTTTCAATTAAATTCAACAAATTTAAGAACCCATATACACAAATTGAAGTATTTTTTGAAATAATTTTTTTCATGATTTTATTTTGTAATAATTAAATACAAAAATTATTATTTTACACTTGTATGTTGATTAAAAGTAATATTACAAAAATATTATTTGTTACTTATTATTACTATTATTATTATTATTATTATTATTAAAATATTCGCTACCTTTAAATACAGACGACTTCGGAATGTGCATATATCGCAAAATGTGAATGTATCGTCGATATAGGGGCTGGAATGGGCCATTTGGCACGAACATTGGCATACAATTATGATTTGTGCGTCGTATGCCTAGAGCAGGATGAATCGCTTTCTCGTCAAGCGAGGTATAGACAAAAAAAAAAAAAAAAAAAAAAAACTAAATCCTACCAATTTAAAGTCAATCGAAATTTCTATTCTAAATTTCTCCAGATACAGTTTTACTCTCCGATATTTTTCTAGAATACGCGACGATCGATTGTACATCGATTTGCGAAAAAAAATACCAAAAATATTGGAAAAAAGTCCGCGTCACGTATCGACGAGAGTCACCGAATCAGATATGCGACATGTTGAATTGATGAAAATGTTGAAAAACGAATTTACGAAAAATTTCAAAACGACCCAAACGCAATGCGGCTTTGGACTTGTCGGTCTGCATACGTGCGGTGATTTGGCCGCGAATCTCCTGAGACTTTATTCGAAGCAAAATGAAACAAGATTTATCTGTATCGTGGGATGTTGTTACATGAAAATCATGTGCGGGTAAGTTTGCAAAAAAAAAGAGAAAAATTCAGGCGTAAATTGAGAAAAAATTATAGAGTTTAAGACAAAGTACTCGATTCTTGTGGATATGATGACAGATCGAGGAAAACAGCATCGTTTGGATATCCTTTGAGCAAATACGTCGGAACAATTGAGAATCACGAATTTTCATATGCCGCCTTGGAAGTGGCTTGCCACGCTATAGAAAATTATTGCGACAAATTGCGAACGGGAAACTACCGAGATCTGTTGGTAACGAAGAACTCGTGCGCATGATTTTTATGGTAAAAATTAATTCCCAGATTTAAAATATGTGTGTTTTTTTTTTTTTTTTACATTTGCAGGTTCATGCTTACAGAGCAACGCTAGAGATAATAATCGTACAAAAGAATGGAAATAGTATGAGACGTTCACACTTGAGAAATGTCACGTTAAAGGAGAATATGACTTTTGAACGGTAAATTTGTGATATTCCACATGATCGTACAAAATCTTCAAGCACATCTCATTCAAGAGTGCGAATTTTTCTAAATCCGTGGATTAAATTTTGTTTTTTTGCAGATACTGCACAACAGCGATTGAAAATCTGAAACTGGAAAATCGTCCTGATTCCGCGGATTTTCAAACCGACATGGTGACGGGCTGCTTAGCTCGCTGGCGTGAAGTTGTCGCATTTGAAACTCTCCGATTTATGCTAGCTCCGCTCGTCGAGACCGCTGTACTGCTTGACCGATTTCTCTATCTGTCCGAGGATAATCTAGTTCCATCGCTACAGCCGATATTCGATCCAAGGCGATCACCTCGAAATATCGTACTAACTTCGTGCAAATAAACTATCCCGATTTTATTTTTCAACGTTATGCCTTCTTTTTATTCGTTTCCCATTCCCTTTCATTCCCACGAAACCGCTCTTGTTTTCGGCTCTTTATCTTTACGAGCCGATGATCAACATTTCCCGTATACGAAGAGTTGACTTGAAACATTGAGAAAATTCGGTAATAAGAAACTATTTATATGAATCTAAAGGCTCTACTTTGAAACGGTTACAGGGTTCTGTAAATAATAAAGAATATAGAAATCGATGTGTATATGATAGTCGCGTATTCATAACACTATAAAATAGTTATTGTTTCTTGTTATTCTTAAATATTACTTCTTATCGTTATAATTCATTAGTTAAGCACCACATCCCCTATCACGTTTATCTCGTGATTTTTCAAATAACAAGCTACATATAAAAGAACCATTCTACTTGCTATAAAATTACTTGAATAATGAAGATTGTATGTTAAGCCTTTATACTTTCGCGGTTTTTATGCAAAGTTAAGAATAACCGCACTCTAGCGACGAATTTCGCGTTATCGTCACGAGAGTGTGACGAATGCGAAATTCGTCGCTAGAGCGCGGCTCCTTCTTTTGTGCGAAAAACCGCGAAAGTATGAAACCTTAAAATTCAATCTTCGATATCCATGTAATTTTATGGCAAGTGGAATAATTATTTTATATGTAGCCTTATTATTTGAGAAATCACGAGAGGAACGTGATAGGGGATGTGGTGCTTAACTAATAAATTATAACGATAAGAAGTAATATTTGAGAATAACCAGAAATAATAACTATTTTATAGTATTATGAATACGTGACTAGCATATATACACCTCGATTTCTATATCCTTTATTATTTACAGAACACTGTAACCGTTTCAACGTAGAGTAAACCTTTCGACTAATATAAATAGTTTCTTATTACCGAATTTGCTCGGTGTTTCAAATCGACTCTCCGTACACGGGATATGTCGATCATCGGATCGTAAAGATAAGCTGAGAACAAGAACGATCTTTGTGGGAATGAAAGGGCCAACGCACAACGGGTCAGACCCTTTGGGTGGGGAGAGTGCAAGGGATGTGATTGGATGCATGCGAGTGATGCGTACGGAGTCTGCGCGAAGACTCAAGAAAAGGTCTGGACCTTTGTAATGTAAAAGAGAGCAGAAAGAACAGAGACCAATTCCGACCACCCTCGAGAACACACTTTTGTAAGACTGATAATATCCCAAAAAGAATAAAAGTGTTCAATCTTCATTTTTCGTTTTGAGTTTTGATTTACGTATCTGGAAAATTTCCAAGGCGAGCTTTAGCTCCTTGCCAATCGAACCCATTTGAATTAACATTATTTTTAATTGCACGTTTTCCCGCTCGGAGCGTTACATTTTATGGTGGCAGCGCGGTGGGATATACAAAATTGGACTTGCGAATTTTCCTGTGAGAGACATTTATCGGAATTGTTAATTTTCCGTGTGAGACAATTTGTGAACTTTTATTGACTCGCGTCGCGAAACTTCCGAATGTGAAAATAGTTTGAATATCGAGTGAGGACTTTGAACAATGCGACTGCGTGAGTGGATTCGCGAATGACTGTATAAACCGTGAAACTTTTAAACAAAGTGATACTGTTAAAAGTGAAATAAACTGGACACGTGAATTTTAAAGTCTAGTCGATATCTATTTAAGACTGTGGTATTTGAATATTTTTATCGTCGTTTTTGAATTGACGTGAGTGACAGATAAAAAGATCGTAAACATAAACTGTAATACTGATTGTTACGACCGAATTGCCGCAACCTTTCTCCAGGGTTTTGGCGTGGTTTTCCACCCGGAGGCGAAAGGATATATATATGGAAAATATATATATATATCGGGGTTGTTGACGGTGCTAATAGGACCACGCAAAAAGTACCCTTACGCAACCGTAGGCACAACAAAAGGAAGAGAGAGAGAGAGAGAGAGTGGACTGACAATCCATTAGAACGAGAACGAAAATTCAATGTTCAGCACGAGAGGAAGAGAGACAGAGGCACTTTGACCGACTACCCATCGAAGCGAGAAGGAAGCTTCAATCTTCAGTACGAGAGGAAGAGAGACAGCATTTTGACCGCCGAGTATACACACCGGAGCAAAAGGGAGACTCCAACCCTCCGTGCGAGAGGAAGAGAGATGGCATCTGAAGCGACGGCCCATTGAAGAGAGAGAGAGACTCAACTACCTAAACGAGAGGAAGAGAGATAGAACCATCGAACAACGATATCACCATCAAGATCTTCTAAAGTAGTAAGCCACCACATCAAATTGTTTGTAACGCGTTCCTCTCAGAATATAGTAGTTTCATTTTTATTCTCAAATTGAATATACACAAGGTAAATAAAGGTATATAGTCGTCGTATAGCAGTCAAAATGACTGATATCGCGGAGACTATGGATAATGATGAACCGTCAGGTAATTCCGGGGAAAATAGCAGTAATTCCTTAAATAATTTGCAAGGTACAGCCCGCGAACTTAATCATGAAAACGATAGTAGCGATAGAAATCAGTCCGAAAATAATCCGTTAGATTTATCGCAAGTCTCAGCTTTGGTACCAGTCATTAATAGACGAGACGGATCGAGCACGACGATGTCTGACACGAGCAACAATTTACCGCCCGGTAACGCCGGTATGTTGCCCTCTATTCCAAGGAGCGAACACGCCACCCAAACTCTTTCACAAAATTGCAACCCCTCGACCTCGACAAGTTCAATCGTGACTCACTCTAGCACTGGAAATGACCATACCGAAGGTTACATGAACTTTAAATCAGCCCTAGAATTTTTGCCAAAATTTTATGACGGTCAGAATATTCCTGTTTCGAAATTCGCGCGAGATTGCATATTTGCGCAAGAGTCAATTCTTCCAAAGGAAAGACCCTTATTACTCCGCATGGTACGGTCCAGATTGCGTGGTGATGCCGACCTTTATTTGCAAGATCAAGAAATAAATTCATTAGAAAATTTATTAAACGATTTAAAAGCCGCATTCTCACCTCATGAAAACGTACAAGATCTCACTGCAATGCTTTCGACTGTTGGACAAAAAACGGACGAGACAGCCGAAACTTATGGGGTTCGCGTGCGAAAGATTTTAAATAAGTTGGTAACTGCAATAGAACATGAAAATGCCCCTGAAATTTCATACGGAATGGTGCATGCCGCTCGAGCTTCCGCGATTGTTAACTTTATGCGTGGCTTAAAGAAAGACCTAGAATGGAGAGTTCGATTCAAAAACCCAAAAACTCTTCAGGAAGCTACGAGTTTTGCTAAAGCAGCCGAATGGGAAGTGAGTTATCAGGAGGGACTTCAAAGGGAAAACAATTCATCCGAGAACAAGGACAGGGATCCAAAAGAAAATAATAAATTCCAATCTCATTTTCAAGAACGATTTACCCCCTATCGTCCAAAAAGAATATCGCGCGTATTTACCTTTGACACAGCGCACGCTGGGGAAACATCGCGTGGATCAAATCTTAATATAAGACGCAGCATGAATTCGAAACAATTCAATACAACTTCGAAACACGACAGTAATTCATATAACGTTTCAAATTGCTATAATTGCGGTGAAGCAGGGCATTTAGCTCGCGGATGTTTAAAGAAAAAACAAGATAATTGGATTCAGTGTTATGCATGTGGAAAGGTGGGTCATATTGCTCGCGATTGTAATAACAAGAAAACGCATAATAATTTTCAAAGCCGCGAAATCGAAGGGAACGCTGCAGAACGTGTTCCTAAGCAATCCCAAGTAAAAGAAGCCGTGAAATTTGGAAAATCTCTTAAAGATCGAAAAGGGGCTTTAAACTAGAAGGAAACTCGGAGAACAAGCGCGACTTCGAGGAAGCAAAGCCGAAAGCGCTCATTAAAATAATAATATTAACAATAAAGACGCGAAAAACGGCAGAGACACCCATTGTAACCCTTGAAAGCGAAAACTTTACAGCGCACCAAACTACATTTGTAATCGACACGGGTGCTCAGGTAAATTTGATTAAAAGAAAAAATATTAATTCGAACGGTAAAATAAATGAACAAGAAATTCTCAAGTTGTACGGAATAGGTCCCGGACCTGTCGAAACACAAGGGGCTATCCAAGTAAAAATCGAGGATGAAATGGTTGAATTTCACGTGGTTCCCGATAATTTCGCTATCAGACAAGACGGACTGTTAGGGATGACTTTTCTCAAAGATCAAGACGCGGTAATCCATATAAATAGGAAATTAATGACGACGAAAATAGGAACATTTCCCTTTCGCAATTGTGAGACTTTCCTGATCGCTGCTCGATCATCTCAAATTATTTCGGTGCCCATAAAAAACGCAGACTTAGAGACAGGATATTTGGCATTCGTCGATATTGGCAAGGGAATTTTCCTTGGTGAAAATATAGTAAAACAAATAGATGGTTTTGCTAAAGTTTATTGTACGAATACAACAACTCGACCCGTAGAATTAACGATTCCCCCGCTAGAAATAGAGGAATTCGAAGTAATAAAACCTGGTCCCCGTACTGCTCGTAAAGCTGAACCTGAAGGAGATGCACGATCTGTGAATGGCGAAAGATTAACCGCATTATTGAAAAATATCGATCTCAGTAAACATAATGTCGAGGAAAAGGAGAGTATCTTAGGATCAATTTCCGATTACCTGTACCAGTTTCGCTTACCAGGAGATAAATTAGGATGTACATCAGTTTTAAGGCACAAAATAAATACCACCGATGATAAGCCCGTGAATAAAAAACAGTACAGACATCCACCCGAACATAATGACGTTGTCATCGAACAATCGACCGAGTTGCTCAAAGATAAAGCCATTTCAGTATCCGATTCACCATATAATTCGCCAGTTTGGGTTGTCCCAAAAAAATGCGATTCTCAGGGTAATCGTCGATGGCGAATGGTAATAGATTACCGAGGATTGAATGAAAAAACAATCGGAGACGCGTATCCCCTTCCCAATATTACAGCAATTCTGGATCAGCTCGGTAAAGCAAAATATTTTTCAGTATTAGATCTTGCTTCTGGTTTTCACCAGATCGAAGTTGAACCAGCAGATCGACCCAAAACCGCTTTTTCTACCCCATATGGTCATTTTCATTTTAATAGAATGCCTTTTGGTTTAAGAAATGCCCCCGCCACGTTTCAAAAATTAATGGATCAAGTTTTATCAGGATTACAAGGCAACGAGTTATTTGTTTACATGGACGACATCGTAATTTATGCGAACTCTCTCAGAGAACATGAGAAAAAACTGAAAAAACTATTGGAAAGATTAAAAAACGCCGGACTCGTTCTTCAGCCAGAAAAATGCAAATTCTTATGCAAAGAAGTTTTATATCTCGGGCATGTTATTACAAGAGAAGGAGTTAAACCAGACCCGAAAAAGATAGAAGCAGTAATGAGTTTTCCTCGTCCAAAAAATTGTAAAAATATTAAACAGCTTTTAGGACTTGCTGGTTATTACAGACGTTTTATCCCGAATTTTGCCTCAATCGTAAAGCCTTTAACGATTTTACTGAAAAAAACAAACGATTTTCACTGGAGTCAAGCGCAAGAAAATTCATTCAATGAAATAAAGAAAATTCTATGCACTCAACCATTATTACAGTATCCCGATTTTACCAAACCATTTGTAATCACGACAGACGCATCCGGTTTTGCATTAGGCGCTATACTGAGCCAGGGTCCCGTAGGTAAGGATCTTCCGATAGCGTATGTTTCCCGTACCCTCAATGCCGCAGAGATAAATTATTCTACCACTGAAAAAGAATTATTGGCTATAATATTTGCTGTAAAACAGTTTCGTCCCTATGTATTTGGTCGTAAATTTACCTTGATCACTGATCATCGACCGTTGATCTGGCTCCACAATCTTAAAGATCCTGCTTCAAGGCTTGCACGTTGGAAAATATGGCTCAGTGAATACGATTACGATATTCAATACAAGCCTGGTCGAGTAAATGCAAACGCTGACGCACTCTCAAGAAATCCTGTAGAATCTACCATACATCCTGAGGAAACTGATCATCGGGTGCTGATCGTGCATGATCCGTCACCCGCTGCAGAATCCGATCTCCTCGTAGATGAATATCCGATCGAACGTGTGTTCCTGTGTAATAAGATTTCAGAGGATGTTGAAATAGTTAAAGACTGTGACAATGACGTAACAGACAAAAAAGAAAGTGAAAACTCCCGAATTGGAGGCTCGTGTGGGGGACGCGTAACAACCTCGTATGAGGGAGGTTCGGTCGGCTCACCGAGTAGTTTTGTGTCTCAAAGTTTGAGAGCTCCCCTTGGGGAAAGCTGTGATGCGGTGGTGAAGTCTGCACACAGAGAGGATATACCCTCAATGTTTGGCACATCCTTCGGGAAAGGTGCGCGCGGAGGAAGCGCATCAACTCTAGGAACGAATTCCAATGGGAAAGGTTCCGTTGAGGGGAGCGCAGGACTCTTGCGGAGTTTTAACGTCTGTAACCCAGACGCAACGTGTATTGAGTTGTTGCCCCGGGAAGACGTGCCTTCACCACGTAGTAAGAATGAGAAAATTGAAATTGGCCAAGACTTGTTGACGAAGACGAAAAAGAGACGAATAGTAGAACATGAGAGTTGTACCGAGATGAGAAAAGAACTGTTTAATGGACCACGATTTCCGAAAATAACTCCTATCCTAATAACGAATCCAAGATCAATATTGAGACCCATAATCCAGAGCAGTGCTGACACGATAATGATGAGAGATGATAATATAATAAATTTTATATCTGCAGATTGTATTTTGACAACTTCTGTTGGAAGAGATTTGATGAATGCAGGAAAATTGCGCTTGCAAAGCTTGAAAGCGGAAGAGCCAGAATTAGGTCAAGTGGTTGTGACTAAAGACAAGAAAAACTGTATTTTTCATTTGTTCATTCGAGAAAAATTTGATGATAAAATTTTTATGAAAAATGTTGAGTTAACGATAGAAGCTCTTAAACAAGCCACAGAAGCATTAAAAGTGAAAAGTTTTAGTGTATCGAAAGTTGGAAATGGATTAGCTAATGTTTCGTGGGTTTTAATCGAGAAAATATTTCGAGCTCATTTTGGTCAAGATAACTATGAGATAACTGTTTGCACTGGAACAGTCAAGACTCCACCCGAAACGGAACGACCCTTAATTATAGCTGAAAATCACGACTCTGTTGTCGGAGGACATAAAGGTGAAACCAAAACTTACGAAAGAATAAGGCAGTCTTATTATTGGAAAAATATGAAAGACGATATACACAATTATATTAAAACATGCAGTTCCTGTCAACGAAAGAAATTAACTCGAGTAAAGACTAGGCAACCAATGCGAATCACCGATACTCCGACTAAAGTATTCGAAAAACTTCAAATTGATATCGTGGGGCCCTTACCCGTAACAGAGACAGGGAATAAGTATATACTAACCTGGCAAGATTGTTTGTCGAAGTATTCCGGAGGTATCCCTCTACGAAACGTCGAAGCACCTACTATCGCAGTTGCATTTGCGGAAGCTTTTATTTGCTTGTATGGATGCCCTGAATCCGTTCAAACTGATCAAGGTAGCCAATTCCTTAGTTCAATTATGGCTAACATCGCAAAAATCTTCAAGATAAGACAGTTCAAGTCAACGTCCTTCCATCCACAATCGTTAGGATCCCTCGAGAGAAGTCACCACACATTTATCGAGTATCTAAAACATTATTGCACACAAGTTAATTGGGATCTTTGGTTACCCTTTGCTATGTTTTCTTTTAATACTTCCCTTCATGAGTCGACTGGATTCACCCCTTACGAGATTGTTTTTGGCAATAAGGCTAGACTGCCCTCCGAATTTGCAGAAGAAAATGTGCCATTGACGTATGTTGCTTTGGTCGACGATTTACTGACTAGGTTAACAGAGACTCAATCCACGGTTGTATCTAGACTGGAAGCTGCAAAGAGACGGTGTAAAAGATATTACGATAGAAAATTGAATGAAAAGAACTTCAAAATCGGACAATATGTTTACTTACTCAAGGAGCCGAGAACCAACAAATTTGACGATCATTACACTGGACCCTTCTTAATAAATAAAATCTTCAACGATAGCAATGTCGAGTTGCAAGTGAGCCAGAATAAAACGAAAATAGTTCACATGGATAAATTAAAACATGCATTCATAAGGCTGGATGAATACGATTAATGAAAAGGTATCAAATTGTGCTAGATATCGAACGATAGCTTAATTTTAAATTCTATCGTTGACGAATCTTTTAAAAATTTCTTTATTATTACTAGAGCAAGATATTTTGACTAAAGGCTCTCATTTATTAAATTCTATTTTATGTATTTTATATTCATCATGAATTTAAATTTGTACTGTTAACGAATGGATAAAAGATCTATTAAGTAACATAACCTCTAAATATATATATATATATATATATATGAGAATAAATCTATTTACATTTACTGAGAATCCTTTTTATAATAATTGAATTTGCTTTTGAAAATTTGTTAGCTCTTCTAAGGATATAGAAAATTATATACCATAAATCTTGTTTATCACTTGCTTTATTTTGACTCGTTATCGACAGCAATCGACAGCTTCTCCTTGCCCACGATCACAACACGCACCTTCCTCTCCATAGACTACAAAAAGTTGTTTCACGGAAACATCTTTTTTAATAAGGGGAAAGGTGTGACGAATGCGAAATTCGTCGCTAGAGCGCGGCTCCTTCTTTTGTGCGAAAAACCGCGAAAGTATGAAACCTTAAAATTCAATCTTCGATATCCATGTAATTTTATGGCAAGTGGAATAATTATTTTATATGTAGCCTTATTATTTGAGAAATCACGAGAGGAACGTGATAGGGGATGTGGTGCTTAACTAATAAATTATAACGATAAGAAGTAATATTTGAGAATAACCAGAAATAATAACTATTTTATAGTATTATGAATACGTGACTAGCATATATACACCTCGATTTCTATATCCTTTATTATTTACAGAACACTGTAACCGTTTCAACGTAGAGTAAACCTTTCGACTAATATAAATAGTTTCTTATTACCGAATTTGCTCGGTGTTTCAAATCGACTCTCCGTACACGGGATATGTCGATCATCGGATCGTAAAGATAAGCTGAGAACAAGAACGATCTTTGTGGGAATGAAAGGGCCAACGCACAACGGGTCAGACCCTTTGGGTGGGGAGAGTGCAAGGGATGTGATTGGATGCATGCGAGTGATGCGTACGGAGTCTGCGCGAAGACTCAAGAAAAGGTCTGGACCTTTGTAATGTAAAAGAGAGCAGAAAGAACAGAGACCAATTCCGACCACCCTCGAGAACACACTTTTGTAAGACTGATAATATCCCAAAAAGAATAAAAGTGTTCAATCTTCATTTTTCGTTTTGAGTTTTGATTTACGTATCTGGAAAATTTCCAAGGCGAGCTTTAGCTCCTTGCCAATCGAACCCATTTGAATTAACATTATTTTTAATTGCACGTTTTCCCGCTCGGAGCGTTACAAGAGAGCGACAGTAGCGCCACGAGTTGGAAAACAAAATGGCGGGGCTCTGTCGAGGGTTACGGAAACGTCCGAGGAACAGCCCGAAGTTTACCGAATTGGCTCAATGACGTCACAGAGTCAAAGCAGAAGAGATAAAAAGTAGCCAAAAAACTTTGGAGAGTGCGTGTGACGAGTGACTTTATAGTGTTTCTTTCCGAGTTTTTCGGTATAAAAATGTCGTACGCTTATCTCTTCAAGTACATCATCATCGGTGACACGGGTAAGCATAATTTGAAAAAAAAGAAAAAAAAAAATTGCGCAAAGAATAGAAAACAAAAACAAAGAGCTTCGATGATTTTCCGATAATCATGATTCACGTTCTGTGTGTATTACGTCTTTCGTCTGACAGCTCTCTGCTACTGTTTTTGTCCATTTTTTTCTCCCCCGCACGCGTTACTTGAGTATAATTCCTTTTTCTCTTTCAATTGTTTAGAAAATATTTCGCCTGCTCGAAAATCATTTTTATGACTTTTTATTTTGTCACATTACTTTCAAGTATGCATCATTATGCAAAATCTTGTTGCAAAGCCTTCTCTCCCTTTCTCCGCGCCTCGCGGAAGATGAATAAACTTTTTTTTTTGTCGATATCACCAAGGCCTCATGGGATACTTCCGGACTTTTTTTTAAAACCGAGCATTTACGTGAAAAATTATGAAAATAAAAATTACAAACATTCCTCGTACTCGATAATCGTTTGATTTTCCTTCTTGTCCATTGTTTCCGGTGAACGAATTTTTATCAATACTCGAAATGCGATAATTAATTTTTTGTGCCAGTGGCACGTATACACACGGCGCTCGGAGAACAGAAAAATTTGCAATATCTCATTGCGCCAGTTACGAGTTGAAAAAAAAAAAACATATGCTAGGAGACTATCAAAGATAAATCATCGACGACTGCGCTGATGAGCTTTGTCTTTTTTTTAAATTTACTTTTATCCAGGAGTCGGCAAGTCTTGCCTACTTCTCCAGTTCACGGACAAGAGATTTCAACCGGTTCATGACTTGACTATCGGCGTTGAGTTTGGCGCTCGTATGATAACGATTGAGAAAAAACAAATCAAACTACAGATATGGGATACCGTAAATATATATATATACATATGTCCTTGCTTCGATATTCGCATAAATATTACAACGATTATAAGATATTTCGCGTTACATTAGTCACCCAAAAAAATATTCTGCACCGTCGAAGCTTCCTAACTGAAACCTCTATAGCTCGAAGACTTCTATAAGTATGAGATTCGGTCTGTTTTCTTGCAAAGACTTCCGTAGTTCGAAAACTTCGACAAGACGAAACCTCTCTTGCTCAAAGAATTATTAGCTCTTACCCTGAGATTCGAGCTAGCGAGGTTCAATCGTACCTCTGAAACTTTCCACACATCCGCGTATAGAAAAGCAAATACTCTTACCGAGTATCAAGCACAATAGTAGCCTCGTCCCGCTCGATTAAATTCTTTTTGTCATTTTTCTTAAAATTAACGAAAGGTAAAAGAATTCGCTTTTGTTTTGTTAATTATCTGCAATAGAAAATATTGAAAATTAAAAATATCTTTTTTATTATGTCCAATTTGAAAAAATTCAAAGAAATTCATAATTTCTATAATGATCAAAGACTCATCGATCATCCTGTAATTTATTTTTCACAATATTTCACGAGAAAAAAAGAAATTTTGTGCGATTTTTCTCATTTTTTTGTTAACTATTTAGGCCAAGAGCGCTCTGCTGACTCGATCAGGCAAATTCCATATTTTCAAAGATCGTAGATCGAGTCAAGGCTTGGACTATGAGTAATGACCAAACGGATTGTGCCCGAATAAGAATATATATCTAGATATATTAGGTTGGTCCTTATTTAGGGCTCGGACGAATTTTTAATCAAACGCCCCCCAAATCGGCTTCAAATAATTAAAAAAAAATACCCTCATCTTTTTAGATTTTTATCTAGACTCTAACCCCTCGCACCCGAGGGTGAATTTCCTGATTTGAAATACACGTGTTTCGGCCAAATTCTCAGGATATATTTTATTCTAAGAGTAATAATTTTTTTAAAAATCTGCAACTGCGAGATTTTAGTGTTCATTTGTGCTACTATGTGAAAAAAAAAATCACATTATCATACGGATCAATTTAGACAAATTGCACACCCTTTAACTTTGAAAGATGGTGGTAACCCACGTTACCACCTCGATTTTCTTGAATTTTTTAAATATATTTACTTTTTAACGTATTCAGATCCGGTTTTTTGCACTTTTCAGTTACTTCAGTGATGAAAGAACATAAATATACAGTCTAATTGGTATAATTGTTTATAATATAAGATTTATAAATAAACAAGCTAAAGAAATGACGAAAAATTCATTCTTGAAGAATCTATCCAAGGTAATAACTTGAAATTCAGTGAGAGTGGGTTTTTGGGGTCACTGATTACGAATCCGATGTCAGATTTTTCAAATTCAATATTTAAATTGCGGTGTCCGCCATCTCTTGAATTTTGCAGATCTGATAGCGGATTCGTTTGGCTGACAGTACTGTCAGTACTAGGAAATCTATAGTGCAAGTCACGTATACCGTACATTTTCTAGTACTGACAGTACTGTCAGCCAATTTCCGAACACGGCCTTATAATTTCAAGTTATTACCTTGGATAGATTCTTCAAGAATGAATTTTTCCGAAAAAAACGTCATTTTTTTAGCTTGTTTATTTATAAATCTTATATTATTATAGTATATATAGTATATTGTCTATATAGTCTATATAGTATATATGTCAATATAGTATATTGTCAATGATGACAATTAGACTGTATATTTATGTTCTTTCATCACTAAAGTAACTAAAAAGTGCAAAAAACCGGATCTGAATACGTTAAAAAGTAAACAAATTAGAAAAATTCAAGAAAATCGAGGTGGTAACGTGGGTTACCACCATCTTTCAAAGTTAAAGGGTGTGCAATTTGTCTAAATTGATCCGTATGATAATGTGATTAGCACCAATGAACACTAAAATCTCGCAGTTGCAGATTTTTTAAAAAATTATTACTCTCAGAATAAAATATATCCTGAGAATTTGGCCGAAACACGTGTATTTCAAATCGGGAAATTCACCCTCGGGTGCGAGGGGTCAGAGTCTAGATAAAAATTTGAAAAAATGAGGGTATTTTTTTTTTAATTATTTGAAGCCGATTTGGGGGGCGTTTGATTAAAAATTCGTCCGAGCCCTAAATAAGGACAAATAAGGATATATTATATATATATATCAATTTTTTTCATGATTAAAAGGCAGGACAAGAAGCATTTCGTTCAATCACACGTTCGTACTATCGCGGAGCCGCCGGGGCTCTTCTTGTTTACGACATAACGCGCAGAGAGACGTTCAATCATTTGACAACGTGGCTCGAAGACGCGAGACAACACTCGAATTCCAATATGGTGATAATGCTCATCGGCAACAAGAGCGATCTCGATAGTCGAAGAGAAGTCAAGCTGGAGGAGGGCGAAGCTTTTGCTCGTGAGCACGGACTCGTGTTCATGGAAACGAGTGCAAAGACCGCCGCCAACGTCGAGGAGGCTTTCATTAATACAGCCAAGGAAATTTACGAAAAGATTCAGGAGGGAGTTTTTGATATAAATAACGAGGTGAAATATATATATATGGAAAATTCATCGCCTTTGTTGCTCAATCGCGCCGTTTTCAGAGATTGGCATCTCTCTCTCTCTCTCTCTCGCTACATTGAAAAAAAAGTCTTTTGCTCTATTTTTTCTTATAACTCGTTTATCATTTATTATTTTATAAAAATGACCCACGGTATTCGTAATCGTAAATCTTTACTCTCTGTTTCATGATGTAAACGATTAATTTTTCAGTATTTTGCATGAAAAAAAAAAATCATGAAAACTAAATGCAACGAACGAAAGTAGCGATCGCTACTTTCACGCTACTCATTTAGGTTTTATGATTTTTTTTTTTCATGCAACTCGCTAGAAAAATAATCGTTAACATCATGAAGCAAAGAGTAAAAAATATACGATTACGAATACCGTGGGTCAATGTTATAAAATAATTGAGAATAAACCAGTTATAAAAAAAAAAAAAAAAACCAAACGACTATTTTAAATGTAGCAAGGTTGGGCGGGAGATACCCAACTCTGGTTGCGCTTCAATGATTTTGAGACACCTGGTTGTCGCTCGAGGCCTCAAATTGATTAAATTTTTTCGAAAAATTCAAAAATTCGAATCCTCACCTTCCGTCGGTTGTCACAAAAATTTAATTTGAAGAATTACTCCTCGTACTTTGTTCTCAAGTTTTGTGAAAATTTCATCCTGGCGTCTCGAAAATTTTCGAATTCCGCGGCGCCTCGCAGAGATTTTTCCAAAAATTCGGATAAAATTTGAGACCAAATCGTTTGTACCAAATGTTACAGGCAAATGGAATAAAAATTGGTCCCCAGCATTCGCCGACGAGTCCTGGCGGCGTATCGGGCCCCGGAGGTCAGGGTAACGCGCAAGGCGGCGGTTGCTGCTAGGGTCTGGGGCTTGCTTGTCCGCTGCTTATTCATTCTTTGAACTGATCGGATTCATCGCACGCCGCCCGCTCGACGTTGAGTTGTTTTTTGTTATTTTTGCTCCATTTTTTTTTTTTTTTTTTTTCTCATACAAAATCATTTCTCCGCTCGGCCAATTTAATTTGTACATTTTTTTAATTTTATCTCGTACTTTCCTGAGACTTGCGTTTTATAAAAGGAAAAGCATCGTTATGCAAAAGTTTTTTTTTGGGGGGGGGGGGGGAGAGAGAAATGCGAAAATGTAATTTGACTTTTCTAAGAAAAGAAAAAAAGGAAAATTAAGAAAAACTAAATCTATATTCTCGATTGCCAGCATCACGAGACGCTTCATAGCGAAAATGGCCGTTTCATTAAAATTTAATCCTCGGCTATGATCGACGAAAATTCGTTATGATGGTCCTCCGCAACCAAATACTTCGACACGACGCTGTATCTTCTTTTTATTTATTTTATTTTTTTTTTTTTTTTGAAATAACCGAAAAAAAGAAAGAAACAAATCAGAGAAAAATTTGAAAAAAAAAAAAAGAGCGCGAAAGTCGTCTTGATCGAGCAAAAGCGAGCAGAGGCGAATGGCAGAGGAATCATGGGTAATTTGTATACACTCGATTGAGGAGCTCGACATTATGTGTATGTATCGATGTATCTAAAAAAAAACAGAAGAAAATGATTGTAAGAATTTTGATTTTTTTTTCCCACTCGAGGAAAAGTGCCACGAGTGCCCGGAGAGATATGAGTGAAAATTTTCGAAAATCCGGCGAACCGGGGACTTATTTGCCTCTCAGCCCAGAGAAAAATTCGACGAATCTTTTCGAGAAACGATTTACATTCGAAAAAATTCGTTAATTCCATGTCGATCGTTATATAAATCTCTGTGCCTCGAGTTACGCGACGAGTTTGAATCTGGCTCTTTCTCTCTCTCTCTCTCTCTCTCTCTCCTCTCTCTGCACTACACGAGATCAGACGATAGAAATTAACGAAAACATGAGAGAAAAAGGGAAGCCTAAGAACGTATATAAATGGTAAACGTATAAAAAATAAAAATTACGAGGTTTTTTTTTATAACCGCGAGCATAGAGTCAAGTTTGCAATTTTCATTGTACATTTTTTGGGTTTTTTTGCTAGTTTGTATTCTCGCTTCAATGAATTTTTCGTTCTTATTGGCTTCGCTTTGAAAGTTTTCTTTTAATTATATATATATATTAGGGTATGTCGAAAATGAACTTTTTTTCTTTCTTTTACCACTCAAAACTTTAGGTTTTGACATTAAAGAAGTCCTCGTTCAAGGAGGGCGCTGTAGCTTTTGAAGTTTAGTGGCCGCTCAACGAGGATTTAGGTTTCCCATCTAATTGACACGTAAAAAATATTTTTTTTTCGTTCAAAATGATGTCAGGCAACCAAAAAAATTGGCGATGTCCGTGTTTCTTGGCTTATTTGAAAGCATGACGCATCCCCAAAACGACGATAAATCGGTTTTCGACTTACCTTGTTCCAATTTTTTTTTTTTTTACGCCACTTTTCGACCACAATAGTAACTTTTTCAAGTTTACAAAGTCTCCAAGGTATCAATGAGTCCAAAATGAATTGCTACGAGTATTGATTGTTGTTTCGAATATAAATAACCAACTTAAAAAATTGGTAAAACATACAAAATTTTTGAAATTGGTTATTTATATTCGAATCAACAATCAATACTTGCAGCAATTCATTTTGGACTCATTGAAAAAGTGACTACTGTGGTCGAAAAGTGTTGGAACATGGTAAGTCGAAAAACGACCTATCATCGTTTAGGGGATGAGGCATGCTTTCAAATAAGCCAAGATATACGGACAATTGCCAATTTTTTTGTTGCCTGACATCATTTTGAACGAAAAACAATATTTTTTACGTGTTAATTAGATGGGAAACCTAAATCCTCGTTGAGCGACCTCTAAACTTCAAGCTACAGCGCCCTCCTTGATCGAGGACCTCTTTAATGTCAAAACCTAAAGTTTTGAGTGGTAGGAGCGAAGAAAAAAAAGTCCATTTTCGATACACCCTAATATATATATATACATTATACATACACAACGATTGTATATGCAATGATAAAAATCGTTTTAACGAATTGATCCTGATTATTATGATTTCGGGTGTAAAGAACTTGCTGGCAAAAACAAAAAAAAACAAAGATCATCTTCGCAAAATGCGATCGATGATAAAACGTATGTACAATATTGATGATGTTAAAAAGAATCCTTAGCGCACATATCCATTCTATACCCAACTGTCCCCTTTGCCTCCGTTTATTATTTTTATTCATTTTAGAACTAGTCAGCAATTAACAGATGTGATTATTTCTTTGATCGTGCAACATTATATATACACATATATATATATATATATATTGAGAAACAAAAAACGTATCTTAGGCACGTACTGTATGATGAATTATGTGAGTCAAGACCAAAAAGAAGAAAAAAAAAAATTAAATATACGTTACACACAGTGATTCTCATTGTGCTCGATCGTAAAATAAATATTCGTTCACTATTCGCTCAGTGAAATATTTATTCGTAATTTTTATTATTTCGTACATGACGTTGATAATCTCCATGCGATGTTATTTCGCTCTCATAATCGTGCTTAATGTGTATGTTTCATTTTTAAATATAATACATATAAAACAGGGTTTTCTGAAATAATTTCACACCTCTGACTATATCGATCTCGGTCGATAAATATGGATCGGCCTTCAATTTTTTTTTGCTGTTAAATTTTCCTATGGAAATGCAATAAAAAAAATTTGTAGGTTTTTCATCAACGTTTCCGGTTATATATATACTGTTACATCGATCCGCACCGACATATTTATTCGACCAAATACCGATCTGATAACGAGACAGCAGAATATACGGTAGCCGATAAAATAGATTTCATCGAATAATCATTTCTTGTACAATTATTATACACAATCAAAACCTGTAATCAATCAATCTCAGGAAACCGGGAATAATCACGAAAAGAATATATTTAAATATTCAAAACCACACTGAGAACAGAATCTCAAGACCACCCAATAGCTAAAAACTAAATAATTCAACTCAGTTGATACATTTGGTCCCTAAATGCACCAAAACCAATATCTTCATATAAACATTTGTTCAGTACACGGCCTTTTCTCGAGGAAAGCGGACACATCCTGTCATAAAATTATATCCTCAATATACAACGCAAAAAACCAACATCTCTCGAGACTATTTGTTTTCCCACGTACAGATGTGGAACTCACCAAATTCAACGAACATATAACCATAACCTCGTTATCATGGCTATTTCCACTCCCGACTGATAGAGTGCAGTACTATCTCTCTGCTTTCTTACGTTGGCCGCGTGTTCACCCACTGAAAGCACTGATCACTGATAGTGACTGAAAGCGACAGTCCGCTCGTCCGCGGCTGAACTTTCGTTTCGAAGTTCGTCGCATCATTCGCGGTTTTGTACGATCATGTTGATGTGTAAAGTTGGAATATATAAAATAGATTAATATTCGCGAATGTCGTCCAAAGCACGCACGTGCTGATCTAACGAGTGGTAGAATAGCGGGATAAGAATTGTGTGCGTATGTTTTTCTAATTAACATTTTCAAGCACTTCAAAAGCTCTGTTAATTAACGAGAGATCGCACACCACACGATTGTGTGTAAAAAAAAAGTGGGAGTGAGTGACGCTCCTTGACGCCATGATGGTAGGTGGAACCTGTTATCAGTTGACCAAGAATATGCTACCGGCCAGTCATAACGATAATTCAATGAACCAACAATTTGTCACTATCGTTCGCGCATAATACTAGCAGATTTCGTTAAATTTCCAAAAAAACTCGAGCGCAGTAAACGAAAAAAAAAAAAATGTTGCAGGACGGAATATGCGACCCCGCTGATATTTTAAACAGCGCGCCACCGAAAAAGGTAATACGTGTGTGTTCCTCTCTCGTGCATTTTTATCGCGATTTATTTTTTCCTCACAAAAGTGTCATCAATCAACGAGTATTTTTCTTTATTTTCCTTCAATTTAAAATGCAAAAATCCCGCCCCCCCCCCTACCCATTTCTCGTTAAATTTTCCTATCAATCTGACGTTTGAGGTTAATGCGAACGGTTGTTTGTGAAAAAAAAAAGATTCCCGAAACGTCATGTCGCTACGTCGTTTTCGCAGATCATACAACCTGACAATATTGACCTGTCTGACAACTCGTTGCAAGTCGATATATCGGATGCTCTGAGTGAGAAGGACAAAGTCAAATTTACGGTACACACGAAAACAACGTTGTCGGAATTTCAAAAATCCGATTTTTTGGTCGTAAGACAGCACGAGGAGTTCGTCTGGTTGCACGATCTTTTCGAGGAAAATGAGGAGTACGCCGGCTACATCGTACGTTCGATGATAAATTTTGAATTTTCTTTTTTTGTTTTCAAAATTTTTTTTTTTTCGTAAATCTACGTTATTGATTTTGCTCTTCGGACAGATTCCGCCTTGTCCTCCGAGGCCGGACTTTGACGCTTCGCGAGAGAAGTTGCAGAAACTTGGCGAAGGAGAGGGAACGATGACGAGAGAGGAATTTATCAAAATGAAACAGGAACTCGAGGCGTGAGTTCTTATGTATATATTTATATTTATAAGTAATTTTTTTTTTTTCGCATCGCCAAGATTTATTTTATATCATAGTCGAGGGCTCTGGATTATGGCGAAGCCTCGATAACCGAGCATGTCGACTCTCGACTCGTTTCGATTTCAATGCTTTTGTCGCTCGACAAATTTTATCCCGATAAACCGAGCTGTTCTAAAGTTATAGCGATTT
Source organism: Rhorus exstirpatorius (assembly GCA_963564615.1). Taxonomy (NCBI): domain Eukaryota; kingdom Metazoa; phylum Arthropoda; class Insecta; order Hymenoptera; family Ichneumonidae; genus Rhorus; species Rhorus exstirpatorius. Next base: position 34,484,502 of record OY751318.1, on the reverse strand, counting down.
TTTTTTTTTTTTTTTTTTTCGGAGCATATCGCACGGAAAAAAATTCATTCGGACACTCGAAAAATTATATTTTTCCATCTTTCGATGAATTTTTGATCACCCTGACGTTGAAATGGTAAAAAAAAAAAAAGAAAAGATGATTGATAGACGAACAAAGCAAAAAAAAATATATATCACGATAAAATATTTCTGTGAAAATATTCGAAAAATATAATTTCTGCGCGCCAAAATATTGATGCGCATCGCGAGAACATTTATTCCGTATCCATTTTTCACTCGTATTGTAATCCGTATTATTATTCCGTATTATAATATGCGTTATATGCAAAATGTAAATACAAGAACGGGGTATCTAATGACCTGAAAAATCACGAAAAACCTTAAAAATTCGTGAAATTCAATGTGGCCCTTGAAATTTCATGAAATTTCATGAAATTGTATCGATTAGCGTAAGCATTACCTGATAATTGATCTTTCGAAATCTATTTTTCTTAGTAGCTTTTTTTTTGCTTTTGGTTTTTTTTTTTATCTATTATGAGTTACTCATATTTGGTAAACGAGCACGATACTTTTTTTTCACTTGTGAAAGAGATTTAAGGGAGTTCTATCGGTATGTAACTAGTCAAGCTCGAGTGCTGTTAAGTTTGACTAACTCGGTACATCGATCTGGCAACGTTGCGCAACGGTCTGCGCAAGACACAAATTTTTCTTGATTATGAAAATAAAATTATCCGCTCAATCGACTATTGCACTGGTCTGATATTCACAAAGTTCTTTGATTCACGTAATAGCGGAAATGTTTGTTTTATCGTGAGATTTTTGTTGCTGCACGTAGGATGTTATTTTTGTTTTGTCGGGCAACCCACGCACATCCGTTCGGACACTCAAAACACGATTTTTCGATTGTTTGCAACAATTTTGAGGTCACGTAACATTGAAATTGTGAAAAAAAAAAAAGAAAAAAAATTCACAAGAACGTAGCTTGCGACGAAGCGAATGACTTCGGACCGTGTGACCGTCTTGCGAATTGAATTTACAGCGAATATTTAGCAACTTTCAAGAAAACCGTGGCCATGCACGAGATGTTTCTAACGAGGCTGGCGCATCATCCGGTTTTTCGAAACGATCATAATCTCAGGGTTTTCCTCGAGTACGATCAGGACCTTTGCGTCAGAGGTCAGCGAATTGGCAATAATTAATGAAATCATTCAAATTATTTACATCCCACGATGAATTATCTACGATAAAGAATCAATATAATATATATATATATATATATATATATATATATATATATATATATATATATATATATTATATATATATATATATATATGTATATATAATATAATATATATTATATATATATATATTATATATTTTGTAGGAAAAAATAAAATGGAAATGTTCGGCGGTCTGGTGAAATCATTTTCCAAAACTACCGATGAATATTATCTATCGGCCACTGTCAAAGACGTCAATGACTTTTTCGACCAAGAAATGGCGTTTTTACAGCATTATCATAATAATTTGAAAGAAGCGATGAGTCGAGCCGATCGTCAGACGGCGAAGCACAAAGACGTCGCCGATTCGTATATAAAAATATCGACGAATCTCTTGCAACTTGCGACAACCGATAATGGACGTTTGGAACGATTTTTGGCAAAAATCGCCGACACTTTTGAGAAACTCAGAGTAAATTTTCTATTATTCTTTCGATTTAAAGATTTTTTTCAATTTAAAAAAAAACTTTTTTTTAACAAATTCGCAATAAAATCATATAAATACGCGGATCATTGTGTTTTTTTTTTTTTTTATTTCAGAAAGTCGAGGGTCGCGTTGCCTCGGACGAGGACTTGAAATTATCGGATACACTTCGTTATTACATGCGCGACACAGCTGCGGCGAAGAAATTACTCTTTCGTAGACTGAAGGCGCTGCACGCTTATGAAACTGCCAATCGGGCACTCGAGAAGGCGCGCGCAAAAAATAAGGACGTTCATGCTGTAAGTTGTTTTTTGTTTTTTTTTTTTTTTTTCTTTTTTTTTTTTTCTAAATTGTAATATTCATTTTTCATTCTTGCATCTCCGATCGCTCGAATAATTGCTAACTCTCGTTTCTCGGATATTCTCGTAAACGTTTTTAATCTTCATATTTCGATGAAAATTCATGGGTAATTCTTCCGGAAATCTCACGTATGATTACGGCAAAAACTCGATTAAACGATAAATCGATCGAAATTATCGTATTTGCATGTTTAAGCATCGTGAAGCAATTTTTTCTTTTCTGTAATTGAAATTTTTACAGGTCACATTTTCATGAATTAATTTCGCAATTAATATTAGGTTGCAAAACAAAACCAAAAATATTCAGGTTGAAGATAAATTATTTTGTAACATTGTAAATGAGATACACACGTAATATCGTCAAAATTTATTATACATACACGAAATAATATTATTTCTAATGATAAAATTGAATTTTCACGTATTTCCTGATTATCCATAACATTTGTGGCCTCAGTGGCTTGGGAATAATCGAGATTTTGCCGTTTTGCGTACGGATCGTTCATACAAAAATATTCAGCCATTTGGGACACGTAGGAAAAAAAAAAAAAAAAATGTTTCTACGCGCCGATTTATCTGAAATCGCCGGTTACTAGAATTCTGAATATTTCGTATTTATGATATTTCGAATATTATAATATATATTATATAATATTCGTGGAAATATTCATGAAAAAATTGTCTCTAAAGCTCGGGATCGTTGAAACAAAATTGAAGGAATATACGTATCGTGGATTTTATGCATGAAAGTAGTAACGTTAGAAATTTAACGTAAACTAATCGAATTATTTGATTTTTCCGGCTCTTCGAGGCCCTGGAGGTTGCAGAGGTGTGTCTCCTTTCACGTATACTTCCATGTTGATTATTCGCTGTTGTCGTTTATTTATCTTTGTCGACGAAATACCGAAGCATAGTTTTGGGATGATTTTCTTTTTCAATTTATTTCAAGATCATAAATTTCTCCGGAATTTCGGTGATAAATATTCTCTCGGAATTTCCATTAACCAAATCTGATCATGAATTCTGGATCTCGTGTATCGTGAAGACTGCGCGATAGTTGAAAAAACAATTTTTTTTGTTGAAAAATCTGAATTTTTTTTTTTTTTTTTTTTTCGAATTAAAAAATGTTTGGTAATTTATTGCCGAGGGATTCGTTGGAAAAATATTTTGATCGAAATTCCAGTACTTTTGATTATCCGGGCTATGGGCAACGAAAAAAAGTTTATTTGAAAAATCATTAATTGAATTTTGCATTTTTTCGCCTTTTTTCTTTCGATACTTGTGTAAGCTTTGGTTCAGCAAACCGAGCGATTTTTGTGTAAAAAAAATAGGTTTCGTATCCGGAGAAATGTAACGAAAGTGAATTTTGGAATTTTCGGGAAAAAAAAGACAATTGCTCAAATTTACAAAATTCCTTGCATCTCGAGATGTTTTCTTCCGGCGATGGGATCTTTTTTGTCGAGTAAAATTGGGTCGTGTTTGAAGGTACTAAAACAAAAAAAAAATACCAACGAATTTTGAATTGGGAATGAGGTTTTTCTTTTTATTTCTATGAAGCTAAATTGCACGATATGAGCTCAAACATTGCATGTCTCCGATCAAGGAATCGCGATCTGTATGGTGGGCATAATTTACTAACGTGCATTCGACTATTTTTTTTTTCTCCCCTGACGCGTTATCCATAATTTATTAGGATAGTTTCAAACAACACACTTTTCTTCCTAATCGATTCCCTCCCGGAGACACTTTCAACTTATCGTAACGAAGGAAAAAAAAACTCTATGTAAAAGCCTTTCAGACTCGATCTCAAGTCTTTCACTTTTTCGAGATATTCCCCGAACTCCGAATCTATCCCTCAAAAGGCTGAGAATTGAAAAAAAAAAAAATAATAATTTAATCTTGAAAAATCATATTTTTGCCGAATCTTCATGTAGCCTGCGATATAAAAAACAAATAATAATGAAAAAAATAATTTTCCCATTCCGATTTTTATTAATTTATTACTCATACCCCATTATTCCTGTTAATTTGCATTGACTGGATGAAATCACGATGAGAAAGAAGAAAAAAGAAACTCATCGATCTATCGGACCGTTTCAATCATTTTTGGGTTCTTTTTTTTTGAGCTTCATCCACTTTTACATTATCATATCACTGAGCATTGCACGCCTATTCTCGCAACCATAGGTAAAACACGATCATATAACAATGTTTCTATGTTTTTTTTTCTTTTTTTTTTCTATTAATGTGTTATATTCAAGGCGGAGAAAGTTCAGACCGAAGCTTGCGAAAAATTCGAGCAAATGTCGGACAAAGGAAAGGAAGGTGAGCTTGGGTTAATTTTTTTTTTTTTTTTAATAAGGTAGTACATGTAGATTTGGAAAATTTTGTGGTTTTTTTTCCACTCTACTTCTTCAATTTAAAAGTCACCGTTTTTTGCACAAGCTGTACCGGAAGTTCGGTTTTCTATGAGCTAAAAAATTAACCAACTTTGGAATAATGGATGACCGACTCGGCTGGAAATAAGATTTTTTTTTACAAAATTTCAAACCTTCAGTCGAGTACTTGGAAAAAAATAGTAGGGTAGAGAATTTGTTTTTTTTTTTTCTCATATTACGAGGGGTATCCTCTATTTTTCCACAATTTTCGTATTGAAATTTCGGGGCGAGATGGGAGAAAAATTCAAAAATATATCCACCGAATACCCAAATACGAAAATTATTTGGGGAATAGTTTTTGCAAAATAAATTTTAAAAAAGTAATTTTTTGTCGGACAACGTAACAGTATGGTCCCTTAAGGGGTTAGGCCACTCTAGAGGCGGAAAAAATAGGCATATTTTGTGAATTTTTTTCAGTGGAACCATCAAATAAATCGGAATTACAAAATAAGCTTTTTATTATACAAGTAGTAGACTATAAAAAATAAGTTTTTCAAAGCGATACATGTCAGAATGGCAACTGTACAGCATTTCTCCGCTGACGCCTTTATTTCTGAAGGGTCGACGGTCGGATCAATAGCTCCTGTAATTCTTAAGCTATGATGAGGAACCAAAGTTTTTTCGATTATTTATGAGAATAGCTGTAGCAGTACGTAGGATTTTTTTTTTATACATTGATTTTTGCCAAAACTGCGTATTACTGAAAAAAAGTATAACATGCCATAAAAAATTGTCAGAAAATTATTTATAAAAAAAGAACTATGCAATATAATAAGAAAATCCTACGCATTGCCTTAGAAAATGTAATTTTCAATATAAAGTTAAAATTTGAAATGAATCGGTTGAAATTAGTTTGAGTTATGAGTCCGGCTGACTTGAAAAATGTAGTTTCGAGAAAAACGCGTATAAAGTTTTGAGTAGTAAAAAAATCAAGTCAAAATTCGAAAATCGGGTACTTAAAGATTTTTTCCTACCCATAATCTTATAGCATATGATTTTTGAGGCACTAAGGTACCTTTTTAACGGAAAAAAAATCGATTTTTTGAAAATCCTAGAGTCGCCTAACCCCTTAAGATGATTTGTTATTCAATTTGGGCGAGTGACCGCGAACTTTTCTGTAAATTAAACAGTAGAAAATAAAATAGTATCACTTAATTTTCGCCATACTCCGCGCTGACTACCACTATCCTTAAAATTCTGATACATTTTGACAAAACAAATTTTACTCGTTAGATTTTTGCACAAGGACTATGTTTAATCAAATATCCGACTATTTCTCATCGTTGGATATTCGATCAAATTTATAATCGTTTTTTTCAGAGCTTACGAACTTCAAGACGAGACGAATAGGGGCGTTTAAGAAAAATCTCGTTGAACTAACAGAATTAGAGATCAAACATGCCAAGGTAAACGTTAAATTTATAATTATAAAATCGTAATCGTTTGGAAATTTTTACACGCGAAAGCTTTTGTATCACTGGATAATTCATGATAAAAGTATTTTCCTTTTTGACAGTGATATATTTTCCAATTTCCTCCAAGTTCGTATTCTTTTTTCTGAATAATTTTGCGTAAAAAATAATTCTCAAGTTCAATCTTTCGAAATGAATTAAAAACAAATTTACCGTTCAAGCAATTGCGACGAATCAGATCATTTCTATGTAAATTAATCTGTTTTTTTTTTCATATTCTTCGCTAAAATTCATGCAGCATGCTTATGGAAAATTGTAAAACGTATTTTCATTCTGAACCAAGAGTCCTTGATGCAGAAAAAATATTTTCACTGAATCGCAGGAATTTCGCTGATTTATTTATTATTATTATTATTTTTTTTTTCAATCACACAGGCACACGCGGAGTTGCTCAAAAAGTGTTTGCTCGCACTGAGGGAAGAGTGAGATGACGTTTCGACGAAATTACCAACGACCATATTGGGTATTTCCGCATCGTACATTAAAAATTCCGCAAACAATTTTATTCATTAATTAAAAATTTGATGATACACTGTAAGATATTATATACATATATATATATATTATATATATATATATATATTAGGGTGGTTCAAAAGATATCGATATTTTGTATTTCTCGGAGCTCCATCGAAAAACGTTAGAACATCAAAAAAAATGTAATTTTCTCCAAATTTAGGATTAAAAAAAAAAATTTAGATATTGCTCAAGCGACTTTTCGGTTTTTTTTCTACTATTTGTTGAAAATCGCGACGTGAAGCTTTTTTTTTGTTGCTCCCATAGCATAAAGTGTTTGTATTTAACAGAATCATTATTTTTTTTCATTTTAGTAATCTGAAATTATTTTTCAAGCTGCCTTAAATAATTTATTTGCTGCTTTTTCGGCTTTTTTAGCTGAAAATAATAAAATTAACAATAGTTCAGCTACAAATGTCAATTTTTTTCTTTTTTACAAAACAAGAGGTGTGTACATTTAAAAAAGAAAAAAAATTGTTATTTGTAGCTGAACTATCGTTGATTTTATGATTTTCAGCTAAAATAGCCGAAAAAGCAGCAAATAAATTACTTGAGGCAGCTTGAAAAAAAAATTCAGATTACTAAAATGAAAAAAAATAATGATTCTGTTAAATACAAACACTTTATGCTATGAGAGCAAAAAAAAAATTTCACGTCGCGATTTTCAACAAATAGCAGAAAAAACCGAAAAGTCGCTTGAGCAATATCTAAATTGTTTTTTTTATCCTAAATTTGGAGAAAATTACTTTTTTTTTTTTTTTGATGTTCTAACATTTTTCGATCTAACGATTTTCCGAGAAAAAAAATATCGATTTTTTTTTAACCACCCTAATATATATATATTTGTTATACAATTATCTGTCAAAATTCCGGTAAAAAGCACTATATTACCAGGTCGTAAGAGCCGGGGGAATTTTATTTTATTTTATTTTACACAGCCAGTTAAAAAAATCGGTAATTTTTCGTTGCAAAGTGCTTTGACAAGATAAATATTTGTCATTGTGGGATGTGATTTCTTTGATTTTTTTAATTTAAATTTTTTACTATTCTTCTCTTGTCCACTCGGACGACAGATTGTGCTCGCGATGACGCGATGAAATACAATCGTTGTATACGCCCACTCAAATTTTGTCGAGTCTAAAGGTTCAGGGTAGTAAAAAAGACACCCTTGCAGCTCAGTTCAATATCTCGTTATTTTTTATCAACTGAGACCCTTTATATATAAGTAAAAACATCAATTATCGGCCAAGTTTGGACTTCACTATCGGGGATCTTTTTGTGAGTTACACAGCTTGGTGTCTGTGTTGAAAAACACGTGCCATAATTTTTTCAAATTTTTTCCTTCATTTTTCAGCTACCATTGGGTACCGAATTTTTTCATTCGAAACTTTTTTTTTTCATTTAATTTTGGTGGCTCGAATTTGAAGAAAAGAAAAAAAACTAATTCTAAATTTTTTTTTTTGTAAAAAAATCTCAACTTTCCGAAAAAAAATATAGCCTGATTAATATACGTGTAGAAGACTTTAAAAATTAAGATTATAATCTAAAAAGTCGTTTTTTCGCCATTGCCCAAAGTTCAAAAAACATTTCCATATTTTTTTCAGAAAGTTGAAAAAATTTTACATAAAATATGTCATTTTTAAGTTATGATCTCTAAAAACACTCCTGGGATTAATAAAAATGTAAAAAAACAAACATTATAAATCTCATTTATTCTAACAATTGTAATATTTTTTTTTTTTTGAGTGGCTGTTGAAACGAACAATAAAAAATTGTTGTGTACTGATGTAAATACTGGGTTATTGTTTTTATTTTATCATTACGTCAACGTACAATCATTCCAGTTGAAATATATGTGCCAGAGAAAACGTTTCAGAGTTCGACACAGCTTTAAGAATAACTGTTCCCAAATTATTTGGTACAGGCGAAATCGATTGTATTGATTGAGTACCTTTGACAGTGAACGCAAAGACCTTCGTTCAATCTCAGTCTTTGAATTCAGATACTCAATATTTTCCAAAAACTAAAAAGTTATATTTGGTAAATTGGTAGAAGCCCTCAAACAAGTTACCAAATTTAACTTTTGAGTTTTTGGAAAATATTTAATGTCTGAATTCAAAAACTAAAATTGAACAAAGATCTTTGCGTTCAAAGACTGACAAAGGTACTCAATCATTGCATTCGATTTCGCATGTACCAAATAATTTGGGAACAGGTATTCTTAAAGCTGTGTCGAACTCTGAAACGTTTTCTCTGGCACATATATTTCAACTGGAATGATTGTATGTTGACGTAATGGTAAAATAAAAACATTAACCCAGTATTTACATCAGTACACAACAATTTTTTATTGTTCGTTTCAACAGCCACTCAAAAATATTAAAATTTTTAGAATAAATGAGTTTTAATTTTTTTTTACATTTTTATTAATCCCAGGAGTGTTTTTAGAGATCCCAACTCAAAAATGGCATATATTACGTAAAATTTTCTCAGTTTTTTGAAAAAAATATGGAAGTTTTTTTTGAACTTTGGACAAAGGCGAAAAAACAACTTTTCAGATTATAATCTTGATTTTGAGAGTCTTCTACACGTATATTAATTACAGAATAACTACTACAAAATTAGTTTTTTTCTTTTCTTCAAATTCAAGCTGCCAGAATTAAATGAAAAAAAAAAAAAAACAAAGAAAAGTTTCGAATGAAAAAATTCGATAGCCAATGGTAGCTAAAAAAATGGAGGAAAAAATCTGAAAAAATTATGGCAGGTGTTTTTCAATACAAACACCAAACTGTGTAACTTACAAAAAGATTCCCGATAGTGAAGCCCAAACTTGGCTGATAATATAATTGATGTTTTTACTCATATATATATAATTTACACAATGTCGTATTATGTATAAATAATACAAATACGTGCTACATATTATAATAAAATTCGGTAGTACAGAAAAACTAGATTTACGTGTAATTTTTTTACTCCAACATTGTATCAAGAGTCACGGTAGCGACTCGAGACAAGTACACTTCCCTCATTACCGACGTCTCGGGAAGAGACTCCAAAGACTCTAATGCCCGGTTTCACTAAAATCCATTTATTCCAGGAGTAGCTAGCCAGCGATTAAAATTTAACCGCCGATTAAATTTATGATGTACATTTTCTTCAGTGGCGGAAAATTTTGAAGCGTGGTAGTTGCGTGCTACTGTTCAATGCATAGCCATCCATTTATAAGATCTTGAAAACTTTGATTTTAAATAATAATAATAATACCGAAAAACTATGGATACATTAGTGAAAAAAAAATTTGTTAAACAAATCACGAGATTGTTTCTTTTTCGATCAAATGAATTCGTTGATTTTTTTAAATATCTGTGAAGTTTTTTTACAATTTTCAAATTAAAACATGAAATCTGTCTGACATTGTACGTAAAGGTTCTGTGTTAGCTATATACCATAAGAAGATACAGATGCATAACTTGGCCGTTATTGGTCTTCTTCCAAATAAGTGTTTTGGGATATACACAGACCTTTCGAGTTCATCTGAATTATAAAGCTAGCGTCAACTCATGTAAAAACATATTTTCGAAAAACATTTGTCGTCATAATTACCAATTAGCCGAAGTGCTGTCCGCCTTTCTAAGCGCATGTGTGACTTAAATTCCTGCTCCGTCCAGGAATCCACAACTTCTAAATAATTCTGTATGCGGTGTTGCCTCTGTCTTGCTGTTGAGTACTGCATTAAAGGAAAAAATAACAAGTCATCCAGCTTCTTCGTCGCCACTTGAATCACTGAGATCTTCTACGCTACTGCACGATGAATCACTCCAGTTGCTATTTGCAGTTGCTCTGCTGTTCTCGTTGCCTACACTTTCTACACTTTTCTTACACTTTTTACACTCGCCCAATAGGAGGTGTAAATTTCTAGTGAAAAGTGTAAAATCTGGTAAAAGTGTAGAAAGTGTAGGCAACGAGAACAAAACCAAGTGGTACTGGAATCCGAACTTATTGGTGTTTCTATTAACTGATGTATAATTATCTGAATCATATGAAACAAATCACCAAAATTTTAATTGTTTAAATTTATCCGACGCGACTCGGATATGATGCAATAAATTGGCGTTTTGATTGGTCAACTCATGACGCGACGCGCGCAGTGGGAACGCACCCTAACGGAACGTATATCGTGAATTTTCCGTTCCTCCTTTAAAATTCACTAGATTTTGTATACGTTCCGTTCCGTCCGGTACATTCCGTAATTCTCTAGCGATAATAGCTATCGATAAACATTTTTTAAATAATTTTTCTGAACCTTTTTCAATAACTTTTTTTTTTTCTTACCACTGATATAAACACAAAATGGTGGGTTGGCGCGAAGCTCCCCTAGTATATATTATATTATGGCATTTTTAGAATTTTTGAACTACCATATTTATATTCGCCACATTCAATTTTGTATTTTTTTCCAAAACCGACATGCGGTTAATAGTTAATATATTAGATATAGGTAGGATAGATAGATATATATAATATTCGAGTCCCTGTCGGGGAGAATAAAATCCTATCAAGTAATCTGTGCAGGATTCTTTTTTTTTCACCCTTCCACGACGACAAAATAATATGATGAAATAAAAAATTTTTTAAATAATAATAATCTTTTATTTCATCTTATTACTTTAGAATATTGCAGTTATATAATTTTTATGACTTTTGTTACATTACCTTGCAATATAACTGTTACAAACATGTTGATGCGAGTAGGAAATTGTAACTTACACGTAATTTATATGTAACGGCCAGGTAATATTACCAGGCTTTAATTCCGCGAGGAAATAAAGGCTCATCCGTCCAGATATTTGTACGTCCATGGCTTTTCCGAACGTCACATCCGTCGCGACCCTCCAAGCAGAGCTCTTATTGGATATCGCTGATCGCTCATCGTTCATCGCGCGCGGTGTGAATTCGGCATAAAAGCACACAGCACACTGACTACAAGATGGATGCGTATGGATGTTGTGCTTACTAGTAAAAGCGCGTTTACCAATTTATAAGGAGCAAGCCTGTCAGGGGAAGATAGAAAATCGTATAGAAGCGATCTCTCGGTGATTTGAATAATTTATAGAAAGTGGTTCGATTAGGAGTGAAGAGTTAAATTATTGTTGAATACATTTGCGGTGACTTCAGGCTCGTGAGGGGACCCCACGAGTTGTCGCCGTGGGGGAGAAAAGGTGACGCGAATTCGCGGGAGATTACTACGAGAACTGAAAACTATCGAGAGCCGAAGATCATCGTGATAGTGGCTTGTTGGAACGTGGGGAGAGAGGCTGATCACCGGGAAAATATAAACTTTCAATGCCTCATTTACAGTGCTGAAGTAAGATTGAGGTTGTGGTAAGTTCTTTATTTTTTTTCAATAAAATTCGTGGTTATCTTGCTCTCTACCTCTTTCTCCCTGTCTATGACGTACGCGACTAATACTGACATAATTGCGATGCTTTTATCTTCGATGGTACGGCAATTTTGAGAATTGCCGCACGTCCGTTCATTCTCGTTTAAGGAGGTTCATGCTAGTTGATCAAGATATGCCGTTCCGTTGCATTTTTTTATAATATATTCTTTCCCTTTCATCGTAACTTTCGGATTTATTTTTGAATTTACACCTGCACCGTTTTCGAAAAAATAATTGTAAAAAATTGACTCTTGCACATATGCCCTTATGGCGGCTTCATTCAGCAGTTTGATTTTCGATTGTTTTTGTCACATAGAAGTATGAGAAATTAATGAAAACCCATGTACCGGATGGAACAAATCTTTGACATTATTATGTGACCGACAGGAACAAGTTTTACTGCATGGTTTTTCAGGAAAAAGACTCGCACGCTCGCACTGCATATCCCGTAATACCGACCTCTCTCTCGAACGCTACCCACCCGGCAACCCTTGCACCGCAAAGCCGTCATGTGACTTTTACCCTAATCTTTGACACGCATGAACCTCCTTAATCGACCAGGCATCCCGACATCGCGCTAACAAAGTATGTCCGACTTTGTTGGCCATGCACGCGATTCTACCGTACTATATTCTGCTTTTGTTGTACGCGAAAGAACACAAACTTATGGCTGCGCTCTTAAGGTTGTTGCGGGGCCAGCTCAAAATACTACCACAAAGATTACATTTTTTCAGAATTTGAATTACCCCCTTCTATACCTTCCTGCAAAGTTTGATACATTCCCCACCGTCGTTTCATGGAAAATAATCCGGAAATATGCCATGTTTCATAGACTAATTGCATTAATATTATGAAGAACTTGTACCATTTTTCAGTATGTAAGTAATATCTGCTGAGAAAATTTTACCACGGAGCTTAAAAAATATGTACAGTTAAAGAGGCACTACTCGGAGATTCTGTAAATATTTCAGAATTTTTAACGGTAGTGTTTGTGATATTGAAAGCGAAAGAGATACCCGTTTGTCTGCGAGCGGTGCAACGTTGTATCTATCCATGCGTGCCCCTTCGCTGTGCACCGCCGTACCAAGATTATTGCTGTTCCTATGGCTGAAAAACCCCATAACAACCTTAAATGTAGTTTTTTTTTTTTTTACTTCGGATGCACCGTTCTGTCTTTTTCCAACCAATATATTTGACAAACGTATGCAAATAACTGTATTTAGAAATTTGAAAATTTATAAAATAGCAGCATTTAAAAATTTGCCCTGCGCGCGAAGCAGGCACATCACTTCCCGGTATATCAAGAATTAAATGGATTCGCTTTCAGTCGAGTTCATTACTTTCTCATACTTTTTAATAGTTCTGGTATTTTATAGAGAAAAATATAAATCAAAAGAAATTATATGCCATTTGCATGCAGCGCATTAATTGCTCGGAACTTTTTTCTGCTGGATCTTATACTTTTTAGCGAGGTCTACAATTTTATTGAAAACAATGTATGAGTTCTGCACTTAAAACCATGTTAGAACATTTTTTAACGAATTTTATATCGTACGAGTTCATATCAGCATATTAGGTACATGAAATTGAGACAGGCTATTTTTCCACAAACAATTTACCACGTCAAAATGCCTTCATCTGCCGCGGCTGTGGTCCGTCGGCTGGCGGGGCTCTAATATTTTCTTCTTATACGATTTTTACGGGGCGCCAATTAGTTTCTAGAGAACTAATAAATTATCAATATTTGCTCACGACTAGCTCCCTTGGCAATGAGACGATCGAAAAGGGGGGGGGGGGGGAGGGTACAGTTGGAGGACCAGAAACAAAGGGTGTTGCGAGTGCAGTAAAGAATATCCAAGACAGATATTAACTCTCTTTATTGATTTACTTTGTTGCTGAATCTCGACTATTTTCGTTCGACGAACGCTTTCGTCCGCACACTCTCACTCTTGATTTAATTTGACAAATTTAACTCGCAGCAAATTCGATCGAAAGACACGACGAATTTACGACAAATTTTATTACTTTGACTTGACGATACTAAAGGTTAATACTCGGCAAATTTTGTCGAAAGACACGACCAAATTTACAATATTCGATTAGTATAAGTATATCGTTATATTTTCGCGATGAGACTCCTCGGGAACTGACGGGAACTCTTACAAAGACGTGAGCAAAGTGTCCGTTTGCCGGTTCCCTCTCGTTTTTTCAACGAAAATTGCTAAAGCGCCACGCGTCATCGATGACCAATCGATTGACATGTGCCCTTCTTATTCCCAACGGTGCGAGGAGTATTGTCTCGACAAATCCTTACAGTTGTATCGCCTTATTGAATAATCTGGGGGCCTCGGTTCGGTAGCACCCGAGGAGTCGAGTGGAGCGTTGACGTCGAGGAAAAGGGTCTTATTTTCCTGTCACAAAATCTTCATATCCTGATTTTCTGGCATGTCTATTGGGCCTTAGTAATTTCTTACATTATAAAATTTGTGCTTCTAAACAATCCTGCGAATGGTTCCAGCCGAGGTTCGCTGTTAAAAATTACAAACGTCCGTTAACGTCTCAGCTGTACGACAGTGATTTTCTATTGTTCTGGTGTGTGTTCTAGACTCTAGGGTACTTCCTAAATAATATGCCCTGAGTAATATTTCGTGATATGCTATATGTTTTCTGTTCATATGCTGTTCATATGCTATATTAGTTCTGTTTTCGAATTCCTACATAATAGTATTTGCGTCTTTGTACAATCTTGAGAATAAGTTTATCCATTGTCTATTATTGAATTATCACAACAGATTTATAAATCAGCCGTAAGCAGCTGTAAATCGTGTACTCTGTTCTAAGTTCTGGCTTCTCCAAAACCCTTCATGGTAGTATTTGTATGCTTGTCCAACATTGATGATAGCTCTGGTCATTCTACATTGTTAAATATATTATGTAATAAATTATTTACATTTCAGATATAAGACTGCAATTCCTTGTTCCGTTGTGAATAGTAACTTCTACCAAAATCGTACATAATCTTAAGTATGTTCGCGCTCCATTCTGAAAACAGCTCCATAAATTCATCATCATTGCATGATTAGAAAAAATTATCAACATTATATCCGCTGTATAATCTCGTGATATGCGTTTTCTTTGGTTTGGTTTATCTCTCTGTTGGGTCCTTACATTTGTGTTCCAGAAAAATCCTGGAAATAGTTTTGGTCTCTGTTTATCGGTCAAATAGCTGAAAAAATGGTTCAGAATATTTTATTGTTTATTTATTATTTAGTTTCCACGTCCAGTTACAGTCAACTCAATCATAATATGGGCACATCCGTTGCAATAACCAAACGGTTTATTCTTCTTATCAACTTTTCAGATTGTAATTGTGGGGTGGGTCTTTCGATTCATTTTATAAATCTCGCTGGCACTGAAGTCATTAAAATTTGCACGGAAATACTGTATTTGTGTATTATTTCTCTATATAAGTTTGTGACGTTAGGGCCCAAACATTTTTCAAGAGACAGCATTAAATCTCGCGTCATGTTTAAGTCTCGGTATTGAGAGCTAGTTCGATTTTAAAAAAAAATACTACAATGTAGATAATTATTATTAGAGCCAAAAACTCATGCCAATGCATCATATCATATCACAAACGTACAAGCCAATGAGTGTTAATAATTTTTTATAATTATTAAACAATGAAAAATGACCAGAACTATTTTCAGGATTGTTCAGAAGCACAAATACTATAACAGAAGTTTATTCGAAGCCAAAAGTCACTGCCAGAGCTTCAGCATATAGCGATCGTATAAACACAATATTGTTAATGTTTTCAAAGTTATTTAACGGTCGATAATGCCCGGAAATATATCTAGGATTGTTCGTAAGAACAAACTATATAAAACAGGAAATTATTCGAGGCCAGAATTCACTCCAAAGCATCAGTGTATCACTATTGTATAAGTAAAATATAGCTTATAATTTCTTATAATTGTAAGGATTGTTCGAAAGTACGAATATTATAACGAGGGAAAACATTAGAGGTTACAACTCGCGCCAGAACATCAGCATACCACGATTGTACAAGTCATATATTGTTTAAATTTTTTAAATAATTATCCAATGTTACAAAATAGCCGAACTTTTTTCAGGATTATTCAAAAAGCACAGCAGATACTATAATCCAGCGCATTATTTGAGGCCAGAACTCTCGCCAGACCATCAGTATATTACGATCGTACAAGTTAATCGTATTGATGGAAATATTTAGAAAAGTAAATATGTCACTTAATGAAAAGTAAATTCTATGTCACTTAATGACAGTGTTGCTACCATTCCTGGTGACATTGCGAATTTATTCGCGTCTCATTTTGAATCCGTCCATACACTTGATCGGGGCGTGTTGCCGCCACTGCCTAGGGATCCCCTCGTCCGGATTTTGCACCTGAATATTTCTATTGAGGAAGTTTTCGAGGCTCTCGCTAATCTCGATCCCTCGGGAGGCTCTGATCCAGACGGTATTCCACCTGTTTTGCTCAGGGAATGCAGGTTCGTTCTAGCACGGCCTATCCACTTGATCTTTTCAAGGTCGCTCGCCTTGGGTTCTTTCCCTGACTACTGGAAAGTTAGTACGGTCACGCCTATTTTTAAATCCGGTGATAGGTCCTGTGTTACAAACTACAGGCCTATCTTCGTCTTGAATTCGATACCAAAGATGTTTGAAGCAATTCTCACTAAAAAAAATTAACCCCGGAGTTTGAGAAGATCATTGTTGCTGAGCAGCACGGGTTTTGCCGGGGTTGGTCAACGGTTACTAATCTTGCGCTTTTCTCGAACTATGTTGTTGTAGCGTTAGGTAGGGTTCTTCAGGTCGATTCTGCATACACCGACTTTTCTAAGGCTTTCGATCGGGTTAACTATCGTATTTTATGTGCTAAGCTCGAGGCTTAAGGATTTTCGGGCGAGCTCCTCAGGTGGTTCGAAAGTTACCTGACGGGTCGCTCGCAAGTCGTGAAAATCAAACCAGTTTTTTCTAGAAGCATACACGCACGGTCAGGTGTTCCGCAGGGACTCTCCTATTTAATGTATTTATTAATTATATTCTCGATGCGATTCAATGTTCGGAAGTACTTCTCTTCGCAGACGACATGAAGATATTTCGCACGATTACCTCCGTCGAAGATGCACAAAGCTTACAGACTGACTTGGATAGGGTGGCGGAGTGGTGTGCCAACAACGAGATGTTGTTGAACGTCTCGAAGTGTCACATCGTTCATGTCACCCGAAAGTTTACTTTTATACGCACGGTCTACTATATTAATGGAGCGCCTCTTTGTGTCGTTCCGTCAATACGTGATCTTGGAGTCGTCATCGACAGCTCGTTTTGCTTTACCGATCATATTAAATCAGTCGTTTCAAAGTCTCTTAGAATGTTGGGTTACGTCAGGAGAGTTGCCGCGAATTTTAATAATCTTAGAGCGCTTCTTACACCGTATACAGCTCTTGTTCGGCCTCACCTCGAGTATGCCTCGGTTATCTGGGCGCCTTACGCGCGAGTCTATTGCTCCCTCATCGAGAGGGTGCAACATAAATTTCTGCGTTTCGTCTTGGTCTCCGGGACACGGGACACATGGGACTTGACACTCCTCGGTGGGTCCCTTCCCCGGTTTAAGGCATCGCTCAACCGTGCATTCCTAGCGGATTGGGTTAACTGATCGCTTATTCACCCATAAGTGTGGTGATTCCTGATTGCCCACTCTCTGTATTGCATAATTGCTCGTGCTCTAATTTTAGTCCTCGTTAACTTTCTTGTATCATAGCCTTACGTTAACTCTCTTGTATCATAGTCTTATGCTAACTCTCTTGAATTATCATTTAATTTTTGCCTGGGCGTCGCTATACTGAGTGAGTCATAACTGGATTGTCCTTACTGTCTGTATTGTGTGGTTGGTGGGACCACCAACCTGCTATTAGGGGCCTTCCTCGTTTGCATTGAATAAATAAATAAAGAGCGGAAGCGAAGCAAACGTCAGCAAAGCGCAGCAAAGTTTTTTGTCTGTGTGCGCACTACAGCGAACGACTCCAAAGTGCGGCGAAATTTTCAAGCCGTGCATCCACTGATATGATATGTTCTTTTTTTTATCACTATGGGTACATCGTAATAAGCCATTAGTATTTCAGACAGTTTTCAAGTCATACAATGGATAGCTCGGATGTCCGAGCTATCCATTGTATTGTTTAGATTTTATGCAAGGAATGATCAAACACTTGCTGAGAGAGTGCTTTAATTATGTGTATTGCTCTTCATTCTACAAACAATCTTAAAAAATTCAAAACATAAAGAACGCGTAAAGCCCGCAGATAATGTAGTTCTAGACCGGTAAATTTCTTGATTTTCTCTACTCGTACCTTTCAATGTACCATGAATCAACAAAATTTCCGCATTTAAGGAGGGTCGAGTGCTGCGTCCGCGTGGCAAGGGGAATGTAAGGAACGGACTGCCTTACATTCCCCTTGCCGTTCCATTCCATATCCCGCTTCGCGGGATAAAATAACAATTTGGACCCCATACCATTGTAAATTTCCGACGATGAATGGTCAGCCAACGCGTAGTTCTTAGAGCTCTCAATCATGGTTAGAACTCTGAGACCATCCCGAAAAACAAACTTAATTTCTCAAGCCTTCTGCCACAATCGAACAAAATAAATCTCATCCGCATTCCCAGCTTTCCTCGCGAGTCCGGTACTCGAACCCTTGTGTCGAACGAGACACGACGACGTTCGAATAAAAATCATCTAAACATTAAATCTTTTTTATGAGAAACTCGTAAAGAGAGAAGAAAACATTAAATCCCGTAGTCTCGCGAAATAATAAATATCACGAATTCCTCAAACGTTACACTATATTTGTTGTGCTGAAGTGGTTAAGCAAAGAAAGTCTCCTTCGAGAAACTGTGGAAGTCACCAATGGTAGTTTGACTAAACTCAGAGATGTAACTATTTTTATCATGGATATAATTAAAGTGGTTCATTAACGTTATGTATTTCGACCTATCGAGTACTGCAGAGTTGTCCTGATGTTTTTTGAACTTCGAACGTATCCATTAAAAGTTGTACGTAAAAATTTTATTAATCGTACTGAATAATTTAAAAATTACTTACGGAATGCGAGTGTGCAGTGGAAGACAATGTATATTATTTATCCAAATTAATCTTAGCCCCAATCGGTGGACTCCCACGCCTTACGGTATTTACGCTTATCTTTCGCGTATTTGCCGATTTTCGCTTCGTTTGGAAGTAATATTATAATTAATTTATAATAATACATCCTTATTACTTTATTCTTCACGATCACAATATCAAATACGCTTTTTTGGCGCAATAACACTAATATCCAGTGGAGAAAAATTGAAAATGGTACAATTATAGAGATGCGTTTGAGATGGTTGATTTTCTTTGGCGATTACACTAGGACCTCGATTTAATGGTCCTCGATTGAATAGACAGTCCCCACCATGTCGCACTTATCGATCGATTTTTCGCGTGGTGGGAGATGGTGGGGGACGCTTAAAGTCTCCCCGATCAGGCCCGTAGCACGGAGTGCCGATGCGCAGATACAGCATGGGCGGGCATACGCTACCTCGATTTAACAAGGTGCGATGCGGAGCCGGTCCCGCCACTGGCCGTTAAATCGAGGTCGTAGTGTATTGGGCAATTCCCTATTCCATCTAATGTAAAAGGCGAGCAACCTTATGGTGCCCTCACACTACAGCGTGTGTAGCGCATTCGCCAGTGAAACGAAAAGTAACCAATAACCGCCAAGTTATAATTGAAAAACCTCCAAAATATCGCCATGTCGCCAATTACAAATTTTCGCCGCAAAACGATGTTCAAAATTCTTCATTTAGCGGGAAATAGCCAAATCTGGCAACTCTGGGCGTGATTTACGCTTGACACCACTTTCGTGCAGAGCCATCGAGCGGTGGCGCGCTCCGCTCAGGTGGTAACGCGCCCCGTTCACTACTATGCCGACCCCGTTGGAGTTCGCGGTCGCTTTCACATGCTCTTAAACTAATTGGCACCCAAAATATAGTTATGAAAATTGTCGAAATTATCCTCAGAGCCTTCTCAGTCGACGAACCGCGGCCACGGCAGGTGTAGACTTTCGTATGTTTGTTCGTTATATACACTGTTTCAAAAGTCGAAAAGAAAACCTGCCTCAAGAGTAAACCAAAATAAAATTAAAACCGCAAAATCTAATTTAAAAATTCGTAGTTATTCATAGAATTCTACGATCTGTGACGAAATACCATTCCAGCTTTTTTGAACGGCGACACGGCATTTTTCGTAAAAACTTATAGAATATCCTACTATTTTCGTATTTATTCGTAGTAGTTCCTAGTAAATTTTGAAAATTTAAAAACTTTAACGAAAGAAAATTCCACAATTATTATTTAAAAAATTTTTTAAGTTTTGGAATAATTTAACTTAGAAATTCGTAGTTATTGGCGTAGAAAACTACATATTTCAACAATTTTCAAAAATTAATTACTTCGATATACGATTTCCTACAATTTCCTACAATTTTCTACGAATTTCTACAATTCTCCCAAATCGGCACTTTTTCGTAATTTGACGTAGGAATTATTTTCACCAGGGTACTGCTGGCGCCGGTCAGTGAAATTATTCGTTCTTTTGGTCACTTTATTTTGGTCTGATCAATCGGTTTTAGTCCCATATTTTATCGTTCAACCATCAAAATACCACCTGTACATAAGTATGCTGCAATCCCCTGTCAGCATAAAAACATGCAGAGAAACAAAACAAAAGACGCTAGTGCTGGCACTGGTGCAAGCGGTCTTGTAAGATTTTGGCGCATTTTCTCAGCATGTCAACGAGCATGTAAACATGTGGAGAAAATAGCACATGATCAATCACTAAAATCCTACTAGACAGCTATAGCACCAGCGTCAGCACTGGCGTCTTTTGTTTTGTTTCTCTGCATGTTTTTATACTGACAGGCGATTGCAGTGTACGTACGCGTTGTATTTGATGGTTAAACGATAAAATATGGGACCGAAACCAATCGATCGGACAAAAAAAAATGGCCAAATGAATAAATAATTATACTGACCGGCGCTAGCAGTGGCATAACTTCCAATCACAGTTTCCTGCTCAGCTGCTATCACGTCTCCGAGCAAGCGATCCAGCAGGAAAAAAGCACCGTGTGCGCCGGGTTTTTTACATGTAGAGAAAATTGGGTGCTTTCAGAATTTGCAACTGCAGATTTTAGTGCTCCGAGCCCTGAGTCGAAAAAGTCAACCCCCATTATAATTTTTTTTTGAAAGTACGTAAGAACACACAATTTTTCGTCATTTGCTTTTGCAGCTATCCTAATGCATTTTTAGTCGAAGCAAATTACATAAAAAAAGGTCAAATAGAGGAAGCAATTTATAAAGTTTTAATGCTTACAGAAGTGTTTATTTTTAGGGATAGGAATAAGGATCAAAAGAGTTCGTACCTGCCAGTGGATGAAACAGCCCTTTATTCGCGAAAACATCCCTCTAGGGGTACTCTGTGCTATTTTATCTCTTTTAGCTCCTAATACATTGGTCGGATAGATAAAATGAATAGAAACAAAAATATTCCTCATCAAATTCTACATAAAAAATATTCTAATGATAATTTGGCTAATCCTTACCAGTAAATAACGATCAAAGTTGGGAACAGTTTGAAATACGTCTTTAAAAATTACTCTTATATGGTTTTTCACGGAAAATATACGAAAATTGACTATTTTTACGATGAAAGTGGACACAAACAAAGTAGGAGAGCGTAATTTTTTCTACAAAAACGTGTATTCAGATTTTTTTTTTCAAACACGGTCCTCATGTATTTTTGCAATTTCTTGCCCAAACGTGCGTTTCGGAGTTTCGAATTTGATTCATTTCAGATGACTATTCTTTATCGACGTCGGATACCCGTTGGGCAGGTTCGAGGTAGTCCTCGCACGTTGGAGACCGTCGAATATTGTCGAGAAATATTCAATTGTGACATTAAGGAGTTTCGGTACAGACCCCGGCGACGGGGAATAAGCGGAAACGAGGGTGCGGCGGCGCGCGGTGAGCGGGGCATGCATAAAACAAAAGAGAGTCCGACCGTTCATGCGCTATACCCGTGGATAGTGAGCTTATGTTTTGGCTTGTAACTAATAAACCGGATGGACGAACCTATTCAAATTTGTTGACAGTCATATTAAAGATCTAATAAAGATCTGACATAAATTTTATGCGGGTGGTAGTATTTCAATGGAATTGACAGCTCAAACAAATATTGCTCCCGTTTACTCTCGTGTATAAGCCAAATTTTCGAAAATTATTTTTACAAAAACGACATGGAGGATCGACTTGAAATTTGAGCAGTTCACGTTTGATATATTTGTCACTTATAAAAAAAAAAAATTGAGTTGATGGCAGCATTTTCAATAGGTGTACCGAAACTCCTTAAACTGCAATGTAGCAGTATGACGTTTTGTGGGGAAAAGTTAAAGAAAGTCGAATCCAAGAACAGAGTTACGTACGCCGTTGTAGACCGTCGAATATTGTCGAGAAATATTCAATCGTGAGACTAAAAGCAGCAATCAAAAGTGTCGAACTGCGAGACGGGAGAATTCAGGGTGACGAAGAATATTGTAAAAAAATTCACACTGCGGCTAAAGCAGCACTCCCCGTTCGTAACATCCGAAACTTTGATTTTATTGTCAAGTGGTCTAGTTGCTGCTGAGAACGTTAATTGCTATAAAGCAAAAGAGATCGGCAAAAAATCATTAGGCGAAAAGATTGAATCCGGTGACACATTCGGAACTTTAAGTTAAAACGATTTAATATGACGAAGTCAATCTCTTCTACTATCAGTTCTGTTAAAAGAAGAGATGATGATGTTATTCAGATTGACACGACGAAATTGTTACAAAAAATAGTTTGTATGGTGCACTCAACGAAAGATTTTCAGTCGTGTTTCAATTTTGAGCTTGCTTCGATTCCACTGTCCTTATTTGACGAAAAAGGCTTCGTGAGAATGACGAAAAAATCATCTTTATATGAAATTTTCAATTCAGTCCCAGAACGACCTATCGATTTCGGTGATTGTGAATTCATCATCAATGGAGGCAACTTGATTCACCGTGTCGTATGGCCCAAACAAGGTATATATGCAGATGTATACACGGCATACATTAATTTCATTCAGAAACATTATGGCCAAGAACTGTAGTATTCGGTGTAATCATCGACATTGAAAATGTCGACAGCACCAAAAGTATCTGACGAGAACAGAGACTTCTGAAACGCATTTCTTCTGAAATTATTTTCAATGAAAATACCCCACTGAATTATCCGCATACAAATTATTGAACGATCTCACCAATAAAGAGCGTTTAATTTCACAATTAAAGGCCAGATTTGAATGTGAGGGAATTTAAACGATAACTACTGGTAGATGATGTCGACGTGCTGATTGTTGAAACAGCCATTAACAAATCTCATCAGAATAAGACAGTGGCCATCGTTGGACAGGACATCGATACTCTTACGCCTGAAGATAAAGACATTCGATTTTTAACCCTAGAACTCACAACCCAATTTTTCGACCTAAACTCATAATCGGGGTGTATATGCACCCCACGCTTTTCTTGCTCATAAAGCCAATCCTGTTACATCGTGGACTGAAGAATAAAGGATCTTATGTGCGTATATTAATAATTCGAGGTATTTATTCGGCTGATAGTGTTTTGTTAACAACTCGGCTAACTGGTCAGCTAGGCTGCTGGCAGGTAACTGACGGGCTTTGTTACATCGTTGATAACGGAGCGTCGCTACCGAGGTTACGCCCTCACTCATTCTCGCACACACTTACACATACTCATAACAATACATTACAAATCCCACGGGGAGAAATGGACATTATCATACATGAATTTTGTCGTTTTTTCATAAAGAAGAGAATAGTGTATGATACATTTGATTTAATTAACGTTTAGTTAGTGAAAAATCCATTTAAAGACTGAAAAACGGAAGAAATGAGCAAAAACCTGATTTTTTAAATAAAAATCTGTAGTTTTTCAATCCTTCAACCGATTTTCAAATTTCAAGCGGGGTTTTGAAGAAGACACATTAGACTATCTGAAAAAAATTATCATTGCTATGTTCGCTTAAAAAAAGTATAATTATTTGGGCCATTGAAAATTGCGAAAATTCAAAAATTGAAAAAATGGTAAAAGTCAATGAAAAAATTTTGTTTGGTGTATTTTTTTATTTTAATTTCGTAAAAAAAAAGTCGAATAGACTGAAGTAAATAAAAAATCGACAGAAATTCAGTCGACTGCCGCACAATCAGAGTAGAATACCAGTTTGTGCTCTTGGCACATGGCTCGGTGGCACTTGACGCAATGTGTCTTGCTTTTGCGGTACATCCGCTGCTTCATTCGTTTCTCTTTCTCAAAGAGCATCAGCAACCTCCGATATGGAGTGCCAACTGTACTGTCGAAGACAATAATATTTTTCAACTATTATACTTGAATTGTGTAATTATATATCAAAGATATTGAATTTATAATAAAATATAAAATCAGCTCACCACCACGAAAGTCGAACGCTAACTCCTAAACGGGATGCGTATACACCCCACTGCACTACATTAAACTACATGGCGTTTAATTAATTCGTTGGCCAATCGAATCATGCTGTGATTTATGAAGACTGCCGCCAACAGCCGCTGCTTTACAGCAACATTCGTACCGTGTATTTTACCAAGTTCAGATATGGCAAGGAGAGATGTATGCATCCCACACAATGGGGTTGGAAAAAGATTATAAATATTGTATTACCGAAGCATCAGCCCCAACTTCCATCTTCGAGCTAATATCCTGCAATTGTAAAACGAGGGTTGCGGAAAACGATGTGGCTTTGTGAAAGTTGAATTACGCTGCTTGACTATGTGCTCCAACTGACATGGACAATGATGCCTAAATTCAGTCCCCGAAAAAGATTTCGTCACAGATAACCCCGGCAATGAATAATTTTCGACCATGTTGCAGTGAAATAAGATTATAAGGACAATCACTTTTAATAAAATCCACCGAGAGTTCTACTTCATGGGATTACGAAACGCACACTTGGATAAAAAATTGCATAAATGAATGAAAATCGTTTTCGAAAAAATCTTAATGAGTCTTTAATTGAAGAAACTCGACCCTACAATTTTGTTCCTATCCATTTTCATCGTAAAGCCAGTCAGTTTTTAGGTATTAGCCTTGAAAAACAATATCAGAGTAATTTTCAGCAACGCGTTTCAAACTGTTCCCAACTTTGATCGCTATTTACTCGAAACTAGTAAGGAATAGCCAAATTATCAATAGAATATTTTTTGTGTATAATTTGATGAGAAATATTATTGTTGTCATTCATTTTGACCTACCGACCAATGGATTCGGAGTTGAATGAGAAAAACTAGCACAGAGTACCCATCGGGGGTTGTTTTTCGCGAATAAAGGGATGTTTCATCCACCAAGCAGGTGGGAACACTTTTGATCCTTATTCCTGACCCTAAAAACAAACACTTCCGTAAATATCAAAACTTTATAAATTATTTCGCCTAAAATATCTAATTTTCTGCGACTAAATCACAGCGCAGTGCCCATACATTTTTCCATATTCATTATTCATTATAAAGAATTCCATATTCATTATTCATTATAAAGATAGTTTCATGAATTTAATTTAAAAAATTAATTATGGATTTATTGTGTTGGAAATATAAATCGAATGGAGTAATATCGAGGAAACACAAAAGCTTGTCATCGTGAAGTAGAAGACGTTTATTTTTTATATTCAATTATGCCAAAAAAATAATGAAACATTTTTCATCAATAACAATCAAACGACCATGCTGAAATGATATTGATATTGATGATAATGGCGATGATGATGATGATAATGATGATGGTGATGATGATTTTTGATGATGGTTATGTTGATGGTGATTATTATTATAGTTAAATTATTATTATTATCAAAACGCTTAAATGATATCAGTATTGATGGATTGACTGTACGGTTCAGGGGGTGCATAGTAGGATATTACTGAGAACTGAAGATCGAAGCCAGCCGATACGCTGGAGAAAGACGGTGGAGCTTCGGAGGAGGGGGAGATGTCCATCGGCACCCAGGGGGAGATTCGGGTCGGTCCATCGCACCAGGTTTGCCAAATTCATTGCAACAAACAAAATGTAAAGATAAAATCTGCCAAGCGAAAAAAAAAAAAAACAAAGATGTATTTCATGATAAGGTAGAAAAACGAATGCTCTGTCAAATAGCTAAAAATTGCACGGTATATCGAATTCTAGACTTATCCCTTTTCATATTGTTTGCATCTAGTTGGTTTTCAAAAAACTCTGAGGATAAAATTTGTCTAACGTTGCTCGCATTTTTCGAATGCCGACTTGGAATATTATAATATTAGTAGTTCTATGAGGATGGTTCATTTAGCGACATAATTTGCTCAGAAAACGAGGACAGGTACAAATCTGGGTAATTGTCTAGTTTGATCACTGGTTTGAATTTTCAAGTTTTTTTTTTTCACCAATTCGTTCGTTTCAGCTTCAATAATGATAATCAGGTGGGGATTTTTTCGAAGGGTTTCTGAATGATTTCTAAAAAACGTCAAAAAATTAATCTATTTCGTGACTTTTGGGAATTTTTTATTTTTATTTTCTTTCAAAGTGTGTTCCTTCCCGCCCCAATCATGATTTCTAGGTGTAGGACCGTAAAAAATTAAGAGTCTCTAGTTGATAAAAAAAATCGGCTTTTCCGAATTTTGAAGTTTTTTTTTCGACCAATACGTTCGTTTCAGCCCCGATAATGACAATCTTTTACAATTTTTTAGACAATTTTTTACGGCACAGCCATTGAAAAGCTACTTTTTTTATCGATCCGTGAAGTAGTACTTGTCGTGGCTAACTTTGTAGCTGACACGAAAATTTTTTCATGTTAGGTCTGAGACTCGTGCCTGTACTGCACATGACAAGTGACGCGAAACATTTTTTCGTGGCACTTGTCATGCGCAGTACGGTGCACGAGTCTCAGAGCTGACACGAAAAAATTTTTTCGCGTCAATTGCAAAGGTAAATGAAAAGTACTACTTTACGGATCGATAATAGGCGTCGAAAAGTGGCTTTTCAATACATGTGCCGTAAAAATTAGAAATTTTAACATTTATTCCTCATTATTTTGTTTCGCTCACAATGCGCCCTCTATAAGCAAGTGGGTTTTTCGGTTTTGGCTTCCTCATATAGCGAAATAAAATAGAGAGGAAGCAATGTGCAAATTTCGAATTTAAGCGCTTTTTTTCCTAATTCGATTTCAATAACAATACACTAACGAAAACCAATTTTTCAATAACATTTGAAACAAACAGCTGTGTGAATAGAATTAGTATAAAATTTCAGCGCGATTAAGCCATATTTACGGAAGTCAAAGCAATAACGATATTTTTTTGAAAATTTAAAAATTTTCTACAATCTGAATCCCTCAATCGAATCTTAAAAAATTCAGGACCAACCGTGATTGTGTCTGTCTATTTGTGTAAAAAAAACTTTTGACTCATTGGCCAAAAATTTACCGAAGGTAGAGCTATTAGAGATTTAAAAAAAATCCAAAATTTTCAAAAATTTGAACTCGTTCCATAAACTATCCATGTGTATTCTTTTAGCTTGTTAATAAAAAATTTGGGGAAGTTAGAGCTATTTGAGGTTTTTTGAAAAATCCGTCATTTTTTGAAATCTCAATCCCCTCAGCGATTTTGCCTGAATTCAAT
This sequence comes from Rhorus exstirpatorius, assembly GCA_963564615.1. Classification (NCBI taxonomy): domain Eukaryota; kingdom Metazoa; phylum Arthropoda; class Insecta; order Hymenoptera; family Ichneumonidae; genus Rhorus; species Rhorus exstirpatorius. The sequence goes on along the minus strand of OY751318.1, from coordinate 34,456,713 downwards.
ACTAACCATGGTTGTGACAAAGTCTATTTGTGTCAAAAAATAAAATAGCTCGATTGCTGAAAAATTATAAAATTTGCAGCGCCCACAGGAATTTTTCGAGGAATCGAAAACCTCTCGAAATAAAAAATTCTAAAGCAATTTGAATAAAAATTGCAGTAAAAAAAGGTGGGTACATGGTCTACCTGTGCACTAAGTTTCAACTTAATTCTCAAGTGGTTTTCCTGATTGATGGATTTGAATTTTCCGAGGCTGGAACTGACACAGACACAGACACACACACGCACGCACGCGCGCGCGTCCGGACATTTTCTCTAAACATCATTTCGCGACATCTTGAGACATTTTGAACATACTGGCATGACAGTCTCAAATTGTTTTTTTTTTTTTTCTTCATGAAAACAATGATTCCTTATGAGGAAGCAGAATAAAATGTTTTTATGGGAGTGGTCGTACCGTGTGACGACTGTATTTTTTTTTGCGAATTTTTTCAAACGAAGCATGGAAATACACAATTTTGAATTTTTTAAAATATATTTATTAACATTTATAGTCACTCAGAATTTTTTGAAGCCAAAATATAGATTGGAATCTACTTTGCAGCGTTCGAAAGACACCCATGTGAAAAATATGTAGTCTGACTGCTGACATGATTCCGGCTGTTCTGTTCATCTGAAAAAGAAAAAAATCAAATGGCATTTTAATCTGTAGACCTGTGGCTATAATCGGAACTAGGATTAATTAAAAATACTGAAAATTGAATTTTTCGTACTGTTTTGAAAATTAAGTTTCGATTTTTGTCATTTTTTCGACCTTAAGCTTACTAAAAAAAAGAACTATGCCAGATATCACAATTATCCTAGTTCGAGGGAGAACTTTTAGCGTACTGAACATACCTTATAAATTTAAGTAAATCGATTCAGTAGTTTTTGATAAATCGTGTCAGCCAACTTAAAAAATGCCGTTTTGACAAAAACACGTTTGAAAGTTTAAGTACGCATTGTTCAAAGAAAATTTTGAATCACCATTAATTTGCTATGCCTGGTTCATATGCTAAGCCTTCCTCTGCCTCATAGAAGTCCTGCAAAGCTGCTTTCTTCTCCCTGTTAGCGATCCTGGTTTGATTTGTGAAAACACTCAAGCATTGCTCGGAGCGGTAAATGCGAGCTTCATCACGATGGTGAGCATAATCGTGGGCATTTTGGCTAATTTCACATCCCAATGTACTCATTGTCTTCAGAATTGGTTGGAAACTTTCATTGAAAATCATCACAGTTAAAAAAGTAGCAATTTCAACAATCTTAAGGCGAGAAAGGAGATGTTTCGGCGTAAAAGTCCAGGTAAGCGAGTTGAATGACTCATTGTTGTTTTGAGTTTCTGCTCCCGAGCATCTGGTCAATAGATCTTCTTTTGACAAATCTTCGTAGATTGACTTGATTACTTTCCGCACTTGGTCTGTCAAAGGCTCTTTATCGTGACGAAAATAATCGAGACGTCCCTCAGCTTCTGCCTTGCGCCACTTATACCAACTGTTTTTATCTGCTAGACAGTTTTCGGGCTGCGGATTATTATCTGTAGAATACTTGTGGTAGAATGTTGCCCAAATCTCTTTCTTCATTTGTTCAGTTTAATCTGGGTGCCTATGAATTGCCAGTCCGTAATATTTTGTAACCTCCCCAATTAGTTTATCAGTTAGTTTGCCGGATCCTCGTCCGCTAATTTTTTATTAGCTTTTTTCGCACTTTGGAGTCACGTTCCTAACCTTTTTTTCTGTGTGCCCACCACATTCTTTTTTTAGAACTGAATGTTCTTGTCCGTATGGCTCAGATTTCAAAATTCCGTTGAAAGTCTTCGGAGCGGATTCACGCTTGTAATCCGCACTTGCCCGAGCGCCGAGCCAAGTGCTCGTCCAAGGTCTTTAATGTTGTTCTCGTACGATGTGATGTTGTGAGTTCAAATTTGAGATTCTACTCCGAATAGGGAAGCTATTCGAATGATGATTTCTTTATTGATTCGATATTGGGATCGATTTGGGATCAGCCAGTGACGTTATACGTGAATGGTCTTGAGAAAAACGATTCTACGAAGATTATCTCGAATTGTCTTGAAATAGACGATCCGAGGATGATTACTCGATGATGAGAACGTCGAATGTGTCTGATGATTTTCGTCGATGTCCAAGAATAGAGAAGGGGATTCCACGACGAATCTTGGAGACCTCGTACAAGTATGTAGACGCAGAGTAGAGGAGTGACGAATATCGTCGATAAATTGAGATGTTAAGAGAACGCTTCGCACGTGTAATGCTCGCCGAATTATTGAGTTAAAATGAGAAGGAAGCTTGTTCGCGTGGATCTTAAATACTTTTTCAGGTTCAACCAGCGCAACGATTTCCTGATTGTCCATTGGACAATTTATTGATGGTGGGGTACTGTCGATGAGTGTCACGTGTTTCGTCAGACGATTGTCGATTGACGTCACGGGGTTCCTCGAAGTCATAAATTTATTTTGGGCATTCAAGGGATATGAATTTCACGATTATTACATTGACAAAAACTGTATACGAGGGAATAAGTCACCGATAATCTCGGTTCCGTGTTCACGTGATTGACACGTGGGCACTCCCCTCGTTCATCACCTCGGTGTACCTCACTCCTGTACTCTCTACGCGGGGAGGCGTACCGAAAGAGAAAACAGGCCACGCGTATTTGAAGAGAGGGCCCCGCCTGTAAGGAGATTCATCGTTATGACTTGCCTAATTGTTGAAGAACGACTATTCATGCGCAATACGGCGTTTATGATGGTCGCACCGTTTGTATCGGTCGACTTTCCAGTCTGTCCGGTCACAGTATATAAGGGAGATCAGGGCAAAATGGGCTCGCTAAGGGAAAAACGCAGATCACGAAGTAACTGTTTTTTTTTTTTTTTTAGTAAACGATAAGGTTCCAAGCTGTAAAAAACCGTGACCACGAGACAAAAACTTTGAAGGAAAAATGGACTACCCTTACTTTTAAATGCAAATTGTAAGTGTCGATTTTGGGTCTGAATCTTGGAAAAACGGGGCAATCTACAATTCATTGATAATTTGGACGTTATACCTAGCTAGCATCGGGATGTGAGTGTGTTCGGGGGACTGGGGAAAAATTCTACACAATTTTTGGGGTAGTCCATTTTGCTCCATGTCCGCTGCAAACGAATTTAGCGATGTGGCCCAGTTTTCTCTACTTGTCACATAAAACAGTTATCTTTTCGCTGAATGTTGAATGAATATGAAAATGTTAAAGTCAGTAAGGGGGACAAAAGAAAACTGAAAAGAGAGACGATTTAAGAAAACTTAAAATCTAGGGGATTTTGAGTTCGGTGATACGACATGGTGGAACCGAAGGTCTACTGTTCACAGAATTGTTAGCTTACGAACCTTGGATCCAGAATGCATGCGAGGGCACAAGCATTAATATTATCCTTCGATCAGAACCGTGACTCCAACTGATAGCGTATCACGAATTTTATGCTTTCTACAGTTGTAAAGGAACAGTGTCCTGTTCCTTTTTTCTCAAGAACTTTTTTAGAAAACTATGAACGAGAGGTCGAACCATAACGATTGTTGAGCGAGATTCCGTTGATATGATATTCGTAGCTGCGTTAAACGGCCGTAGAATTTCCACTAGGTTTCCGAGATTTTTCCACTTGGCTGACGTCATAAATAGCTTTGCCGCGATTCTTTCTGATGTGTGCTCACGGTTATCTAAAATGGCGTTAATGGCCTCACGCTGCTCAATCAATCGCTCAGGCACAGCAAAAGTTGAGTTCCACCTTGTTTTACACCGATTGATAAGACGATGCTCGGGAAATTTTAGCTGATGTTGAGCAGATTTCAGTGCTGCTGAAGCAATGCTGGAGTGCTTGAATTGACTAACGGTTGCTCTAGCTGTTTGGAGGATGTCACTAAACGTGCGATACTCTAGCTCCTTATTCAGACAGCACTACAAGCTGTGTGAAAAACAGCTAACGCTTTCACCAAGCTCTGTTGTTGAACGCATCGTGGCGATGATATTGCTCGCATTATTGTGTACAACTGCCACGACTTTATTGCTCATCTTCCATTCCGCAACGATGCTCACAAGATGCTGCCTTAAATTTTTCCCCGTATGCCTTTCTGATACTTCGATGGTATCTAACGTGTAGGAAACGAGGTTCCAAGCATCGTCGATAGCATGGAGTGTCACGGTGATAAACGAAGTTGAATCGCATGGCGACCACACATCGGTTGTTAGAGCGACAGACGGAAATTTTTTAATCAAATTCATGATGCGCCGTGCCAAAACAGTGCAGTGCCAAAACATACACACACACACATCCGGACATTTTTTCGAAATATGATTTTTCAAAGTTTTGAGATACTTTGAACACGTTGAGATTGGAAACGGTAAAAAAAAAAAAAAATTTACGTAACAAAGCTTCCTTTATGAAGAAGCAAAATTTCGCGTTTTGAACCGCTTCCCAATAATTTTCTGTGTTTAACATAGTTTATCTATGATTAAGACAAACTAAGACCACATTCTCATGTGAGCGAGGATAATTATATGCAAGCCATATACAAATTTAACATTTCGACAATATTACAAATTTAGATACAAAAATATTTATCAGCTTAATTAGCCGTTTAGCCAGTAAATCGACTAAGCTAATTTAACCGGCTAAGCCAGTTAAGCTACTTTAGCCGGCCAAGCCGTTTAGTTGGATAGCCGTTTTAACCGGCTAATTTTTCACCGGTTAAGCCGTACAACACTACTCAAGATAGCGACTGAATAAGGTCGTATGTCGACAAAGAACCAATATAATTCCTGTGTAATTAGCAGGAAAATTTATTTATGAAAAAGGTAGCGTGAATGCGTTTCATCCGGTGAAAAAATTAATATTGTCCCAGTCATCATAATGGGTGGCATAATGTTTAATATATTCCGTTAACGTTGTGTGGCTTTTTTCGAGAGCCCCATTTGTCAAAGGTCTATAACCTAAGGTAGCTAATTGGCTAATATTAAAGATTTTTGCTATTTCCCGTAGCAATCCACTGGTAAATGCCGCGTCTCGGTCCGTCAATATTGCGCGTGCTGCCCCGAAATAACTGATTAATCGATACGCTATTGCTTCGGAAATCGTGATCGCCTTCCTCCCATGAAAAAAAAAGTATACTTCAGATATATAAAAAATATATCTCTATATATAGGGGCAATAAGTTCTATATCACTTATATGTCTTGGATATATCTGCCCGATATATCCGGGAGGATATATAACAGATATATAATAGATATATTACGGAGTTATAAAAATATACTTTGCGGCAATAAGTTCGATATCTCTTATATATCTCGTATATATCTTGTAATATACTTCTTTTCCATATGGGCCAAATCGGGTATGGTCTCGGAGATGCAGTATTTCGATAATTGATCTTGTATGGTTAATATGTGTTTATTTCTGTAGGGTATAGTTGGTAATGGCCCTACGATATCGAGAGAGACTTTATCGAACACGTCGACGGGTGTATCAGTGATTATCATGGGCTCGCGGGTTTTTACTCGGACCAATTCCTTTTTTTGGCAACTTTTACAACCTCGTACAAAGTTTTGTACTTCATTCCGAAGTGACGATCAGTAAAATATTTCGAAAATTTTTCGGTAGGTCTTTGTGACTTCAGAATAAACATAATCTTTATCTGCTGTCAGTTTGCTCGGAAAACCCAAGAGCCTCGATCTAAGATGGTCTCAGAATCGGTTACGTTTAACTGTTGCCAACCTAATACATAATGCCATAAAATCTACCCCCTACCACTGACTTTCAATGCAGGAAGATCCGGCTCTGTGAATGGTCGATTTATCAATATTTATAAGTACTCTAATTTAAAAACTATCTTGAATTAAAAAAAAAACGGCCAAGTGATTATGCTCAAAATATCATCTTGAATCACTCCGTACCTGCTTTGCTACCTATTCTGAATCACTCTGTATGTGTATATATATATATGCCACACGCATGCGCGCACAAACACACATCCGCTCACACACACATGCGTAGACACAGCACTTGTATCGGTTTCTCATGGAGTTAATTTAGGTAGGTCTACCGATTTGACTCTTTCTTACCATTTTTTTTGAAACTTTCAACGTGCATTAGTCATGAAATTATCCGAATGGGTGTGAAATTTCAAAGAGACTGACTATTTCAAATTTGAGATAATTGCTATTGAAATCAGCAACTTTTTAAATGTATTACCCATATCGAACGCATGCCAATGTCCTTGCTGCCATGCCATGCTTTGTCCTGCGGATCTTCAGATTTTAACGCTACACCACAAATCGGTAGACAGGCACTATCCGGATATAGTGTGAAAATTGCAGAATGATAGACCATCTAGTTTTTCGAGTCTCATGAGCCGAAGTTATTCGCTACCTACGGTTTAAAGGCCGTAAGCGGTCTGACACTCTCTTTCTTCATGCGTGCCTCGCTCACCGCGCTCTACCGTGCCTACATTTCCGCTTATACCCCGCCGCTTGTCGTGATAGAACTACCTTAAGAACTATTTCTCGCAAATTTGAGTGGATTTCGTTGAGTTTTATACTGTAAAGATCATACCAAATGAAGCCGGCTTGAAACAATGAATAACCATTTTTTTTTTACATTACCTCCTTATATAACTACTGATAAAGTATTTGAAATGTCTAATGAAACGGAAGAAGATAAAGAATTTGTAAAAAAAAAAAAAGATAAGTACATCGCTTCATAGTGCAATTGTGCGGTGGTGTTAACGGGGCGGAATTCGCATAATTCTGGTGTACAGGAGTTGGTTTCTTGCCAGGCCCATTTGCCTGATTACCGGCCGGGCGCGCCGGTTGCCGATCTGCTGCCCGATCCTGAGTTCTCCAAGGAGCGTGAGGATTTAAGATGGATCCCTGCTATGTCATTAGACGGCGATCTACTAATGTACCTGAGGGCGGCTCGTTCTATGGCTGCATTTGCCGGTATGTGTGATGGGGGCTCGCCCGACGATGGTTGCGTCGCAGCTTCCAGAGACGATACTACCATTAATGCGCTCGACATACTCCACGACTCTGGCTATGATCCAGGAAGGGCGTTGCAGGCTCTCGTCAAGTGTCCAGTGCCTAAAGGCATCGATAAGAAATGGTCCGAAGAAGAGACTGTGAGTTAATATGTTTTTATTCATCTGATCATCACGTTACATGTCTTTTATTCTGATTAAATTTAAATAATCGATTTCATTTAATGAACTTTCAGCGTTACACCGAATTACAGGTTGAAAACTAAATTGTGCATATAGTGTAGACTTAAGTGCGGAGATGCATTTAGCAAAAGCCTGATTAAAAAAAAAAAAATTCTCAGTCAAAACAAAGCATATCCTTATAAAACTTCGGTAATTATGTAGTTTGAGGACTTGCGAATTTTCATGATTTTTTTTTCCTTGTAGGCAAATAACATTCAAGAGACCATTACAAACAATAATCAGTCGGTGGAGCTCGGAAAAGTAATGTCTGAGTACTGCCTCATGTAATTTTTTCAGTATTTTTACGAATTTTCTTTATGTCTTAGGAGGAATATGTTTCCGTGTGTGTGCGTGTGTACGTGCGTGCGTGTGTGTGTGGGCGCGTGTGTGTGCGTGCGCGTCTACACGCGCGTCCATGTGCAACAAAGTCTACACAGACTTTGTTACATATGGATTCGACGTGGAATGTAAGTTTACAAGAAAAACGGAAAATTGAAAGGAGGCTGTAATGATTTATGGCCTCCTTCAGCTCAAATCGTTCCCGCAATCTCTTAACCCCGTAATATGGAAATGATACACGATGTACTTGGATACATTTCGTATCTATGAATAATTACGGGCCTCATGCAAGCTTGTTAAGTAGTGGTTAAGCTACCAAGTTACAGCTCCCATTTTATTTTTAAATTCTTCTATATTCGTTCCATCCGACGAAACTTACGTACAGAACACAAGTTCGTACCTCTTGACCAAAGAATAAGTATCGTCATTTATTTGTTTTATTTCACAGAAACGATTCGTCAAGGGGCTCCGTCAGTTTGGAAAAAACTTTTCTCGTATCAGGAAGGATCTATTACCTCACAAAGACACGGTAAATATGCACTGCACGGGTTTACAAGGGTATTATATCTCTGTTAATACAACTTTAATATTGTACATAAAGTTTTTTTTGCGTTTCTCCGCCGGAATTTTCGTACATGGGCATTTAAATGTTTTATGTCATAACATTGGCACGGAAATGGTGACTCATAGGACAAATTTTGTTTTATGTACTCATGAAAAGATGTGTAGAAGGCATATGTTCTCAGTTTCAGAAGTGTGTTTGATATTTTTTTGTAAGCAAGGAATTGTTCTATATAAGGTTGTGGGTACTACACCAGTCCTGAAAACTGTACACGGAAAAAATGAATGGAAGCGACTAGTGATTATTCTTATAAAAATATTAATTTACTTCCCGCTTTGTAGTTGTATTCATTACTGCGCAACATAGTGTAAAGTATCAAGCCCGTTGTTATTTTTACTATTCGCTTAGCAGTTTTTACTACGAGCATGATACTTTTTAGTACGCATATGGGACTTTTCAATATTTTGCGGGGTAATTAATAGCACAACTACAAAGCTGGAGATGAATTACTGTAGGATTACTTTATTAGCAGATGGAATGTTCCTACGAATGCTATGTGGATTTCAAGTGAGGCGATGATGTTAGGATATAGATAAAGTAACTGTTTTTATTATATATCAGATACAAATACAGGATACGATTATTGAGTCGTGGCTCACACAGAGCCTCTTACTCACTCAGAGCTCGAACACGACTGCCTTTTTCTTTCGACGCCTCTATGTTTTTACCTGCACTTCTTACGTTAATACATGCATATCCCTAAGACTAATATCCATTTACCCCGTGCCCTTTACAGCGTGGTCGTTCCCACCTAGGCCGCATGGTCTGATGGAAAACCCTTAGTGTTTTATTGCCTGATGACCGACGCTGCATGGACACTCACACAGACACACAAGCACGCTCATCGCACGCACAGACAATTTTTATTATCCTACATTACTATTTTTATAAGAATAATCACTAGTCTTTTCCATTCCTTTTTCGCTTTGCACAAGCAATCATGTAGTATCTCTTACACACGTTGTGCACCGATAGGGTAATTCATGATTGTGCCCTTCTACCTTACAAGCACTAAAATCGTCAATTTCAATGTGTTTATCTAACTGTTCACATTAAATGGGACCTATCAATGATGCCAATACACTTTTTCTGTAACGCAAAGAGCCTGAACTTGGCTTTACTTGTTTACCACCTCAGAAACGTATTGAGCCCGCTTCAATTCTCTTATTGAATGATACATGCGTCTCGTCAGTGAAGCGGGACGGTAATCCAAAATCAATCCAAAGCGAAACATAATAATAATTATATGCAGGAAAATTCTTCAAATATTTTTTTTTTCTTTCCTTCAAATATATTTTTTATTCTGGTTCTCATTCCGAAAATTATGAGCAAACGAAACATAATATTAATTATATGCAGGAATATTCTTCAAGTATTATGACCAAATACACAACAGTTTATTATAATTTAACAATAAGGTTTCTGTAAAAAAAAAAAAAAAAAAAAAAAAAAAAAAAAAAAAACGACGTCGGGTAGGAAATGAAATGCTCTTTTATTGTCGTATCTATTATTTGACATTTTACGTAGTGTGGCACGATCCAGAATGGTAGTTATCGTAAAAACATGGGAAGCAGAAATTTTTTCGGCATCTAGCACACCGTATGAATGTTGTATTTGTACAGGCGCATTTTTTTTTTTCAAAAGTTCCACGTCGAAGCAAACTTGGTTAACATTTTGAAATATTGGTCTTTCATCGCACGGTTTCGATGCAAACCACGCATACCTGATCATGTCACCGAAGATTGGAGAAGATAATTGGTGATAAAAAATCGAATGAATTTTTATACAATCTTCTCTGCCATTAATTTCGCGGCCTTGTTCGATCAGGTATGCGCAGTTTTGCAGACGCTTTATCATATTTTTTACCTGGCGGTAAAAATATACGTCGCACGGTTGTACTAATGGGGTACATTTCGGAGGAATTACTTGCACGGTGCAAGTAGGCAGACGCTTATTATTTCGAAAAATTTCATTATACATAACGGGATCGGTTTGTCCTCCTCAGGAGTCGATAAGCAAAAAGTCTACAAAAAACCACCGTGTGTATCAGGGCTTGTATTCTATACTAAGAAATATTTGGCCCAACCGTCCTGAACCGCAAGTGCAGGGCTGCACTTGCGGTTATTTGGGGACTTGAGTTTGGTAGGGTGCGACGATGTCCATCAATTCGGGACCTCCGATTCGGCCTCACAATATCGGATCGTTTTGTAACTTACCCAGCTTATAGTCCATACCGAAAAAAGTCCCCAAATTTTTTCATATTTTTTTTCTTGATTTTATCATTTGTTATTTGGTATTTATTGATTCTTACAAAATTCAATGTCAACCAACCTTTGACTATAGTCTACATATATATCGTAGGACTCCGCCTATACGACTGATTCGGGACTGGACTACTCCAGCTACTAGGCAAAATTAGGGACCTACTCTCGGTCGCTCGGCCAGATGCGCAATCGCATAGACATGTGTAGAAAGTAGAGAGACAGAAGTACCACTCGACAACATCTCTCTCTGCAAGCGTGAAGAGAGCAGTACGAGTAGAGGAGAGATAGGGAGTCTAATAGCTAAGGCGAACCTCGGTTGAATAGCCGAAGCCATCGAATAGCTAGGGGTCGAATAGACGGGACTCTGCTGTATGCATAAAATTTCATCCTGATGTTCACCCCTTTACGGAAGTTCGAAGAATTACGATAATTTATAGATAATTTAAAAATTTAATATAACCTAAATCCGTTCTTCAATTCTGAACAAATTTAATTTCAACCACCAACTTGCAATCTTTTATGCGTCTATAAAATCTCAGCGCAATACAGTAATTTTTACGGAAGTTACGGGCAATAACGATAATTTTTTTAAAGTAAAAGATTTTCTTCTATCTGAATCCTTCAATAGATTCTTGCCAAATTCAATGCCAACCGTGGATGTAACTACCAAGGGAAGTACCAGCCCCCCCCCCCCCCCCCCCCCCCCCATTGAAATGAAATTTTGCAGATGAGAAGAGTGCTTCGAGGCATAAACTAAGTGATGTACAAAAAAAATGTTTCCTACAAAAATTACGTATTTTCGAATGTACTTTCAGATGACGCGACCGAAAATTTGTTAGCGTTGTGTTTCAACTAGATAATTACGCCCACCATGCTTATTTTTGAAAATTTGACCTTCTTTGTAAAGACTTAAAATGTGCAGAATCGTATTCCGAATGAAAGTTGTGTGATAAAACATCTTTTTAGATTACTATTCACTGAAAGTAGTGGAAGGATTTGCAGATGTCAAAGTCATGGGAGTAAAATTTACACGTAAAACGTAATATAATTAATTCATTTTAGTACGATACGTAGTATAATATAATTTATATTGATGTTTCAACGAGACAAATTTAACCCCTTTTTAAATTTTTAAACCCCGGGGACAAATTTTAACCTTGGGGTTAAACTGTCATATGTTTCATGGAAATTAAGTCCGCTTAATGGCAGCATATCTGCGCCTATATTCACACATCTGACTTAACCCCGGGGTTAAAATTTGTCCCCGGATCCAGGGTTAAGCCACGTTTATGCAACCGGGCATAAGATACTCGAATTTTCAAAGTGGGATGCTTCATGGTTTTGCGTGAGCTACGTTCATTTGATAAGAGGCAATAAATAATACTTTCTTTTGGGACTTGACGGAATTTCTATTCAAGTTGAAGTCGAAAAACCTACGTTAGGCCTGTAACTGGAAGAAATAGGATTATCTGCTACTTTTAGGGCACATATGCCATATTTTAGGTCTAAAAGTGGCAGACCACCGACCATTCCATCATCATTGCATTTACTTCAGTGTAGGCTTTCGTAGGTTTTAAATTTCAAGCTGGGAGAGTATAAAGATATTCCGTTGCATCTCAAAAAAGAATATTATTTACCGCCTTTTATTAATTTAATGTAGCTCGCATAAAACCTTGCAACCATACCACTCTAAAGATTTAAGTTCCTTACTAAAAAAAAATCAAGCTTCAGGAAAAAAAATTGTCAAAAACATGTTTTCAGGTGCATCTTGCAGAGCTACCCAAAATACAAATAAAATTAATTTCAAAAGCTAAGATTTTTTTTTACATAGAAATTATTCATTGTCTAGAAATGATAAAGACGATTTTGTGGTTAAACCCTAAAATATACAATAAAATCTAGAAAGTTGAGAGTTGCAGCTGCATCTTGGAAGATTTAAACGAACAATTTTGAGAACGCCTGCAACACTATCATATACTTTGAGTTGGCGCAATAATCATAATATTATGCCAGGTAATCTTGATTATCATTAAATTTTAAAATGAATTCAACTGCTTCTGCCGCTCGAACATCTATAACGAATTCTAGTTATATTGAAGCGGAGTGAGGCGCTGTAGTATTCGAATTGGTGGTCAGGATTGACCCCCTTTAATTGCATTATTGTTTCTGATACAAATGTATGTATTTCTAAATAGCCGGAACTCGTGGAGTTCTACTATCTTTGGAAAAAGACTCCTGGCGCGAACAACAATCGTCCTCACCGTCGACGCCGACAAGGCTCTTTGCGTCGTATACGTAATACACGTAATTCCCGAGCGGGTACGCCAAAAGAGGAGGTGGCGGCATCGCAGCAGCAATCTGTTGGTTCGGTAAAGGACGGTACATTGGGCAGTGTCGGAAACGGTGAAACAAGAGGAGACAGCGGGGAACTTCGTGGAAATCGGGAGGCTAAGGAAGTGGCAGCCTCCGAGTCTGAATCTACGGCACCTGGCGGTGGAGGAAGTGCCCCTAGAGGTGGGAACAACACTAGCGCTACGAGCAATAATAACAGCAGCAACTTGAACAGTAACAACAATAACAGCAGCAGTAACCCTGGTGGTGAGATAAGTTCCGTGACGGAAGACGACAATTCAGAAGAGGACAGTGATTCTCGTGATACGAACACACACGGTTCAGGACTATCGTCTTGCCAGCATTGCTTCTCAACAACCTCCAAGGATTATCAAGTATCGGGGAAGGATAGATTGTTGTTGTGCGCGGAATGCCGTTCGCATACGAAGAAGACTGGGGAATTGCCGCCAGCGCCGCCTTATCTTTTCAGGCCGGTGCCAGCGGAGTCGCCTGACAGTCCTGGCAGAATGAGAACTCGGAATAACAAAGTCAAAGAGTTACCAAGGCCATCAAGACCAAGACGCACAGGAGGTGGTACCGATACACCCGAAAACGATCAAAAATCACGCAGTGGAGAACAGCAGCCACAACAACGTGAATCGCAAACGAGGGATTTACAGGCATCGCGAGATTTTCTGAATTCACAACAAAGTACAGACAAGACGAAGAAATCAAAGTCTAGCAGTGGGGGTGCTGGGGCCAGTGGTTCTGGGTCCACAAAACCTGAGACCCCGAAAAAAGGACAGAAAAGATTGCAGATCGAGGACCCGGATGAAGACAAAGATCCTCAGAAGCGGAAAAGAGGAACGGCTGGTAGCAGCACTGGCGATAGACCGGAAAGTCCAGCAGAATCATTGACAACGGATAGCAATTCTCTTATGGACGAACCGGAACACGAGGCAGAGCCTGACTCTGGTGAAAATCTTGTGACAAACGTTCGCATACCGATAGCACCGGCAGGAAATTCTACATCTGAAGAACCGATGAGCCCTGTTGCCGCAGTGGTGGAGGAAGAGTCTTCGGAACTCATACCAGTTTCTACCCATGCTCCTGTAACAACTCAGAACCATCCCATCAATGCTACGGTTATTCTCTCATTAGATCAAAAGTCAGCTCTCGACGAAATCGCAGAAAATAGCGTAACAGCATCACCAGAAATAAGAACGGAACACGAAGATACGTTGTCCTCGCCTGCGGCAATTCTTCCGACAAGAGAACACCAAGAACCCATTCAATTTAAAATAGAGCCGATAGCATCGGAGCCCAGTATGTCTCCGGATCACGAGGAATCGAAATATCTGGTGGATCAAATGCAGCTCCAGACACAACCTCAAAATTTAGGTATTCCAGTTGCACCATCGATGGCAATAACAGAGCTCGCGCAAAGCATGCCGCATAATTTAACTCAGCAATCATTGATAGCGAATCCCGGGAATTGCGTATCAAGTACTCTTCCAATATCGCAGCCATCAGTTCCCGGGCCTCCCCCAACACTTCAAATTAGTCAACAAAATAGTCTACCACAGCAAATACCGCTTCCACAACAGGGTGCTCAAATTCATCAGTTGAATATGCAATATGCCGGTATGCAGCAACAAAGTACGCAAAGTTTGCCCAGGGATTTATCGCACGGTGTACAAATTCCCAGTGGCTTAGGTCCTGCGTTAGGACCTCCAAGTATATTAGGCCCGCCCGTTCGCGATCACGCGAGTAGCACATTAATTCCTCAAAATCTCACTAATCATGCCGACACAATTACAAATGGACAAAATTTAACGGCTGGAATTTCCGTCCCTGCGTTGAATTTGCACATAGCGCAGAATTTGGCGACTAATATATCGCAATTATCGGCTTTGTCTCCTCAGCCACTAGGACTTGCAGTTATTCCCCAGCAACACCAACAACAGAACAGTCGATTGGCGGACAGATTACGTGATGACGATATGAGAATGCATCAAAATGCGGAGCGAATGCGTGATTCGCGAATGATGGTGGACAGCAGACATAACGAACAGGTAATGTCTGATCGTATGATGGATGGTTGCTCAAACAATCCTGACGATAATCGCCCGGATAGGCCAGAACCACCGGCCAACATTTTCCAGTCTGTTCTGCCGTCTCCCGGTGTTCCAAGCCTAATTAATTCCGAAAAATCAGTCGGAGTACCGTACGGTCTCACTGGTACGCCGCCTATTGAACCACAAAATTTAAAAATCAAACAGGAGATAGTTCTCCCGGAACCGGATCCATTGCAAAGCTTAAAGGACGTCAAAGTTCCTGGCTTCCAGGGTGGTTTTCCTGGTCCAAGTTTAGAAAATATCAAGAAAGATCCAGACTCGAGTAAACCTCCAACACCAAGCAAACATTCGCACTCAAGCTCACAGCACCAGCAACAGCAACTGCAACATCATCACCATCATCAACAACAACAACAACAGCAACAACAACAACAGCAACAACAACAACAACAACAACAACAACAACAACAACAACACCAACAACAACTTCAAGTCGCTCCAATTCAGTCAGTCACTGCGTCACCACAGCCGAGCCTACCTCCTCCACCAACATCAATTCCTCAGCCGGTAATGCATCCGTCCCAACAACCAAGTCCTCACATGACCCATCCATTTCATCCACATCATTCGTTGATGCATCATTCACTGTTTGCGGCCATGCATCCATACCATCCCCATGCTTATCCGGGGTATCCACCGGTTGCCGGTTATCCTTCATTTTCGCCTTACCCTTATGGACCAGTGCCTCACGCAATACCACCGCCCTCATCCCAACGTAGCCAGGAAAGTAATACAATGATGGCAGCACATCACTCAAGTACGAGTTCATCAAGCGTCTCAACATCACGGGATGAAGGTGAAAATTTAATAGCAACCCATCATCATCAGTCCTCGGTACATCAAGCTACCACACTTCATCACGACAAATTGATGACTATTTCGTCGCACAGTTCGCATGGTCATTCGTCGTCTGTGCATTCGAGTTCACAAAGGAAACCTTCGCTCGTTTCTTCATGCTTAATGTCCACGAGTTCAGTGCTGCATCATCACCAACATCGACCTCACCAACAACAAGTACAGCAACAACAAGCCATTCAAGCCCCTGAGCTGAAAATAGAGCAGGAAATGGTTGAACCCGAACCCGAAGAACTGCCGAGTCCTAGAGGTCCATCGCCCGAGCCCAGAATCGAAGATTCTGAATGTCACAGATCACAGTCTGCCATTTTTCTTCGGCACTGGAACCGGGGTGAAAATAATTCTTGTACAAGAACGGATCTGACTTTCAAGCCTGTACCGGATTCGAAGTTGGCGAGGAAACGAGAAGAAAGATCAAGAAAACAGGCAGAAAGAGAAAGGGAAGAGAGGGATCGCGTCGCAGCCGCTACTCAAGCAAGAAAAATGACAACACCGGAAAAACAGCCAGAAAGCTGTAAACCCCCTAGCAGAGGACCTCTGGAACCTGTTGTGTCACCTTATGATAGATATGCTGCCGCTAGACCCGGGTCTTATGCAGACACTCCAGCATTAAGACAATTGTCGGAATACGCCAGACCACATGCAGCATTTTCACCAGCGCGACATTCAGCACCCTCTGACCCCATGCTTCACTATATGTATGGACCTGGGGTCCGTGAGCGGCTCGAACTCGAGCATCTGGAGAGAGAAAAAAGAGAACGGGAAATTAGGGAACTCAGGGAACGAGAACTCAATGATAGGCTAAAAGAGGAATTGCTTAAGGGGACACCCAGGCCAATGGCAACACCGGTTGATCCTCATTGGTTAGAGATTCATCGACGATACGCTGCTGCGGGTCTTGGACCAGGACCTTCAGGACCGCCGCAAGGACTTCACCAGTTTGGACTTTATGGAGCTCCACCTGGACCCAGCCAACTAGATCGGGACCGTCTTGAGCGACTAGGTAATAATCATATCACTTCAATTTGTACCGTATTACTTCCTCAGGTATATTATTAGCAACTACATCACTGAGTACGATCTCGATTTAGGGAACAGTGGAGAGACTGGCACCGCATCACACTTGCTTAAATTGATGTTGCGCTCTTTACTCTGTGCAGTTGATCTTGTAGCTGATGCGAGAGTTGCAACTGTTGTTTAAATCGAAGTCTTTCTGTAGTGTAATTGATGATTGCAGACTAGGATAATAATTTTCTTCAGCTTCTGATTTCAAATATACGTCTACGAACAGTTTTCTTTTTATATAGTAGACTGTGGCAAACGTCGAAATTATTGGATTTGATGGCTAATTGATACACTTTCACTCATAAACCATCATGAATATTTTTATGCTAACTAAAGCTTCTACCAATGTTTGATATCAGGTTCGTATTTCAGTGATAACGCAGCGCCTTAACGAACATTACGAGATTTTGAATGCCACCATATTACTTCTTCGAGTGTGAGAAAAGTGTACTTTAACTCCGTAATTTCATAGTGGTCGTATCTTCTAAGTGTAGTAGTCGTAATAATGAACTTTTTGGTGGCATGAGCTGTTTTATCATGATCACCCCATTTTTTTTTATTTTTTTTTAAAGTGAACTTCTTTAGCCCCGTTTTGATTTGAAACTCAATGAAACATAAAAGCGACACTAAAAAGAGACAAACATATAAATCTATAGGATTCAGCCTGCGAGAGAATGAGATAGAATACAGATATACAGTGTTTTCTATTATTTTCGTCTCCTCTTTGTGCGCTGCAACAACAGCTCTTATTGCAACGTATTGCCGAGGTGTGCTTGTGTGTGTCTGCGTGTTGTCGAGCCGAACCGAGAGAGAAGGCGTCGTATAGTGAGTATAGTAGTATCTATATTGCGCTGCCTAATACTTGCTATGGTCCAAGCATTTTACGTGTGTATGTTTGTACGTGTGGTAGTACGTGTGTGTCCGCCTGCGTATTACGAAGCCTTGGGAAAAAGCGTCATAGCCAGCGTGGTGTATTGTTCGCGTGTATCGTTTTTGCGAATATTTTTATCATTTTAATAAAACATTTTCCAAGTATGCCGAAAACTAATGCCGAAAAGTGTCGTGAGTATGGGCAGAAAAAAAAATAAGATAAAAAAGCAGATTGGAATCAAAGCTAGCTTTGATTTTTCGCATACGTCGCACTCATGTAACGATGCATACATTAACCACAACAAACACTTCTATTGCAGAAAGTTTTAGGTTGGAATTGATTGTAACGGTATGGATGGATAATTTTGGATAGAATTTAATGACGTATTAAATTAATTGGTTGAAACAATGACTTTAAAGAATAGGCAAACATAAATAGTTACTGGACTTCCCGATTCACAATCATTATTGCTACGGGATGCTATGGCAGTTACCGATTAGTATGCACTAGCTGGAGGGTCGAAGTCTTATTCCCTGTTCTGGCCGAGATTACGTCGGAGACTGTTGAATATTTCGATACTCACCGCTAATTCACGTTTACCACTAATTGTTTGCGAGCACGGGGTAGGAAGGAATCCGATCTGCTGGTACGCGCATAAGTCCCTGGTTACTTGGGGTCATTCGGGAATCGAGTCCGCTGTACGTAGATCCCTGCTTTTGCAAACTCAATTGCAACTGCCTTCGAGTCACTAAATTCCCGTGAAGCGTAGAGGCACTTCTATGCGCATGAAAAGTTTATTAAAATTTCGCAATAACGGCAGAAAATAAATTACAATCGTTTTACAGAATCTGTGTTGGTGAGCAGCATAATAATGTGGGAAGCATTATAGTTTCGGGCAACGGAGTCTCACATAAGCACGAATTTACGTATGCGTCCCTCAACACGCTTGCCGGCTAGAAACCGAGGCGAGGTATAGTGTAAATTTGCAATATTCAAATTTACTATAGGGTGGTCTCGTGGGCGCGCGTTCGTATACATTTGAGAGCACGCTTGCTGTACAAAGTAGGTATGTGAGGTGTCTGTAATAGATCTAGAATAAGGTCTGATTGTGTTCACGATATTTTGAGTATTCGTTAAACTGGAGACTTGACTGTATGTAATACGATAGCTTGTCGAGCGAACTCGTTTGAAAATAAAGTCTAGTCGTCTTCATGAGATTTTTCATGTCTTTAAAGATCGTAATTACTGCGATGTTCTATTGTTCTCGAAATGAAAGTTACTTACGCACGAAATTCTGTATTTGCGACAGTAAGTTGGTCGGTACTTCCTGAAGTACTTTCGACACAAATGAAAATTTCACAAAGGGAACTTTAGATGTTATCAGAAGTTTGTGACGAATATGTTCTTCAATCGTTTTATTTCACAAGTGAAATATAAGCAAATTTTCTAGCTCTCATTCCACGTAATTATTCATAGGAATAGTTATGAAGAGTGGTTAGTAGCAATGTCTGGAATGACTCAATGTTTGGGCACGTTTACCTCTCCACCCTCAAACTTCACTGGCCAATAATATCTCTACCAGAATTTAGGCTCTCCAAATGAGCCTACTAAATTACAAGCCTATCAAAAAACAAGTTGACCAGAAATGTGCAGCGCATAACATCGCTATCCAAAAACTCCTCTAACAGAATGAGGCTTTCATTAACATCTCTACCCAATAACATCATTACCAGAAAACAATTTTTCGGCGTGGCTAATGGTAAAGCTGATATTAAATTCCGGCCAGAGTTGTGAGTCACCATTCGAAAGATTAGGCTCGAGAAAATAATTCTGTACCATGTTAAAATCCGTTTACAGCTTGAACGGTCATTGTTAATACCCTCAGCTTAGTGTTTTATCCAAAAGCATGCATGCTTACCATTAGCTACGCCGGAGAGTTGTTCTCTGGTAGGAATTTTATTTAGTTGACATGTTAGCAAAAGCTTCATTCTGGTGGAGATCTCTTCGGGTATCGATGTTATGTGCTACACATTTCAGGTAGACTTATTTTGTAGTAAGCTTGTAATTTGGTAGGGTTGTTCAGGGAGCATAACTTCTGGCAGAGATGTTATAGGATAGTGAAATTTTAGGATAGACATGTACATGGGCTAATATTTGAATTCAATGACTCATAATTATGAAAATTAAGAAAATAACGCGCATCAAAAGACGTGGTAGCGTCTCGACGCCAAGTCATTAAAGAAATTAAAACATATAACATGGTGCTACCGCACTCTCTTATATGCCCATGTGCCAAATATGTCATGATTTCCAATCTAATCGGTCGCTGGGCGTAAAAACGCGACGATTAATCAAAAAAATTTCTATTGGCCACAAAATCGCCGGACACCCTGCAATATAAACCCTGCAGGGTTCATATCGTGAAAACCGGCAGTCCAGCCTCACTGCGTTTGAGCATCTGGTCCAGGTAAAAAAAAACCGCGTTTTTAAAGTCATTTGAACATAGTCAATTCCAATTCAGATCTGATCCACCATTCTGTAACATTATTAGTTTAAACAGCCAGACAGGTAGTTTGTGTATAACATAGCGCTAGACTCGATTAAACTTTTTTAAAAAATTTATATTTTCAAGTCATAGCATCAGGTCTTGAAATTTTTTTAAATTAAGTATCATATCGCCTCACAATACTTATAAAACGCCAGATCACAATTCGGTTGCGAACCCCTCGAAAATGATTAATAAAGTTCCACCATTTTGGTCGAAAGTGGCGGCTCGCGCGGGGTATAGCGGTACGGAGGTAACACGAAATGAGTGGGCCAGTCGAGTGGAGGGGATAGAGCAGTCGACTCGTTCTTACGTGTAAGACGGAGACAACGCGTTAAGCCTTGTAAGGAGCTGTCGACCGTTGCTGAGTAGCTGTATCTCCTTCACTCAACCAGCTCCCTCATTTCGTGTGGCCCCCGTCCCGCTACTTCCAGTGCGAGCCACCACTTTCGCCCAAAATCGCGGAACTTTATCAACTATTTTCGAGGTGTTCCCAACCAAATTTTCGTCTGGTGTTTTACAAGTATTGTAGGGCAATATAATACTTTATAAAAACAAAATTGCAAGACCTGATGCTATGGCTTGATAATACATATATTTTTAAATGAGTATAATCCAATCTGGTTCCATGTTATACACAAGCTACCTGTCTGGCTGTTTAAACTGCTAATGTTACAGAATAATGGATCAGATCTGAGTTGGAATTGATTTTGTTCAAAGGACTTGAAAAATACCTGAAGCTATGTTGCAAAGTCGAAAACATAACAAGAGCTCTCCGAGCGGCGAACCGCTCGGGGCGAGGCGAGAATAGCAAGAGACCAACTCGAGCAGGTAATCTGCTCGTAAAGGTAACTTTGAGAGAGAGACCCGTAAGTGCACGCGCAACGACAGCTCGAAATCCTCTCTGCTCCTGGTGTCACATGAAACGTGAACGCCTTATCTCAACTTGCAAAATTCCGGGAAAATTCAAACGATAACACTGAAATTGAACGATAAATTGAATATTTTCTTAACTGATAACTTAATTCCGCCGAGATATTACGGCGGGTGGGTCCTGTCTGCGATGATCGTCCTCCAAGTTGTATTATCCGGGTATGGGGAATCGGGCAACCTCAAACTAAACCTACGATAATGGAGCGATCGGGCAATCCGTGGCGGCTGGGTGATCGCAATCCCATCCGCTAACGGCCTTCCATGCGTAAACGTAACTTAAACGAACCTGAAACGTAACCACCTTTCTCCACCATTCCACTAAGTCGGAGCGTTGAGATTCCCACTCGATCCTCTATACTGGCTTGAATTACTCTCATAAGAGATCGAGTCTACTGTGTGGCTCGTTTTGTTGGTCCTAAACCACGGTAACTCGGTGTCTTAACGGGACGGATCCAATAAAAAGAGTAACTTGATACTAAAACGTACGATAGCACGAAAATGGACGCATAGGTCACAAATACGGAATTCGAGAACTTACTTATAAACTACGTACTAAGATTGACCTTAATTTACTCAAAGTCATGCGTAAAAGAGGGTCGGAACGACCTGTGACGCGAAAACTCAAAACAATAGCGTCACAAATGTCTTCCAGTGCGCCCGCATGAATAATCTGTTTATTCGTCACTCGAACCTGATATGTCTTGACTTTACATCTACGGTATTTACTAAACCATTCATTCACGTAACACTGATGATCGGTTGCATCAGAATTGACGAACCACAATTCTTTTTCTTCGAGACAACTTGCATACGATGCTTTAGCGAAGGTCAACTGCTCCTTCTACTTTAGCAATTTTGCAAACATTCTCCGACCCAATGTCTCCGTTTTCTACAGTGATTCCACTTTCCTTACTTCCGTGTCGACCTATCTTGTTTATGCTGGATACTTTTACATCTTCCACACGCTTATTAAGCTTTACCTGTATGCATCGTTTCTTTATGCAAATTATTGGCGCGCATATTAAGCAGAAACTTTTCGTTGATGAGATAATCGGTTCGTTTCTCTATTTTTGTTGATTTCGTTGGAGGGCGCACAGACTGGTACGTACGTTATAATATTGCGAAGGTGAAGTTGGCAGAATCTTTGCAACAACCGTGGGTTTTTCTGCTCTTTATCCATATATCCTGTAATTGTGGAGCTAGATAACTTACCTTTGCGATATTGTCAGCCATTGAAATAACCTCATATATTCTGGAGTTTATTAAATAGTTACTCATCACGTAGATCAATCGGTCCCAACGTTCAGTATGTACGGTGTGCAATCATCTTCACATCTAGAGGACCGTGGAACAGCTTGTGAAATATATCAAGCCCAACATCAAAAAGGCCCTGCTCTTTGGCATCTTTTTGTGTCCATGTTGAAAGTTTTGATTTATTCTCGGCCACTTGAATTTCCATCTATCTCTTTCACCATTGGAAGTTTTGACCATTACATCGATCTACATGGGGCGTTCTTGTATCAACCATGCTGCCAACTAACATTAACTTGTATTCTTGACTTTGTACGTTTTCCGTTTCATTTTAACATGGGTTTTGTGTACTTTAAGCACTTGCTGTTTTAGTAAAGCTGCCGATCGTTCCCATTTCTTCAAATATGATGTGCGGTTGCTGAATTTTTTTGGAAAGTCTTCTAGGCCCATAACTTGCTTAGCGTTATGATGGAAGAAGCACTTACGCGAATATATTTTTCTGTTGGATGCTTGGGGTCAAGAAGTGCAATAAAAAAGATTTTTAATCAAGCAGAAAAGTAAAGAGACGATAACGTAGATTCGTGTTTGCAGGGAGATTTTTTCCTGTGCTTATACCGACTTGGGAGGAATGGTAAACAGGCATTTCTTTTTCAAATGATATCCCTCGCAAAAAGTACTCATAAAAAGGCATCGAGGATTTTTAGAGCTCATTTTTGCCACTGTCCGACAGTTTTATTGTTGCTCACATAAGGCGCAATAGTTTATGGTGCTAGGCACCGCATAATTAATATGATCTCTCTTTAATGAATTTGCAATTTTTTTTCGATCCATTCACTCTAGTTTTCACTTTCAAAAGCTGCTAATTTTGGGTTATATACATATAATTGGTAAATTTGCTCCACCAACATCAAATCCAACTATTACCACCCCAAAGTACACAAATCTATTAAAAAATTGTGATTAAATACATCTAAATACAAATTTTTTTAATACATTTTAAAAAATTGTGATTAAATCCATTTTTTTAAATACAGTTTTATCGTTGCTCACATAAGGCGCAATAGTTTATGGTGCTAGGCACCGCATAATTAACATGATCCCTCTTTAATGAATTTTCAATTTTTTTCGATCCATTCACTCTAGTTTTCACTTTCAAAAGCTGCTAATTTTGGGTTATATACATATAATTGGTAAATTTGCTCTACCAACATCAAATTCAACTATTACCACCCCAAAGTACACAAATCTATTAAAAAATTGTGATTAAATCCATTTTTTTAAATGTAGATGTAACTCCAATTTTCAAAATTCAGATACTTGTTTAAACTCTATAGGACAGTCTTGCGAAATTGAATGAAAAAAACTCACTTTCACCAGCTCAAACGTTTATCTACTATTTAATTTTAAGTGCAATGAAAAGATGCAGAAGAAAAGATTGTAAAATGAGGTTTCACCGTAAAGCGTGGGAAATTATTGATATCTCAGAAAAAAGTCACACGACGTTTGTGTCTTACATCACAACATCGAGTTTACCGAACTTTTTATTTCATTTATCACATAGCTGCAGCTGGAGCCAATTATCCTCGACCAGGTATGATGCAAAGGGATCCGACATTGGCACTTCATCCCGCTGAACTTCTTGGGCGACCTTATGCGGATATGGCTGCACATCACGAACAACTCCAGCGTCACCTGATGATGGAGCGTGACCGTTTTCCACCGCACCCGTCCCTAGTCGCTCATCACGAGGAATATTTAAGGTTCTTTCTTTAATTAATGTTTTTTCTCAAAACACGCTATCCAGTTGTTAACTGAGCACGACAAAAATACTAAGCACAGAAAATAAGGTGCAAATTTCACTTTAGGGTGATCCTCAACAGAGATAAATTTTAAATAAATAAGCATAAAATGGTGCATCGAGTGAACAGTAAATTTTAATTGGAAGGTATGCCAGTGAGCTCGGCATGTTTCCCATATGAATAGCATTAATATTTCTCACACGTCAAACGATTCTTTTTTGCACCCAAGTACTATGAACTCCACAAAGTTATTTAGTTTATTTATTTACTTTTACACTGGAAACCGCTTAACTGTACGCTCCAACTCTTTCCCTGCCACACGGACTTTCACACTCACTACTGTTGCGCCCCCCCTTATTACGAACTTGTCCACACACAAGCTCGTGCCATCCCCCTGAACACAGCGCTGCGGCAGCGTGAGAGTTAACTGCACAATTTCATCTTAATTGTAATCAGGCATAACGACTATCACGGCCGAAATATCACGACTAACTAAACAATAAGTTCAGACTACGGTTTACGTTTACGTGTGGAATACGACAAACGACGGAACCTGTGTTTGAAACGTGTACTTGTGCGGTATCTTACTATGCTTTAGAATTGTTATTGTTGCTTCTCTTTTCTTGGAAATTTCTGTCATGGAATATTCCTGAGTTTCGTACAGTCATAACTCCAAATCCGTTAAAGATAGGCACTTTAACCACATATGGCTGAATTTGCTCCACCGCGAGGTACGTATCTCGTTTGGGGAAAAAATCGGTTGCCATTTTAAAAAACTATGATCGTGTTAGTTTCTCACAAGCAGTACTTCTCACAACCAAACTGATGTTGCTATCGTGTATCCCCCTCCAAACCGTAATATTCTTATGTGAAACATTTTTTAATAGCAGTCCTCATTCCCAAGATATTCTAATGCACAGTTTAAGTTGAGACACTCGGCCAATTAAAAACGTAGCAATGGTTCAAAGCACATCCGCTCACGTGGTGCGTCGATGCCACATTCATAGTAAGACCAAGAAATTTCGCCCATTGGTAATTTTCCTACCCTCTGGTATTACCACCAGAAACCAAATAGAAATCTCACTACTGCTCAGCACTTGACGCACAAGCCAGTAAATGGCTTATAAGCCATTTACCCATCATCCATTTCAGTAGTAACCGCGTACTCTACTGATTAACGTGTGAAATCCCCGAAGCCGCACACCAACCACGCAGCCACTCTGTCGGTTCCAAAAAGTTTTAAATAATATTAACTGTTGAACTGTATGCATAGATCCTTAGCGTCTTCAACATTTTGACCATGTGGTATTTTGCATCTTTCAGCAATAAAACCAACTATTCAAAAATTGAGCTTATCATATTATTGTTCTTTTTATTTATAACTAAACGTCACGGAATACATGTGAATTTTTTTCGGATTTTTTTGTAAAGCTTAAGTTCATCTAATATGTAGCAGAAACAACCTTGCATCTAATATGCATCAGAAACAACCAATCCATGTATACTGTCAGAGAGTGCCTAAAAATAGTGTACGGTTCCACGGTTAATTTATTGTATTGAGTGCAAATATTCTTAAAGATTTTTAAAGACCATCACTCTACATTCCTCATAGCTATGAGCTGTAAACTTTATCAAAATTGTGATTTAATATTGCATTTTATTGATTTCATCGACGTTTTACTTGCTTCTTGCTTAACTTTTAGGCAATTTAAAATATTTTCCGATTAACTTCATATAATATGGTGAAGGACATACAATTATTACTCCATAAAGCTACCCATTGGATTTGTATCTTGATTTGACGTCTTTATGAAAGTAAGGAATTTGTACTTCAAAAATAGGCACTCATATTATCTCATATTATAGGTACTACCAAATGTATGGTATGGTATGAGTTCTTACACCGACTCCCATGAGGGTTGCGGGCTCCCAACACCATCTACCCTTGGTCTCCTCTCGTTTCCGTTTGTCCCCGGTTCGATCCCCGCTGCCGGAGCTTGTCGCGCACCTGCTAGATGTCAGCACCTGGGACAGAAACAGTCGTAGTTCGTACGCCCTGCCTCTGGAGCTACGTCCGAGCCCGTTTGTGCTTTTACCATCTGCTGTGCTACGGCAATGCTTCTCGCTGCCGGAGCTTGTCTCGCACACGCTAGATGTCAGCACTTTGGGACAGAGGCAGTCGTAGTTCGTACGTCCTGTTTCTGGAGCTACGTCCGAGCCCGTTGTGCTTTCATCAGCCGTGCTACGGCATCGGGAATCGAACCCGAGACATCTTCCCAGCCTTTCGGTCACCACACCAAGGCGCTGGTTTCCTTTGGACGTACTTTTTTAGGTGGGTTCCGAACCACCGGGGTCACAGAAAAAGCACTTAGAAAATTTTTCCATTGGTGCCGACAGTGGGAATCGAACCCGGCCACATCGCGCGCTACTGCGTGCGAGCCGAACACGCTACCCACTGCGCTACTGCTCCCCTCTTAATGACAGGATTAGTAAATTTAATAAAAAAAAATTTCTATTAAGTAATCAATTCATTTTATATAGAAGACTTACACATAAGTGTGTAAAGGATTTGTGATTGCTACCGTCATGATACCAAAAAATGTTTCCCGCAAGAGTACATTTTTAAAGGCACTATTTCAAATATCTGTATGGTTCATATGGCAAATATAAATTCACACTTTGAAGAAATTTTCTTGCCTTTGATAGCGTAAGTTTGTGTCACTTCATCTATGATCGTTCCAGAATATCCATTTATAAATTATACTACAGGAGAATTCTATTTTGGGCTCTTAAAACGCAATTCATAAATAATTAGTAATAATATATGATCGAACTTGAAAGTATGATGTAAATGCAATTTAAGTTAAAAATTCATATGTCTGATTCAATGAACGATGACGCCAGATGAACCAATTTTACATCCGATCATATAATGGTGTTTGTTTGAACTAACGATACTTGTGTTTTTTTTTAGACAACAACGTGAACGCGAGCTTAAAGTTCGAGCACTGGAAGAAGCAGCACGTGGATCTCGGCCTTAAGCATAAATTCATTCATTTATAAATAGGAATATTATTATTATTAATGTTATATTTATATTGACATATTGTCCCTGACGCCTGGGCAAGGTGGCATGTACGTTAGGCTCTATTTTCACATTGTTATTTTAGCTCTTTCATCCCCAATCGTCACACCCTCCTACTGTTCTTTCTATCAAATGCACTGTTTCGAATGTATTATGGAAGAATTTCACTCGGACCTGAGTTTTGTCAAAACCTGTTTAACGATTATACGAAAATACAAAACATATACAATTCGCGCTAAAAGTATTGGTAAAAGTATCACTTTGGGATTCATTACTGTCGTTTTATTCGCTTTAGACACCTATTGTTTTTATTGACCAGTTCATTTCTACGTTCGAAATCTGAATTGAGTATTGCAGTTTCTTTTTAGCCCCGCTCGATAATGAGTTGCATCGGTAATAATATCAATTTTACGGCACACTGAACCCCAAAGTTTCAGTGTGGTGTAGTTTAGGCATAGGGGCGTCCAAAGTGGAGTAACGTAAAAGGGAGATTTCTTTGAAGTGTCAGAGAGCTTTGATTAGTTATCAAACTTAGTGTCAGCATGAAAATTCCAAGCAATTCATGGGTTACGTAGACACAATTGGGAAGCTCGCTGTAAACTCCCCCTATCCCTTTTTAAATATGTAAGAGTTTTTAATCAACAATCTTTGATTGTGTTGACAGTTTGCTTATGACAACTATGATGACTGCATTATTTCCTTGTTCCACCTCACAATTTCAATTGTTCGTATTTTTGAAACTTATTATTGTAGCAAAATGAAAAGAGTATAAGTTTTACCAAACGTTTTTATTTAAATACTTGATCTCTTGAAATTCCCTCGTACACTAGGACCTCGATTTAACGGCCAGTGGTGGGACCGGCTCCGCATCGCACCTTGTTAAATCGAGGTAGCGTATGCCCGCCCATGCTGTATCTGCGCATCGGCACTCCGTGCTACGGGCCTGATCGGGGAGACTTTAAGCGTCCCCCACCATCTCCCACCACGCGAAAAACCGATCGATAAATGCGACATGGTGGGGACTGTCTATTAAATCGAGGGCCATTAAATCGAGGTCCTAGTGTATATTGAAACGCTTGCTTGCTGATCGAAAGTGAACAAAACATTTCACTTTTAATCGAGTTTTAAGTCCTTCATTATGTGCAATCGTTATATGTCAAATCGGCAATTCCTGTAAAACTTTGTACTTGGGTGTCGGCGGTAAAAATCGCCATTGAACGAGGTGGTAGTACCTACACTTTAAATAAAGTATCTCTGATTTTTTCTAATTTTTCATTCACTATTTTTTGTGACAATGGCTGCCAAAACTTTGCAGATTTTTGCAACAATGACTGAAACATTAATAATAATCGTGTCATTTATTTAAAAAAAAAAAAAAAAAAAAAAACTATGTGAAACGTCTCAGTTTTCTGAAAATATGATCCCCAATTTTTCCACATATTCAGAAATTATTAAAAATCGTGGTTGACGTCAAAAAAAAGTTCCTTTACATTAGTCCCTATTTTGTTGGTGATTAAAATAATTTTTTCCGAAAGCTGAGACGTTTTTCAACAAGAAAATAACATATAATAACTATAATCCGAGAAGACCCGGTTCATTATCAGCCTAAACGCCTAAGCTATTCACTTTACCTCCAATACCGTCGTATACGTTTTTACGGGAAATTTACTTCCCTAATCTATGTACAAATTTACCATTCTCTTGCGTAATTTTGGCAGAGTTTCAAGTAAAAGTTCGAAAGCGTGAATTTTTTTTACTTTTTATTAACAAAAAATGTAGGGGTTTGGTGAGCCTTAAAATTGAAATATTATTTCCAACAGCATTTATTAACGAACGGCACCTGAATGAAACTCCGAAATGCAAATATTTCCTAAGACGAAAAAATGCTAACTTGACTAGCATCACATGTTGTTACGCATTGACCAAATTTCGGTAGTAAATCCGTCAATATTACAGTCAAGAACAAAGTACTATTTTGGTGAGGTTTTTTTCTATTATCAGTGTACTAGCTGATTGTATGGTTCCTCGTTCTTTCTTTTTCTTAATTTATTTCGTTTTCTAAAAAATGTAGCAATTAAATAGAATTTTCAGACCTCAAAGCATTGCATGAACAATGTATTCGGCGTAATGACGCATGAAATTAGAAAAAATGAAGGGGTATTGGTCGGCATTTTTACAACCATGTGTAAAATATTTGTATATTTTTTACATCAATTATAACGACAACGGCGAGATTTTTTTACCATTTTTTAAAATGAAAATAACAATACGAAAATTTGTAAAAGTCAGCGAGAACAAAGGAATAACGTTCTTTAAAAAAATTTCCGAGCTACCTCCCAGCTAATTACATTTTCTTTGTCTTTTACTTAAGAAAATTGGTGACGAAAATCATGGAGTTTTGTCCCTTCCGCAAATCACTTCGGCACTCGAATTTTTTAATTTACTTTAACGATGAAACGGTGTTGTTTCCATAGCATTTTAACGACCGAAGTTAAAAATTCTCATCTTTTATGAAGACATCGACAGTGAGAAAAGAACTGTTTCATATCTGCTTAGAACCATTTATTCAAAATACAGAAATAATCAATGCTGATTTTATGTGCACCTTCCGAAGCAATGCGCTGAATACCTTCTTCGCTCTATGAAGTATCCATCGCATTAATATGAATCGCTGCGTATAATTTGTCATCTGAAATTTGATTTTCATGTGTTTGTTTCGAACTCGTCCCTTCTATTCCTTCTTCTCTTTCTTAAATCATGTAAAATTAAGAATTTTGTAATACAGCCTGTCGTGGTTGATATTTGTTATTCATTGTTTAACTCCCCTCCTCCGGATGCATAAAACACAATAGTAATAATGAAAAAAGTGTGTACGTTTCGAGCAACCGCTAAATGTTATTTTTTTTTTACTATTCCAATGAATCTATTTTTTATTATTACTCGGGGGCCTCGCCACCCTGTGCGCTCTGCGCGTCAATCCCCCGTCGTAGCGTACACATGTTAGAGTTGCAGCTAGGCCAATCATTATAGACAGTAGAAATTAAAAATTTAACAATTCCAAAAGTTTTGAGACTTTGAACTTGTTGATACACCGAGAAAAAAATAACCCTGAATTTGCAACCATTTACAAAGTCCGGAACATTCTTGAAATTCCAATTAAGGTAGTTCCTCCGCGACCGGCGGCGGGGAATAAGCGGGAACGTAGGCAAGGCGAAGCGCGGTGAGCGGGCACGCATGAAACAAGAGAGAGTCGGACCGCTCACAGGCTCGCGCGTACCTCTTTCACTTACAATATCTCAAAAACTAAATGGTAAATCTTCCTGAATTTTTTTCACATTACTCGTGACATCCCTCTCTGGCTTCTCCTCGTTTTTCATCAACTTCTTAAGGTTAGTTTTGACGGTAGAATGAATAACTAACTCTTCGTGCATACATGGCGCATATTTTACGTGTAAATCAAGCCAACTTTGAGTGTAAATATCTCGGATTCGGATAGGTCAAGCTTATTTAAATTGCACAGATGTTCGGATAACATATTAAATAACCTGTATGCCAAATTTCGACCATTTCTTAAATTAACTATTTTGTGGAGGAACTACCTTAACTCGAATTTTACTGTATTTTCGCCAAGAAAATTCGAAAAATTCTAAAAACTTGTAGTAGCGTTGAATGTGTTATTTTATAACACATACTAGATTTGCAACCAATTGAACTGTACGGAACATTTTTTAAATTACAAATTAATGTTTTTCTCTAATAAACTGGCTGACTAAATCCCAAAAGTTCTGCAAACTTGAAAGATGCATCGGAAAAATTTCCTGAACAGCTGCATAAGTTTGCAGCCTTTTCCGTTGACCGGAACAACTTTATTCATAATGTTTTTTTATCGATGGTCATTTTTTTCGAGCAACAAAATGGCCTCGGAATAATTACGTAATTATTAAATTTTGGTTGTAAATGCTGAAAACGTCTATTGTGATGCATTTACAAATTTTCAATCTCGTAAGCAACTTGGAACCATATGCCATACTCAAAAAACCAATTTTTGCATTTATCTACCCTCGACAAGATTGTAAATTTTTTGCAAATCGAGCCGGTGGTTTTATTTTGCGATTGATGTCAGTATTCAAATTTGCAACCTCGCACCTAATTCGGAACCTAGCGTGATTAAAAATCGGCTTTTCGGATTTTATCAGCCTCGAAAAAAGTGCAAAGATTTCCAAATTGAGCTGATTATTTTATCTGATTATTGATTGATTTTTTCCACTTGATTTTTTGCCTCTTGTAACGCTTGTTGCGAAAATTGTAGCAATCTTAATCTTTGTGTGCAGTGATCAATCAATATTGCTGCCTTGTAACTTTTCGCTTAAAACAAAATCATTTGACGACCACATTGCGAAGCGTGAGATTATAATTAAACACCAACAATGAGCAACGCATCGGATGCGCAAATAATTTTCTTGTAATTGATGCTAATTTATTACTGTGAAGGGTAATTTATTTTATTGGAAATTGAAAATGTAAAAAATTTAAAAATTTGCGGAGGTAGATAGTACATCTTCATAATGAGAGTCGGCAATACGAATATGTAAGTATAGACTCAGCAATCAACATTATATTAGCGTATGAGCTTGGATTATCCCGCAGAATAAACTCAAAAGTTGCAAATATTCGCTGCCGCCTTCCAACAATCTGTAACTGCATTCCTGTGAAAAAGAATACAAATTATATTTCAGTGTTTTATAGAACTACCATAACCTCATTAATGGTAGAAAACTACGTACGCCAAGTCTTTCACCGATGTAGGTCTTTTGCTTGTCCGTAAAAGAATCCGAACTAATGATAATGTCATTGAGCTGTTCGATCACCTGAGAGCTAGCATATCCTTCGAGTATGAATTCATCCACGAAATCTTCGATTTTGTTGTACTCCTTTGATCGGGAAACTTGGAGCAATTGGTCCAGCCATTTTTCGGGAACCATCTGAAAATTTTTCTTATAATTATGTGATGCAGATGGTTTAAATTGTATTTAACTTTCAGATGACCAAAATAATGGAAGTTTTTAACGGTAAGTGAAGCAAATTCTAGATGTCTCTTGCTCCGTTGTAAGAGCCACTATCTTCTAATGCTATCTCACGATTACAAAAAAAAATCTACCTTAAAATTAATATACAAATATAGGAAGTTTTTATGCAGATACCGTTTATGAAATTTCAAATACGGTATTTAATATTACAATACTCGTATTTTAAAAGTAAAAGTATCGAGCAGTGATATTACTACACAGATGGATTGAAAGGTTATAACCTTCGTATGAATTGTCAACTTAAACTGTATTAAAATCAAGAAAAATTTACGAATATTCCTACAGGGGTGTATATTAAATTTGCTACTATGCGCTGGTTAGATAACTAACCGTGGTTGGATAAACCGGGAATTAAAAGGGCTAAATTTTATGAGAATATTTTTAATATAAATTCTAGCCATTGCTCATAATCTAAAATTTTATTGTTTGAAAAAATTCAATTAAAAAAATTCGAACGAAGTACTTGGCAAGTTTGTGACAGGTATCGATTTTTTTTAAATTCTACCGTATAGTCATTTTACATAACTGGCCCAACACTTGGTTCAAAATTTTCTTTAAATCAAAATCTAATCTCTAACTACCGTATGATTAGTATTTTCACAACAGAACATAGTATAAAGTGTTGAACTTGTTATTATTTGCAACTCTAAATGGGTGAAACGTGAGAATTTTCTGAAAATATAAAAACTTTTGCGTCATTAGGAATGATGTATAAAGTAAGTAGTCCCATTAACAATAAACGTATGTCAATAATAATTAACTCCTTCGTTGGTATTCGGGTAGCTGAATCTGAATTTGAAGTCAAAATTTGAAAATTCAGAATGTCTGATACAATATAGCGGACCGAAAATCCATCAAATATACAATACTTCAACAAGATGAAAATCCAGCTACACTCGGGGGTTTTTTGGGTCGTTGAATCCGAATTTGAAGTAAAAATTGGAAAATTAAAAAAAGTTGTCCCAGAATGGTGAACCTGAACTAAAAAAAAATATACAATACTTTGATGCGGTGTGCTTGAAGATTTCCTATTCTTAGCGAATCGTTGAAATATTATATGTTATAGCGCACTTTTGACCGTTCTCGAGATATCTCGAGAAATGTTCAACTTGAATTTTCAAAAAATCTTTAAGCCTGAGTAATGGGTCCGTTTTATGTGATCGAGAAGTCCTCCCTTTGGGAAACGCCAAAAATCATATTAGTTTTTGCGTATCTCTAACCGTTCTCGAGCTATATCAAATTTTGAAAATTTGAAAAATCGGAATACCGCATTAGTTTACGTTGCTAGGGGACACCATGTAACAAATTCGAATCTGGTTACTTTTTGAATTTTGGTCCACTGCTTCGGATCTGCCATTTTGAATTTTGAAATTTTGACATCAAGTTTGGATTCAGCGACTCGAAAAACCCCCGAATAACGATTGTCAACTGAATTGTAAAAAAAAAAAAATTGTGTCCAGTTTGGGCACTGTTAGTCAAATTCGTCGCACCAACGAACGGGTAACTGATACACTGCAACCGAAAAGTTGATGTTTTTTCTCTCGTCAAAACAAAAATGAATCACGTAGTAAAAAAATTTTTTTTCAGCTGTACCGGTAAATATAAACAAACAATAAGCTGTGGCGTACCCCAGTTACTTCTTGAACGTCGGCCACCGTTATTTCCATTTCTTTTCTTTTGAGTCTGGCGACCGATTGAAGGCAAGTGATGGCTCTACGTAAGTCCCCTCCTGATGCTTTCACGAGCTCCACCAAAACGTGTTTTTCCGTCATGAGCTTCTCCTCTTTGCATATGAACTCAAGACGATCAATGATTTTTTCCTGGCCTAGAGGCTTGAAACGGAATTTAGTGCAGCGAGATGTCAACGGCTCTATTATGCGTGAAACGTAATTGCATATGAGGCAAAAACGAGTACTGTGAGATTCTCGTTCCATGGTACGTCGCAGTGCTGATTGAGCGGCGCTGGTCATACTGTCAGCCTCATCAAGAATAACGATTTTGAATGGTGGACAAGGTTTTCCACTATAGCAATAATCAAACAATTATTGTATTTAAAAAAAACGTAAAAACACGTCAAGTTTATCTATCTGTTTGTAAACTATAAGGCACAGTTCGTTAGATAATTTTTTCAACATTTCTGAGGAAATGGCTTCATCGGTATTAGCAGCGCAATAGAGGTAGCAAGTGTGAAGAAGAAAAATCGAGGAGACCGGTTCCTTCTAAAGAGCGGAAAAATGTCAAGGAAGTAATGGGCATGTGCACTGGTTTTAATTTGCGCTGTAATTTTTCAGGGCCCAAGATAAAATAAAAATTCGAGTCACAAATTAAGAAAGAAATAGTGATGGTGTACGAATTTTGAGGTGAATAAGATCAACATTGAATCATCAATCTCACTCAGAGACAATTTATATAAATATTGCAGGTATATAATAATTATATAAATATTGCAGGTATCCATTGTACTTGTACAAGCTTCGTCGGGATTATGCCTGGCCTGAGGATGCATGGGTCGTCGGTAAAACTCGTGGTGTTAAAGGATTTGTAGCTTGGTATCATAAAAAAATGATTATATTAGATGTTGTAATTCGTGTTCAATATTTTGTGTCTTTGAAATTACAAGGCCTCTTAATGACCATCTAAATAAGATATTCTTTAGCAAAATCACAAAATTTTACCCAGTGCTAATGTCGAGAGCAACTTTGTAGCAAGTGTAACTAAAAATATTGTGTAATACGTCATCAGATGGCGCAGGTAACGAACATCGAATACACGGTCATTTACTCAGGTCAGGGCACTCACAGCCCCTTCCCAGATTGATTGTACACTTGGCTGCGAGACTCCTGAGCGCTACGATCGGAGAGCCCGGTGTGCGAGACAACCATAAAGCAGCTATCCTACTCAAGCACGCACATACGCGGATACCTCAGCAATATATTTAAAACTCGAATTCACTATTTGAATTTTTAAAAAAGTGGATTCGACGGCAAAGAACATCTAAAAATGCCTGAAATTCAATCCGTATGAAACGTTAAACCAAAAATCAAAATCGTGGCAACGAATTCAACTCCAAAAATCCAAACGGAGGCGCAACTAATGAGAAAATTCTATAAAATTTATTTTAGCATAGCGACGTGACCTGGAGGATTGGTACCAGGTCAAAACCACTGGTGTTGAGGTTTCAATCCTTATTAGATAGATTTGTTCTCAACAGCAGAAAATGATTTAATCAAACATTGTAGTCAATCCTTTCTGGCCATACTATATATTGTGCAAAGTTGAGACAACTTTTAAATGCAAAAGAGTCTGAATGAAATTACCGAAAAACTTTCGTTCTTGCGCGCGCGGGCATCTTTAATCCATTAACGACAAGACACTGCAAATATACGTAACAGGAGAACAAGAATACCTGTTTCCCGTCGTCAATGGTTGAAGACTTGTACAATCATGATACGCTGATGCTTCGGCGAGAGTTCTAGACTCTAATATTTTTTTACATTACAGTATGTATGTTCCCGAACAAATTTCTAAAGAATTCCAGCCTTTGTGTATTGATGAATAATTATAAAAAATTATTAACAATATACGACTTGTACAATCATGATATGCTGATGCTTTGTAGGGAGTTCTAGGCTTTAGTATTTTTTTAAATTATAGTATGTATGTTTCCAAACAATTTTCCAAAGACTTCCAGCCTTTGTGACTCTCTGAATATGTATAATAAATCATTAAAAATATCCCACGTGTCATGATACGCTGATGGTTCGACGGAGTTCTAAGCTCTAAAAACTTTTTACAGTATAGTATTTGTGTAAGCGAACAGTCATCCGAAGATTTCCAGCCTTCGTGCATCGCTAATTAATTATAAAAATCTATTAATAATATCCAACTTGTACAATCATGATACGCTGATGCTTCGACGGGAGTTCTAGGCTCTCATATTTTTTTGTATTATAGTACGTACGTTTCCGAACAATTATCTAAAGAGTCCCAGCCTTTTTGCATCTCTAAGTATGTATAATAAATTATTAACAATATCCGACTTGTACAATCATGATATACTGATGCTTTGACGGAAGTTCTATGGTGTAATATATTTTTACATTATAGTATTTGTGTTTCTAAACAATCTTCCGAAGAGTTGGCAGCCTTTGTGCATCGCTAAATAAATATAAAAAATTATTAGCCATATCCGATTTGCATAATCATGATACGCTGATGGTTCGACGGAAGTTCTAGGTTCTAATATTTTTTTACATTATAGTATGTATGTTTTCGAACAATTTTCTAAGGAGTTCCAGCCTCTGTGAATCGCTAAATAATTTTAAAAATCCATTAACAATATCCGACTTGTACAATCAAGATGTTTCTATGCTTCGGCGGGAGTTCTAGGCTCTAATATTTTTTCAAATTATAGTACGCGTGTTATCAAATAATCTTCTGAAGAATTCCAGTCTTTGCACATCGCTGAATAGCTTTTTGTAATTATTTCGCGATGTACAAAGGCTGGAACTCTTTAGAAGATTGTTCGTACACACAGATATTATAATGTAAAAAACTATTAGAGCCTAGAACTTCCGTCGAAGCATCAGCGTATCATGATTGTACAAGTCGAATATTGTTGATAATTTTTTAAAATTACTTGGCGATGCACAAAAGCTAAAACTCTAACTTTACGTTAACTACCCAAGCTAAAATTTGAGGGGAGGTTTGTGCTGGTACTAGGAATACACCGTAATTATTTCAGATTTTTTGACCGTGTAGTTGAGGAGAAAAAAAAACATTAAATATGCCCGCTTATACATGGGCTCTTATGGGAGAAGTATTTGAAGTCATGATTGGAGATTATTTAAGGAGTGAAAAAACGGTAACATTTCCCTGAAGAATCGCTTAAACAACAGATTAGACCTTCATAGATATAATTTGCCCATAAAGAAAATTTTTCACCGTTGCGATTGTGAAATAAACTTGTAAACAGAATTGAGCGTGAGTAATGGCTCGGTGAAACAAATGCCGAACGCAACCTGCCCCGCACGTCGCCTGCGCAGCGCCGTCACATTCCCCTTGCCGCACCAAATTGATGTCAAGAACCTTTTTAAGCAAAAACATTAAATTTTACCCATGAATAAAAATGGACACCTTTGTTTGGCAGTTACAAGCAAATAAAGTTGAAAAAAATTATTTAAAAAACGATTCACATATTCCCTCACCCAGTCTTCTTTGTAGGTTTATATTTTATGATTCACAGCAATTTACGATTTTTCTTGAGGATGCTGTAAACTTTTAAGTTTGTTGTCGATTGAAAGAATTTTGCGCTTATACCTTCCGGAGTTCGAATAAAACAATGCTGTTTCTGGGTACTTGGGATAGTTTAAAGTTTCAAAAATTGTAACTATCTCTGCGCTTTCACATTCATGTTTGACATTATCTGAGGGTAGCATATCTCGAGCTACTGACTGCAGCATGAAATTCAAATGAATGCTATATATGTAAAATGGAAAAAAAATAGCAATAGCTCAAACAATTCAATCTATTTCATTCACCCTTTAGTTTAGTTGAAGGGATGGGAAAACATACAATTAGACAAGTCAGGATTACAAAGAATAGCTATTTTAGATAACTTGCTCTGGCTAACTATGTTCTTATAGATTTTTAAGAACTTACTTGTGTCTCGTTGCACCAGCTGTAAGCTGTGCAAACGATTTTACTTTGTCTCTGATAACTTGGATACCTCGCTCATCAGAAGCATTCAGTTCCAATATTCTTTCCTTGTACATATCACCAAACAGTTGGCGCGCTGCAGCAAGGATAGAGCTGGTTTTTCCAGTTCCAGGTGGGCCATAGAACAATAAATTTGGAAAGTCACCACCGGACAAACACTGTCGCAGTACCTGAACGACTTCTGCCTGTTCAACGACATCCTCAACTGTCCTTGGCCGACTAAATGAAACGAATAGACGAATATATGGAAAAGATGAATTTTGATTTGAATAGTGCGGTATATAATAAACACTGTGTAATTATGATGGTTACTACGAATTTTTTTAATCATCTTGAATTACAAGTACAATAAAAATGTGTTGCATTGTCGTAAAATGAGGGTTCAAAAAAATGGTTGTGGTTAAAAACGCACGTACTACTTCTCGACCCAGGGTGGAGATGAACCGGTTTTCTGTTCTTTCAATTTCGAAGTTGGAGTTTTTTTCGCCTCGTCAGGCCCCAATTTCCCCGTCTTCAGAAAAGACTGCATTTTCAATGTCAATCCGTCTAATTATTAATTTTTTAAATAATTTATCGGTTATAATTTCAAACAAGAACTTAGATCATGGAGCCTAGAAGGCCTAGAAGTAAGAAAGGAGACCAAACGTGTATAGGAAAAGTATGAATAATGTGGGAGAGCGATGAAAATTTTTAGTTAGAGATTCAGCCACAAAAGCGCTCACTCCGAGCGGGAAAACGTGCTATTACAATACTGTTAATTCAAATGGGTTCGATTGGCAAAAGCTCGCCTTGGGAATCTTCAAGTTACGTAATTAATTAAAGATTAATTAATCTTTAATTAATCCGCCCGAGCATGGGAAAATTAAGCGTTTTGAGCGCTTTGAACGAACAATGGAACCCAGTCACAGTCATAGTTGCTCAATGGCTACAAAATTATTATTATTATTATTATTATCATTTGCACGGTATCGTAATTACGCCTAAAAAGTTATTGTATTCATGCATATATTGAGACATATCATAATATACTGGTTATTAAATTGGTTTCGTAGCATATGATATATAATTAAATATAATTATATTATTTCCGGCAAAGTCAGCACGTTCCTCTCTCAATCAAAATCTCTGCTCTTCATTCTTCATACGCTTTGAATCTACGCGCGATAGTACGCCCCGATTGCTGGCGCCTTTCGCGGCTAATCCGCGAAGCGCGTATCGCGGATTGTAGTGGCCAACTTCAAAACGGAGTGCCGTACTTCTCCCGTGAGTTCTCCCACGTTCGCGCGGGCCGCGGACGCGCGATCCTAGTGTTGTGTTGTGTGCGTTATGTCAAGTTCAAGTGACTGCTTTAACACAACATGTGAGTATTAATGTTGTAAAAATGTTATGACAAACCTATCAGTTTAATTAAGAAATGTAAAACTTGGCATGTTTTTTTACGAGAGGAATAGTGAGTCCTAGATACTCGTTACTCGTTGATCGATTTTTAATCTTTATTCGATTTGAAAGGCATAACTGGTATAACTTAAAAGTGGAAAATTATTTATTTGTAACGATTGTGATTGGGTGTCGAAAGTGTTTCGAACCTTTTTCAAAGTTAACGTTACTGGTACAATGTAATTTCGAATAAATTATAGACTGTTTGCAACATCAATTGTTTATGTTTAAATATCATTTGTATCAGGAATTCTGCCATTTCGGAAAAAACATCAAGCAGGCGTTATTCCTCGGTAAGTATTTTAATTTTAAGAATGGTGGCACATACGTCAAATTTTTAAGTATTATTACAAAATTTCAAGTAGATCGTTTACGTGGTTATGCAGTAATTAATTTTTGAACATGTACTCTTACTCAGGGGTGACATATATAGGAAAGTTATACGAAATATACAGTAACAGTTAAAAACCATACAAAAATATTTAAGAATTCAATGAATCTGGATCCACATAATTCTTACATTTTTTGAAAAAACTTCTATGATGGCTAAAATACTTTGTCGACATGGTTATCAAGAAATTGGAAAAAGGGAATTGCTCATGCTGTACAATTAACACGTACCGTATTTCTTAGTAATCGTCTTGGCGACTCAACGACATGGGGTGACGACAGTTGAAAATAACCGAAACTGTTTATATTACTTATGTCCAATAGTCATAATATTTGCACATATCACATTATAAACTCTAGAGTAGAATGTAGTGAGCATGCGAGTCAATGCTCGCGCAAGTAGAATTGTTGAATTTAAAAAATTTGTCCGTGCTCTTTCACCTGGTGATTCGAGAGATCATCAGTTGAGCAAGTGAGAATAAAACAGTCTCCGCATGTACACGATAACGTAAAGCTTGATTCCGGAGGAACTTCACAAATTTGCATCACGCCGCGGCAATATTTCTCATGGTGTAGTTCCACGATTCACATATCATGTCGCCATTTGTCAGTCAACAAGAATCGTATCAATGTCTATGAGTTGCACGCATAGTGCGTTAAGTCGAATTGTGCTAGTTTTACGTATTAAATACCAATTCCATCATGAAAAATTCTGCCATGTAGTTATAGACGGAGAGCTGGCTACAGAGCGAGCAACATACCTCGGTGCAGGAAATATTTTATCCGGGAAAGGTTCGATTGCTGCCGGCAATACGAAAGCCTGATCGTCAAAAGACGCGCTGAAAGCTAAATGCATGGGCGGGCGATCAAATGTGTAGATTTCCCGACAAAAAAAAAATGTCGATTGGCACGGCTGAAAATTTGCATGAGTATCGAGGAACATGAGAAAAAGCAGGGAAAAAATTGTCAGAAGACTGTAAGAGCTTGAAGGGTTGTCAGAAGCTGTTGAAATTGCGAAAAATCTCGGAGAATTTACATATTAAGGAAAACTTCTGACATTTTGCATGTGTATTGTTTATGTATAGAATAAACTACGTGCAAAGTGTCAGAAGACAGTGGAAGAGATCCTGAGAAATTCGGGTGCAAAGTGCGAGAGCGACTTTTGGAACGCGGCGCAGCGCCACATTTTTCGGAATTTTTTTTTTTTTCAATGAGAATTTTTAGATTCAAGACGTTATCGGACGTTGTGACTTACTTATAAACGGTTAATAAACAATGTAAACAATAAAAATGCTGGATGTACTTGGCAACTGTGAGGTGGATGAATTGAATTTGTTTGAGAACTTTTTGTGAGGATTGATGTTACAACTATTTATGTTTGACATATTTTTTTAAGGAAATATTTGACAAATCTTTGCGTTTGAGGTCTTTTTGCAAGAATAGACAAAACCACGCAAGGAAATGTACTTGTCTTAACTTTTTGTACACCATTTATGGTGTTTTTTTGGCGGGATTTGGCTTCTTTTTGCAAAGCAGCATACATATACATACATTTTTACCATGGAACTTCGAAGTTGTGGGGAGAATAGATGTGGGGTTTTTCGCGTTGTATGTTGAAGATATAATTTTATGACAGGATGTGTCCGCTTTCCGCGGGAAAGGGCCGTGTGTTGATCAAATGTTTACGAAGATATTAGTTTTGGTACATTTGGGGACCAAATGTATCAACCGAGTTGGATTATTTAGTTTAGATATTGGGTGGTCTTGAGATTCATTCTGTTCGCAGTATGGTTTTGAATATTTAAATATATTATTTTCGTGATTATTCCCGTCTTCCTGAGATTGATTGATTACAGATTTTGATCGTGTATAATAATTGTACAAGAAATGATTATTCGATGAGATCTATTTTACCGGCTACCGTATATTCTACTGTCGCTAATTTCAGGTCGGTATTTGAAATAGTATAATAGAGAGGGAGACTCTCATCGAAAAAATATTCCGGTGGGGATGTAACAGCCTATCAGGTGCCGTCAAATGACGCAGATCGTTTTGATGAGCAAAACGAATGATTTATGTATTTTTGTCAATTCGACCTGATTCTCAGACAATATACAAGTTTCTGGAACAGTTGATTAATGTATGCTAACAAGAGATGCAGCTTCTCGACATCGATACTAAATTTGAAGCTACCTACTGTACTCTAATATGTTCTAATATGATTAATAATTACCTGTGACGAGTTGGTAGGAATCTTATTCCTCATAACTTACGCACTAAAATTGATGAGAATACCTATGTCTCGCATATATCATGTAGCTCACTTTTTCAGATTCTTAAAGCACAAAAACCATGTGAACACCTGCAAAATGTGGAGATGAGCCCATCGAGTACTGAAAAGAACCCAACGGCTTCGCTCGTAAAATTCAAGCGCCGTGTCAGCTTCGCTGAAAAAAAGCACGTTAAGTATGTCATGTTCGCAATCGTGTCAATCCTCCCATCTTACCTTTAGCACAACTTCATCACACACCCCTATCTGCTGCAATATTTATGCGTCGCTGAATTTTTGAATTTTCAGAGAATTTTGCGATTCGGTAGAACAAGGCACAGTCTGGGACAATACATACGAACAAAGTGAGTTGAGCCAGATACGGAACAGTCAACATTCGAACAACAATGAAAACGCATTTGGAAATGAACAAGCAAATGACCGGTACAATGGACAAGTCGACATGCACCCAAAATCAATTAATAATTTAAAAATAGGCGATCTTTATTTTACTCCGGACGAGTCACAGAATACACCTGAGCTTAAATGTGATTTTTCTGATATCCATGCACAGTT
Organism: Rhorus exstirpatorius; assembly: GCA_963564615.1. Taxonomy (NCBI): domain Eukaryota; kingdom Metazoa; phylum Arthropoda; class Insecta; order Hymenoptera; family Ichneumonidae; genus Rhorus; species Rhorus exstirpatorius. The sequence continues at coordinate 34,413,860 of OY751318.1, read as the reverse complement.
TGTTAAAACAGAAAACGCAACAACTAACGCAAATTATGAGTCCATCAGAATGGGATGTGACTCGGGTATGTCAGACGCGGTGGATACGGCAGCACTTATAGAGCGATCACATATCACAACGTTCGAAGATGTTTCAAGCGACAAAACTCCAGAAGCATTGAACGAAATTACCAGTTTTTCGCAAATTCAACGATCATTGCATATGGCCGAAGATTCGCCGTTGCAATGTAAAGAAAAAAAAACATTTTTTAATAAAACCGTTGAAGTTACAGACGATCTACCAATAAATCAAAGTATTTCAGAACAAAGTTTTAATGAATTTGATCTAAATAAGCCAAATTTGTTACCTGAAGAAACACTGATATTTCTTAATCAGTCTATGGATTGTACTGAAGTCATACAGAATATTGCGAGTATCGAAAGTCCTCAAAAAGCAATATTCGAAAAGACAACTGTTGTATCTTACGATACAACAGTTGATTGTACTGGAATCCTGCAGAAAGTAAGAAAAATCGAAAAATCACTGAACCCATCACCAGACGAATCTATTAAAAAAGTGACGCTGGAAAATACAATGTTTCAGCAAACATCTGTTGATTCAATTGGAATCGTCTCGGACATTCGCAACATAGAAAATTCAGTTTTAGAGAATTCTGAAAATCATCATGAGCCAAATATAACAATTACATTTCCCGATGACTCGTTGGAATTAACTGACGCTGTTTTAAGTATTCCAAGTACATTGGAATTAACGGGTACGACAGAAGAATTTTCAAAAAGACGCCTGTCTTCTGCAAAGCGCATTTCGGGGATTCGTGTTGATTTCAATGATGATGACGATCAACAGCAACCGATGGATGCTTCGATAATGTTCAACGATTCCATGGATATCACAAGAGTCCAACCAAGCATGTTGCAGGCAAACAAATATGAAGCGGAAAAAATCGACAGAACTATGATATTCGACGATAACTCGATTGAATGTACAGAAGCAGTCTTAGGCGTTCCGGTCGGAGTTTTGCTTCCATATCCAAGAGAAAACTGTCTTTCCGACTGTCGAGCAGCAATAAATTGTACACCCATGAATTCATCGACAGTAGGAGGGAAAAATCTGGTTTTCGGTGATGACTCAATGGAGCTGACCCGTGCCGTACAGTTCCCTTTGCAAAGTATCAAAGACAACCGCATTGGTGAAAAAGAAGTAAAACAACACTGGTTCGATGATACCGCGAGATTCGTAAAAGATGGTCGGACCATTGTTTTCCATGACGATTCAATGGAGATTACTAAAACAGTACAATGCTCTTCGCAACTGAATATATCACCGGTTCTTGAGAAAGAAAAGTGTCCTATTCAGATAGAAAATCACCTTCAAAGTAGAAATTACACAGTTCACGAAGACAACAGAATTAAAGTTCCGCAAAACAATTTGATAAAAGTGATCAAATCTAAAACACGCGTATCGTTGGAAGACTACAAAAAAAATGGAGGCTCAAGTGAATCGGTTGAACAACATTGCACCGATTATTTTGAATCGGAAGACATTATTGGAGTACCGCTGTTGTTTTTGGAAAATGAAAATGGTGAATCAAAGACACGTGATTCACAGAGTTCCGAAAAAGATAGTCAAACTATAACCTTCAGAAGCGAAGAAATGGAATTCACTGAACCAATATCGATGTTATTTCCAAAATTAATCCCCAGTATTGACAACGACACATCAGAACCCGTGGATGTGAATACCGAGATAAAAAATTATCCGGGTCATTCCTTGCTGCCACACGCCACCAAATTTAATTGGGAAACTTCCCTGACTCGCCAAGCGATTCTGAAAGATGACGGGAAGAACTTCATGACTAATGATGACTTTAATTCCGAAATTTTGTCCGGCAAAATGGAGCTGAAGGGAGTTAATCACTACAATTCCGAGAAGTCTAATTGCGGACAAACCTCTTCCGGTACACGAAGCTTGGAAATACCGAGAAATGATTCGAAAATATTCTTTGAATTGAGAATAATGGAAAATGAAGATACCTCAATTATCAGAAGCGCCAATTTTCCCTTGATGATTGATCGTGGGATCTATGATGAATCTATGGAAGAGTTGCGGTATGGAGCATACTTGGTCAGAAAATTTCAGCCTAAAGTCGCAAGATTCGAGCCCACTAAACGAATCAATACAGCCCAACTCGAAAATCTCTACCAATCTGTCAAAATGTCAAATATTCAGGGAAAGAAAGTAATATCTTTCGTCTTTGCCGATACAATAAAGTGCGAATGCCAAAACTCTGCAAGTAAAAGACGGACTGTTCTTCCCAATATTTTGCAATATATGAAAAGTTTGTCACACATTTCACCTTGTCTCGTCCCAAACATTTCCAGAATAACAATAACACAAGACATTGACGATGGAAAAAACGCCAACGATACGAAGGGTGCAAATTTGGAGAATCGAATGAAACGAAAAGAAATACATGTTTCTCTTCCATACCTGGGAGAAAACTGGTGTGATGCGATGATCTTAAGTACTTTCTTACCGGCTGGTCGTGATGGAGAAACGGTTGATAACGTGAAGAACCATCGCCATCCTAATATAGATCAAGCAGGCGAAAATTCTAGTCAATCGCCTCAGGGCTTCTTTGAAAAATTATGTCGTCGAGCGATGGATACATCCACTAAATATCGCAGTTCAAATGCGTTGATATCGATACAAACGGCAAAATCTTGGAACAACAAAAATGTTATGAGCATGACACACAGTGGCGATGAGTTTCAGCAACAGTTAATATTTCAAGACACACATAGTAGTTCAGTTACGATGGAAAATTACTTGTCTGATGAGCTGCTATCTACCATTGTTTTCGACAAGGGGCAGACACTCAATCAATTGGGATCAATGGAAAAAGAAAATCAAGCAAATGAGCCCATTACCAGCCTTGGAATAACTGCTCACAAAAGTTCATTCTGCATCTTCAAGGAAACCATTGAAAACTTATCGAAAAGGTTTGTACATGTTCACTGTACATTTTTCCTATTTTATCTTACTCTCGTTTCTAAACACTTTCTCTAATATTTACAATTGAGCTTTCAAAAGTTGATATGGGTTGGGAAAAGGCAACGCTGACCGTGAAATTGAAAAAGCATGAATGAAAAAAGACAATATTTTAGTAATCTTAACTGTTTTAACAAAAAAATTATGCGTAGTTATACATTTTTTTGCACTGTTGTGCTCCAGACTTCATCATTTAGAGTTATATTCAAATCAGGCCAGTTAGAAATCAATTGTGCAAAGAGATTAAACGATTTGGCAATTGTACAAACGTAGCAGTTTGAAGATGACTTTTGAGACACACTGAGCAGACATCTTACGATGCCACCTTTTCAGGGATTAAACCGAAAAGTTATCAATTAATCAGGTCATGCAATCATATAAAAAAAGCAGTTTTCTGTTGGTAACGGGGCTGTCAACTATTTCGAGCTGTCCTGAGCGGAAGCTATAGTTGATTACAGACAAGTCGATCTCAAGGCAAATAATCAAGAACTACATTGTAACAGACACTTCATCATTACGTATAAACTAGACCGTATGTTTGGTAATAATCGAGTTGGAGATTCACTCAACCTTGACAAACGACCCACAAACCCGTCCTCAATGATTTCATCCCCACGCCACGTGACGAAATCGAGGGCACAACAGCACCTAGAGTCCGATCGATTTTGCCTTAGATTACAGCAAAATGTAACTATGTCGCTATCGCTGAGTCGCCAAGACTGCTACTCAGGAACACGGCACGTGACGAGTGCACGCGTCTGGGGGCTGAGAAATAACACGTAAAAATTTTATTTCAGGGACAAAATTCACAATTATCGTCAATTTTGAAAATAAAAAAATCGTGACAATGCTTCCTCAAAATATCGATCACAAGTTCAAATAAAAAATAATTTTGTCTGATATCTAAGGAGAAAAAAATTCGTAAAAAACAGGTTTTTTAAGATTCCGGCCGTCAGGGGACACTTCCGGTCTTAAAATTTTACCATAAACACTCGGATGACATAACAAGCCTTGACTAACTTCTGATAATATATCCAAGTTGGCTGGATAAGTTCAGAGCAGTACCAAAAGACTGATAAATTGTTCAATAATAGTAATATATTAAACAGAGTATATTACTTTTCTCAAACAGAGAATTTTTTCCGTACAACTTGAGTCGCATTTTTCGAACAAAATTATTTACTCAGTGAAAGTACTATGAACAAAAAATCTTTTTTTTTTTTTAGGTCGGATACTATCTGGAACATAAATCGTTTGGACGAAAAAATTGTGGCATTCAATTTTTTTTCAAAATCAATAGTTCTTGTGATTTATTTAAATAAAATCTCGACTCCGAGCATCGCAGATCCTATCAAAGATATCGCCTTGCTGTCGCAGTTGGTCGAAGGTAAGCGTTGAGAAGTGGCTGGATCACATTGTACACATTCTTGATGGGAGATAGCACAGAAAAATGAACAATCGTCGAGAACTACTTGAACATGATGCACATTGAAACTTACAACCCGCTTTTACCGAATGTTTCCGCACCCAGTTTCCTTTCTATAAGCAAGAGGGCCATTTATTTGTAATAATTCATAGAGACAGCTTTTTGATTGTGAAAAATTATAACGAAGCAGTGTGTACGATTTAATTTGTATCTTGTTTTTGATTATGGGTATTCCATCTAGAGAATTACAAGACGTTTGTGCTTATTCAGATTATATATTTTTAATAGATTTTTATACTTGAATTTGACCATTTCTTGTATAAATTTAATCATATTTAGGGGTGGCTCACGCACCCAAATTTTTTTTTTTCTAATTGAGAAAATTACATTTTTCATTTCTCATTAGGAGAAAATTTTTCCAGTTGGTTTGGTTAAAAAATATTATGTTCATATGGGTGAAACAACGAAACTGATGCTTGACACCTCTAGCTTCGAAGGGTCACTCCCTTAGTGTTTTATGACCGATAAAAAAATATACGTGTCGCTTAGTTCTCGATACAACATATATGAACTAGATCAAAATCGGAGAGATCGAACATTTTGAACACGTTGGCATTAAGAACTCGGAATTTTATTTCACGAAAACAAAGACTTTTCCTGTAAGGAAGCTAACATTTCTCCATCATGAATTTATGGATAGATTACATTTAAATGCTGTATCTATGCGGAATTCCAAGCTAAATCGATAAGTCCACGACCCTCACTTCCTAAGATTTTGTTTAAGATTTTTTATATTGTTACAACCCAAAAAATGTATTTCTTTTTCATAGATTTTTTTAGCCAGCTGCTAGTTTATAAATATTTTATCACATTTAGTGCAACTTGATTACATTATATTTTGCCTTTCTTTAAAAATAGAGGAAACAGATCCCGGAGTAATTTTGGCACATAGTCTAATAATGAAAAACATCGATGTCGCAACTCTGAGGCAATCTTATCGAACCTACGAGGAAATGCCCCATTTGTTAGAGTTCGTGTCGACCAAAGTAAAACTGGGAATGAATTTTGCATTCGAGTTGGAGCATCTGCGAAATCATAACGTGATGGAAATTCACAAGAATCGGTAAAAAAATTTCATTAGTATATAATTGTAACTTGTGCACAACGTATTATTTCATTAAAAGATTCTTTCATTACAGGATAACATTTATTGCTCGCACTCGACATATCAACGCGGGTATAATCTTAAAAATCACCATGGAAATGAAACCTTTTGAAGAGATCAGATACAGTGACATAACAGTATTGTGTTTGCTAGGAAGTGAACTAATCAGGTCAGTTTGTAATAGAAAAACTCATTACAATTTCGCCACTACTTTAATAATGCATGAATTTTGTTTTTCTTTTCAGAAAAATGGACATTCAAAAATTAATCACAAATGTTAAGCGAGATCATCGTTTTCTCAGACTTTATATGATCGATGTGGCGAATTATATTGATTTGATGGCAAAAACGGATTCGTCCACTTTATAGAATATAAAATAAATAAGCCTTCAAAAGTTACACAAGCTGCACCACGTGTGCCAATTTTATTTTTATTTATACTACAGATTCAATCATAATAAGTAATCACTCTTTCATTATTATACGCAAAGAAACAGAAACAATAGAATATTTCTAAATATTTTTTTAATGTACACATTTCACTACGAACTTTTAATAAAAAATCCTTTCAATTGAATAATGCACTGACCATTTTAAAACCTGATAAAAATAACTGACGGTGAGACAAACGAATTTTTGCCTTGGACATCAGCAGGTCCCTCATTTTTCACCTTCGGATTTATATATTTTGTACTGCTCTGAAGAGTTTACCCTGGCTTAGCACGTTGAAAAAAGGTTACTTTCAGAATTTTGCCACGCGAGACCTGCCACATTTTGCCTCTTGGCATATGTGTGACAAAAACTTCTTGTCACTGTCGAACAATGGTGATAATTATATAGTGACTTACCTTAAAAAGCGATCCCTAAAAATGATCAAAATCGAAAACGCAATCGAATGTGATGAATATACCTCCAGTTTCCATGCACAAATTCGAAGCGTAAAATTACATCAGAACAGTTAAAATCGTAAGTTTTCTTCTAATTCATGAAAAAACCGCGGGGCGATGCTGTACTCGGATTATACTATCAAGAGCAGAGTGGCGCCCCCATAGATACAACAATCCAGAATTTTTTACCGTTGTGCTGCTCAAAATAGCATCTTACTTCAGTACCCCACCTTGCCCCACCTTCCATTAATTTATGCCAATACTTCTTTTTTTTTTTAATTCAACCCCGTCACAATGAATTCACTTCAAATTTATCTAATCTAAATTTCGGTCGCCAAGTTCAAAGCAGTCAATTGCGAAATTTTTTCACGGGTGAGCCGGGCTCTTGAGCCGATGTATCACACATTCCAACCACTCTGAGAAAATGGAATTTTAACTTTCTCCGAGACAGCAAAACCAATTGATGGGAGTGCGATTTTTCTGAGTCAATGCAGAATAGTATAGTAAAAATGATTAACTATGAATGATATACTATACTATAATGATATAATATACTATAATGATATACTATAATGATCATACTATGAATACAAAAGTACCCGAGTTCAACTCCGGCGTGACCTCACCTCACCTGAAATGTGACCATTGAAGCCTCGTTTCGCTACATATTTTATCTTTTAGCCCCAGAAAACTGAATTACAACGCATAAGTTTATTTTCATATGTTCCTTCGGGATGAAAAATAAATTCTTTCGAGTCTAATAATTAAAGAAAAGGAGAATAAATGTGCGATGAACATTGATACGTGACAACGTACAGTCTTATTGCTTTCCATGTGCACTGAAGGTAAATACGCGACAACGTACAGTCTTCTTATTGCTTTCCATGTGGATTAAAGATTAAATGAAGGGGTGAAAAAAACTGATATATAAACGTCTCGTTAGTGTGCTAATGCGTACGAAACTTACAAACTTACAAAAAGTACAAAAGTGTGTCAAGATGAGCACTCGGACTCGAGTGAATGGCTTGTGAGACGAGAAAAGCGAGTTTGTGGGCAAACTGGCAGGGCGCGGGTACTCTAACAGTACCGCTCCAATTGAAATACATATGCGTCAACTTGTACGTCAATTTCTGAATTTTCGAAGCGTCGAGATTAACGTTGTCGGAAATTACGCTGTAGCCGGTAGGTGATACGGTACCCTGTTTTACGTACTGGGAGACTATGAAAAAGTCGTACTTAATCGGACTCGTTATCACATCGTCGACGATCGTACCGGGTGGCGGATTGTTTCCTTCGAAAAATAATCTGGTGTTTATGCGCTTCGTAACGATTATGTATGCCATTTTAACGTGACTCGCATCGCTGTAAAGTTCAGCAAGTTTTCGCTTGATATTCTCGACCTCGTGCTCGTATACGAATGGTATCTGGCCATCGCTCACTCCGTCTCTGTATACGACGATTCGGCTCGGCAGTGCCCCATTTTCCTCATGATATTTGTGTAGCGCCTTGCACATGTTGACACCGAGACCATTGGACAGTTCTTCGCCGCTCGTGTGAGCGCTAACCGCAGAAAAATATCGGCTATGCGCTTGATCAAGGGACGCAACCATTGCTCCTGGAATTAAAAAAAAAAAAAAAAAAAAAATATCCCCGATAGATGATTGTGTATACAGGACCAAAACTTGATTAGAACCAATATACACGTATACTCACCATAATCCCTACCCTTGACGTTGGGGTCATGGCAAACATCATAGCCGACTATCATGAGACCCTTTAGCGGCACGATTACTGCCCATGGAGCACCGCCAATCTTGCAATTTAATTGTACCGCTACTTTGGTTGCGATAGACGCGACTCCCTTGCCTCTGAGATTCTTGCTGAGGATGCATTGATTCGGCACCGGACGATCGACGCAACATTTTTTTTTAATCGCCGAATAACGATCGGCACGATTGTTTGGCACAACGCACATAATCAATTGAGGATTCACCCGACTCATCGTATCTTCTATCGCGCACGTGTACGAAGTCGCACGATCGTCGTTTATCACGATATTTTGCGGATCCGATATTGGAAAGTGCATTTGTCGCACGCTAGAACGCAGTTCCGAGACGAATATCTGAAAGCCAAACAATTTTTCCCGTTTTTTTTTTTTTTTTTTTTTTCCTCCAAAGACGCTCGCACGCTCCATACCGTGTCTGTGTACTTACGTTGGCCTCGGAAACTAAGCGATTCGGAACGATGATGCACCAATTCTGTAATTTAGTTGTCGTGTACATCTGGTTGCTCCTAACGGCACGAGTCCAGTCGGCTTGGTGATCCACCTCAATTTGAACGCGATTACCAAAGACGATTTTTTCGGCCTCGAGAATTCGGGCCGGCACGTTCATCAGATTGTTATCCAATCTGAGGTTCCACTCGGCGAGCTCCTGTTTAACTTTCGGCTCATTTTGGAGACGTTGGTTAAAGCTGAGAAGTCTCTGCATTCGACCATTTGGATTGACTCTCGTATGATTCGATAGTTCTCGCATCATGTGATGATTGTTTCGCATCTCGTCGGTCAAACCTGAATGTTATTCATATTTAACCCTTTGAAGCATACATTTTTTCTTACATGCAATCCATTTCAATTTCGAGAAATTGAAAATGACAGATCCAATATGGCGGACCAGAATGCAAAAAATGGCGTGATAAAGACGAAAGTCGGAACTTGGAAGTTATTGGGGTCGCTGATTGCGAATCCGAAAAAAAAAAATGCTGGTCCAGTGTAATCGGTGTATGGATATTTCAGGAGTCACTGATTGCGAATTGGAAGTTTACATGAAATTTTTTTTTTTAATTATTCGGGCGCATAATGTAGAGTAAGTAAAAATAATGAGGACGTATTTATTTTTCGTTAAAACTGAGAGATGCACATGTTATGGGCAATTTAATTTCACGGATTTCGATATATATAGATATAGCGTAACATGTGTGACGTCATATTGTTGTAGTTTTCAATTTGTCATATTAGCGGAAATTTTGATTCAAATAAAAAAATTAAAAAATACGTACTAAATATTTTTTCCTAAACTACCAGATTATGAAATCAAAAAATTTCATGCAAACTCCCGATTGCATCTGACACAACGGACGAAGACCTAAGAAATCCTTGACTCAAGGCAAGTTTGTCAGACAAGAGTAAGGTATAGAAACATACTGCATACGACTCAGAAAATGGAATCCCCAATTTTTTTCAGAAAGTACTGCTCGCAGTTAAATCCAGAGAACCAAACGAGGACGTGGCGGTTGTTGTCTCAATTTTTTGTTTTTGCCAAATTGGATCCGCAATCTTGGATTTCAGGAATCTGACCGCGAATTTGTAATCAGCGACCCGATAAACTCTTGAGTGGAGACTTTAGCGTTCTCAGAGATTTAACTCTGAGAACTTTCGGAGATGAATTTTTTCGAGAAAAATTGGAATTTTCCAACGTTTTTTCATTTGTATAAACAAAATAACCCGCGATTTCGAATTATTGCACATCGATTATTATTCTTAAATATGTAACTGATAATAAAACACAAAAAAAAGTTCGAAAATTCATTGAAAGCTACGCCAATTACTGAGAAAATAGTTATGGAAAAAGTGGCACTCCAAGATGCCACCGTGCTGCAAAGGGTTAAGGCATTCCACATTCTTCGTTCTCACGAAGCACATTCCACCACATTCCACGTTCTCATCAAAATTTCGTCGTTTAAAAAAAGCAAGTCTTTCATTCGAAGCGTTTTAATCTAATAGCTTGTTTTTTCAAAGAATTACATTTTTTAAATGTAATCTGAACCTCTATACCGATTTGCTTGAAACTTAATTACGGGCATGGTTAGCCAATAAACCATGTTTGTGGCAAGTTCCGGCTTAATAGTTGAAAGCTTGCAAGAGTTACAACAACATACCATTTTTCATACATATAAAATTTTTTTTTAATTCGTAGAATCTAAAAACTTATATAGAATCGCCCCTAATTCGATACCAACCCTCCATTATACAATTATACAATTTTTGGAAAAAAATATTTGGTAAAATCTAAACTATTGCATCAATATTTCTTTAAAAATATACTAAAAGATTAAGTATAGTATACAAAACCACAAATCATCTTAGAAATATAAAAATTATCAAACATAAGCAGAAATATCGATATTCCAGTTGTGTGTCAGCAGGCTTCGTTACTATTTAGACTTTAATCTTGGAACTAAATATTTTAATCCTAGGTAAAAGACGATGCGCAGTATATGAAAAAACTTTTGGAAATAAATTATTGCTTTACTTTTCCAATTAGTGGCAATACATGCAATATTTCCAATTCACTGTAATTGATATATACCAATTGCTAATTATGATGAATGTATATCCAGATTGAAGATAAAACTAAGGGTATGAGTTCTTACACCGACTCCCCTGAAGGTTGCGGGCTCCCAACACCATCTACCCTTGGTCTCCTCTCGTTTCCGTTTGTCCCCGGTTCGATCCCCGCTACCGGAGCTTGTCACGCACCCGCTAGATGTCAACACCTGGGACAGAAACAGTCGTAGTTCGTACGCCCTGCCTCTGGAGCTACGTCCGAGCCCGTTTGTGCTTTTACCATCTGCTGTGCTACGGCAATGCTTCTCGCCGCCGGAGCTCGTCTTGCACACGCTAGATGTCAGCACTTTGGGACAAAGGCAGTCGTAGTTCGTACGTCCTGTTTTTGGAGCTACGTGCGAGCCCGTTGTGCTTTCATCAGCCGTGCTACGGCATCGGGAATCGAACCCGAGACATCTTCCCAGCCTTTCGGTCACCACACCAAGGCGCTGGTTTCCTTTGGACGTACTTTTTTAGGTGGGTTCCGAACCACCGGAGTCACAGAAAAAGCACTTAGAAATTTTTTTCCATTGGTGCCAACAGTGGGAATTGAACCCGGCCACATCGCGCGCCACTGCGTGCGAGCCAGGCACGCTACCCACTGCGCTACTGCTCCCCTTATGTATTAATTTATATTTGTCGTTAAAAACAAACTTCTAAAAATCCGTCTACTTTTCCAGGCGTTGCCGTGCTTTCGTGCTTTTATTAAACATCAAATTCAATCAAACAATTTCTTCGAAAGAACGACATACATCAGGTTTGAATTGTTTTTATGTTATCAAGATCTATTCTGAATTGATACTTATCCACGCACAGGATAAGTTCTAACTTTTTTTCCTTTGAGAGAAAGCTACTTTTTTTCCTTTGAGAGAAAGCTGCTTTTTTTATACACGCTTTTTTTCAACAAATCAAGATTAAATGCCTTTTGGTATTCGGTATTCGGTAAATCTAAAAAAAAATATGGTAAATTCTACTCATGTGGGTGAACAACATAAAAAATTGCGAGTCGAATAAAAAATAGTGAAGTCGGAGGCTGGTCGAATTGGGATGGAATGCCCCATATATTATCACATCGTCTTTTTTTCGGCATTAAAACGCTAAATGAAAATACTGACGAAGGGGGGGGGGGGGCGCTAAAAACGAAGCTCAATTGAACTAAAAAAAAAGAACCAATAAATTGGTTTGTACGATACAAAAATAAATGAATGGCACGCGGCCTGACTTGATATATTGGAAAAAAAAGAAAAAAAGGAACTGTAATAAAGTGAGCGATGACACAAAAAAAAATATTTGTTCCCGCGAAAAGAAAGTGGATCGGGCGCCAGTCATAATTACAACGACGATCTCGTTATGGAAACTGACTTATTCTATTCTGGACACGTGGGAGGGCAAGGAAAGCAAACCACACCTGTTATGTACCGAGTTATCGCACGAATGAATAAATCCACGAAAGTTGTAAATTTCCGTGCGCGATTGAGCGACGTGATAAACGATACGTTGCAGTCCAAAATTAATGTACTGCAACTGTTTCCGCGTGAAATAAATGTTATGAACAGGACGTCTTCGATAAAAAATGAATTATACTTAAGAACTTGCAGGATATGAGTACAGTTGTTGATTGTGGTGTGGATGTTTTGTGTGTAAAGTGTGAGTGTTATCTTGGCAGTTTGTGGAGTAACTGCCCTTCGGCAAAAACTTGTCCGTTTTCGTTCCCCGGGTTCCTGTTCCATTTAAAAAAAAGGGAACTCTTTATTGTTTGGATAAATGCTCATTGGCTGAATTTGTGGAAAGTATATGACCCCTTTGGAATGAGATATTCAAATGATAGTGGTGGGAGGCGATGACGTGTTAGATTTTCCCCAAAGATGCACAACACTACAAACTTGCCCTTGGGTGAGTCTCGGTTTTGGGTTATAAAAATATTATAGTCCGGGAGCCCACTGCAAATTTTCGAGTCGATCGCTTTTATGGCTGATTTTTATCGAGAAAGATAGGTGATATATTGTCGAATACCAATCGCCTTTCAGCCAAACCCGTACCCCCTGCGTTATATGTTATAACAAATAATTAACAAATAAAATTGTGTGCCGTGCTTCACCCATCGCTTTTATTCAAATTTTCCGTTTCGATCGTTAGTAGGCAATTAATTAGATTTTTTGGTACCCGGCTGCCGCCCTTCATCCCCTGCGCTAAGGGTGGCTGCTAGCATCAAATATGACTACATAAACTTATCCGCCTACACCCATCGCTTTTATGGACGAAACCTACGTCGTTGGAAAGGTCGTGAAATTTCCCTCAAGAAAATACCCGGCTGCCGCACCTCTGTCCCTGTAAACCTCAGGCTGCCGAGCTTTTTAACTCGACGCGCGAGTCCGTTCGAGAGGCCCGCGTCCATACACCAACACATAGCGCCTGCCATGTGTGTGACGGAACACGGCTCACGGCTTTTCTTGTGTCACGGTACGGGGTTTTAGCTCGACCGGTGGCTCACGGCTTTTCTTGTGTCACGGTACGGGGTTTTAGCTCCACGGGTGACGCCCTGCGCGGGCCCCTTGAACGGACTCGCGCGTCGAGTTAAAAAGCTCGGCAGCCTGAGGTTTACAGGGACAGAGGTGCGGCAGCCGGGTATTTTCTTGAGGGAAATTTCACGACCTTTCCAACGACGTAGGTTTCGTCCATAAAAGCGATGGGTGTAGGCGGATAAGTTTATGTAGTCATATTTGATGCTAGCAGCCACCCTTAGCGCAGGGGATGAAGGGCGGCAGCCGGGTACCAAAAAATCTAATTAATTGCCTACTAACGATCGAAACGGAAAATTTGAATAAAAGCGATGGGTGAAGCACGGCACACAATTTTATTTGTTAATTATTTGTTATAACATATAACGCAGGGGGTACGGGTTTGGCTGAAAGGCGATTGGTATTCGACAATATATCACCTATCTTTCTCGATAAAAATCAGCCATAAAAGCGATCGACTCGAAAATTTGCAGTGGGCTCCCGCACTATTAAGACATTGTCATTACTCTAATACTAGCTGTGGACCTTCCCACAACAAATCAATAAAATTAATCGTTTCCACTCTTTTATGGGAGCCTGTGTTCAACAAGAATAGAAAAAAAGGAATGCATACGAAAAGAAATAAGAGAAAAGCCATGAAAGGAACGAGTCTGGACAAACTTATTTTCCGGGGTTCCGTTATAATTTGTTGAATATGTGAGTGTACTACGTGGAAGTGTGTATGGTCTTATTATAAACGTCTTAGGCGACGTTCCAACACCTAAGACGGCAGGTTTTCTGGCCCACAGGCGATCGAACCTTGCGTCGATCATACAAAATTTACACGAAAAGACTAGGAAAAAAAAATTGTCGAAACTTATCGAGGGGAATATCCGCGCTACGCCACCGCACGGATGAACACAATTCAAACAGAAAATGCCGATCGCTAAATATTGCGCGAGCAAGTGTCGCACGTGCACATTATCTCGATTTTTACGTTTTACAAAATTACGAGAAAAATAGGGAAAGCAAAAGTTAAAACTCACTCACTCGATGATTTTTCCTCACTGGAAAAATCCCTCGAATCTCTTAATAAACGGCAAAAAACGAGATGCACACGCACACGCATGCACGCGCGTGCTACTCTTGATGCTGTGTAGTTCCTTGCAGGATCGGGTTTCTGGCGGAGTCTGTGCGAAGTATGCAGGGATGTCTGTAGGATGGGGTTTTGACAGAAGATGATATTTTTAGGGCTTCGTGTGGTGGAAAAGGGACGTCGGGATTCTTTCGAAACTGTTCATCAACGATAATGTAGTAGTGAGTATAAATGAATCTAGCGATGAAGATTAAAAAGTATTGTTACATGTATTACGAAATACACGGAATTAGCACTTTTTGCGGATTGATTGATCAATAGCATGTGAGTAAAATGTTATATTTTTATTGTAATTTAAGCTGAAATAAATGATAATCCAAATTATATAATTGCTTTTTCTCTCTCTTCCTCCCCCTTTCGCACACACACTCTTCTGTTTTGCACACACCTTCTCTCTCTCTCTCTCCCACGTCTGTCGCTTAGACAGTTCGCCTCTCTCTCTCGCTCTCTCTCTCTCTCTCTTTCTCTCTCTCTATTCTAACTCGTTGCTTCGGTAGTAAAAAAAGGTTTTAAATCGATGGAAAAGAGAATCACCGCACAGTATAATTGTGAAGCAATTTAAAAGTACTCGTACTAGTACTCAAAAATGTTTTTCGATATTCCTACGAATAAAGTTTTGAGCGATCCTACAGCAGAAATTATTTTGAAAAACGATAGAATGCAAACCCGCACAGATACACTCTTCATACTCATCTCCGTGAGCCACGTTTTCATTAAATATTTTTATTAGTACGAGCACGCACGTTAATCCTCAGGGCACATGAATTATTTCAACGAATAATATTTTAATCGATCGACGTAGCGAGAACGTTTTTCCCGATGTTACACGATTAAAAGAACGACGATTACTGAGCTCTACAGCTGCTTGGAGGCAAGCTCCACGCGCCTTTAGGGATAATATTTCGAAGACTTCTCGGCGCGCGTGAAATGCACTGTCAGCACCACGTGCATGTCTCATCGTTGCTCAGGCTTGCTCGAATTCGCTCATCTTTTTATTCGTATGGAGAATAATATATTTGATGTATATAATGTGATCTGAAGATGCAACGCGAGTTTACGTGCAATAGGTATAGCAGCAGTTCTTTTAAATATAGGGCGAAGAATAATTTAAAATGATGCAGATCACAGGCAGGAATGCCTGTGATCTGTGACTTTAGCATCGAATTATCTCATCAACAAGAGCATAGCGATGACTGATACTGTTCTCCATTGTGCATTTATTTTTCAAATGTTTTACCGGGAGGGAAAAAGATGCATAGCCCTCACCGCTACACATACATACTGCTGTGTATAAGAGGATGTCGGCTAATTTGCACGCGCCAAGGTTTACTTTGTTTTGGCTTAAATCAAGTATCAATATCATGATATGTTTCATGACAATACAATATGTATACTCTGCGAATATACATAGGTAAGCTGACGAGTTATCGTTCCGTAGCTTTCGAGAGTAACAGTTATGGGCTTACTCGCGCGGTATCGCTCGACAGTAGCAATTCTTTTACATATAGGGCGAAGAATAATTTAAAGTGGTGTAGGCCACAGGCAGGGGTACTACTTCAGCATCGAATGACCCATCTGCAAGAGTATAACGATGACTGATACTGTTCTCCATTGTGAATATATTTTTCAATTTTTTTTTTTTCTCCGGGAGGGAAAAGTTGCATAGCTCTCACCGCTACACATACATGCTACATGCTGTTGTGTATAAAGCCATGTCAGCTAATTTTCACGTGCCAAGGTTTACTTTGTTTTGGCGAAAACTAAGTATCAGTATCACGATGTTTCGTGACAAAGATTCAACACCTAGGAGATACATGCCTTATACCTATATGCGCACATATGTATATATATATATATATATATATATATATATATATATATATATATATGTATATGTATATACATACATTTTGTTTCAAAAGTACATGGAACAAAAGTATCACTACTCACCGGTCGCTCGGCACAGTTCGGGCACGAGGTAGACGAGCTCCGACAGTCCAGCCCTGCGATCACGCGCTTTTGATCTCGACAGTAACAGAGGCTGCGTTAATTGTTGTATCGATATTTGATACTTGTTGAAATAATAATCTGTGTATGATACTCGTGCGCCTTTTCGGGAAAAGGTTGACTTCGGCGATACGTCATAGTCAACGTCATCAATCCTGTATGTACGATTGTTATAATCTGTGAGGACCGTCAATCCGATTACTTGCGCGCTGAATTTCATCTATGGACAAAAAACAATAGATATATGAATTACGCACACACACGGAATAATGAAGATTTAGCACATTTTACTTTATAGCTCCTCGGAACTCTGGGAAGGAGGTGCCGAGTCGATTTGGTACGGGGTTTTTACATACAGAATCGAGCAATAACTTCCCGTTAAATCAATTCGGTTGTGGTCATAACTATTTTGTTTGTTATTTCTTGAAAAAAAAAAAACACGATATAATCAGGTTTGCGGCCAGGTTGAATTGGTGGTGCGAATCCTATTTGCTTCGAACCCTAGGCGTAACGTGCAATAATCCTGAAGTTGGCAAAGTTTATAACAGATTCTCAGTAATTAGATTTAGGTGAAACATTGTATGCAGGAGAGATATGTAAAACAGATAGATACTACATTTTTAAGCCAGAAGGACAAGAATGGCTAAATAAATAGATTAATACTAGATTAATAAATAGATTAATAAATAGATCACTACTAGATTACGTAAATGCACAGGGAAAAAAATTGAATAAAAATCGGCCGGTGCTGTTTTACTCCCATATATTAATTTTTATCACCTGGCTATATTGTTGTTTTTTTTGTATGTCTCTAAATTAATTCTCTAGTTTTTACTCCTGTACATAAGATTTCGTACACTGAAAAAAAAATTCAAGTATTGCCAACTACGCGATGGGGTTGAGCAGTCCTCGTTGCGTCAATAATCATATTATGTTTAGTTAATCACTCGATGGTTGATCCACTGAAAGCCATTTCGTTGAGCCAACTACGCGACGACTTTGCCGCTAAACTGCTATATCAGCCCAGTCAATAGGTAGTTTTGAGGTGAAAAAAATAAGGAACATGGGATATTTTCAGGACTGGTAGGGGGGTGTCTCCTGAGTATAAATCCAGATTGGCGACCTCTTATCGCTATCAGGGTCACCGCCATCTTGGAAAACGCGTTTCGCTCTAAATCTCGCGAACCGTCCACTTTACGACGAAATATGTAGATACATTTTTTATACATAATTAAATTTCCCATCTTTTTTGCTAATAACTTTTTTACGTAACATCAATATTTTCCAAGTTATAACACTTACAAAACTATTTCTCCGAATATCTCCCTGAGCGTTTATTATTTCGCGAAAAAACTTATTATCAAACTTGTAGAGCCTCAAATTCTCTACATTTTTTAATTTAACCTTTTTTTCCTATCATTAATACCTTCAAAGATATACCGCGTTTATTGCGCGAGGCGCTGCAAAATCTTCACAAAACGCGCTCTATAAGCAATGGATATCATTTAACGTTAATATAAAAAATAATGAGAAAGTATAATCATTCATTACAGCATTTACCTGAATGAAGACCGCCGTATTATTGTCATTTGTATTATTGTATTATTGTCTTTGCACACTCTATTTTCTCCAGGGTCACATTATTATAAGCATGTTACTTAAGCGTTACAAAGTCATGTTACATTACTGTAATGTTACTACGTTACACCCCATTAACGTTACATAAATATGACCAAAGGTACACTGATATTGTTATAAGCATGTTATGTAAACGTAACAGAGTAATGTTACATTATCGTAATGTTACCAAGTTACACCCCATTAACGTTTACATAAATATCACCAAAGGTACACTCACATTGTTACAAGCATGTTATGTAAACGTTACAGAGTCATGTTACATTACTGGAATGTTTCTACGTTATACCCCATTAACGTTACATAAATATCACCAAAGATACACTCACATTGTTACAAGCATGTTATGTAAACGTTACAGAGTCATGTTACATCACTGTAACGTTACTACGTTACACCCCATTAACGTTACATAAATATCACCAAAGATACACTCACATTGTTACAAACATGTTACGTAACGGCTACAAAACTCTATTACATTACTGTAACGTCAAAACGTTACATACCAGTTATGTAACCAGCATATAACATATGGTACATAACATGTTACTTCCCCGTTATATAACAGCTATGTATCACAAGAATAACATTGTGACATTACCTGTCACTTCCATGTTATATTGCCGCAATATAACGTGTACAATGGGTACCTGCGTCGACCGTTATTGTGCGCGTTTTGTGGAGATTTCGCGGCGCCTCGCGCAATAAAGGCGGTATATCTTTGAAGGCATTAATGATAGGAAAAAAAGGTTAAATTAAAAAATGTAGAGAATTTGATGCTCTACAAGTTTGAAAATAAGTTCTTTCGCAAAATAATAAACGCTCAGGGAGATATTCGGAGAAATAGTTTTGTAAGTGTTATAACTTGAAAAATATTGATGTTACGTAAAAAAGTTATCGGCAAAAAAGATGGGGAATTTAATTATGTATAAAAAATGTATCTATACATTTTGTCGTACAGTAGACGGTTCGCGAGATATAGAGTGAAACGCGTTTTCCAAGATGGTGGCGACCCTGATAGCGATAAGAGGTCGCCAATCTGGATTTATACTCAGGAGATACCCCCCTACCAGTCCTGAAAATATCCCATGTTCCTTATTTTTTTCACCAAACAGTACTTTCAAACTACCTATTGACTGGGCTGTATCTTAAAGTTAAATGTATTGAAGCTGATGCAATTATAATAATATATAATTTAATTTAAGATAGAAAAAAACTTGAGAGACAGAATCGATCGAATTAGAAGTAAAAAATGTTGAGTTGTGTACGGTTTGACCGTGACTCGATAAAATAGCAACAGTGAATAAACATCTGCTCGAAAATTGAATCCAATGATATAATAGATCACACGAATTTGAATCAAATCTGCCAGGTTCAAATGCACGAGGTCGGCGTTTCGATCCTAGCGAGTAGAATTTTGTTTTTTTTTTTTTTTTATAAATCGTCAATACCTCAAATTAAAGTCAGTTCTTTCAAAATTATGCCTCGAATGCATAACACGATACGCGAATATATTTATGCTATGGGTAGACAATTTGGAATTACGTGACGATGAAACCCAGAACACCCAAGCGAATTCCAATCGGCGAGGCAGGGGGGAAAGTGCCCTTGGTCGTGGATTTGATCCTAGTATTTTTTTTTTTCTTCGAGCGTATAATGTTATATGTTTACCTGATAGCCCTCATATATATTATACGTTTACCTGATAGCCCTCGCCGTAACGCTTGTAGCAATCATTGAGGATATCGAGCACTGTTTGCTGACGCATAACCTTGTGGGTTATTTCGGCACACATGAGAATGTCTCGTTCAAATTGCCGTATCGAAGTCTCATAACCCGGCCATAGTTCCAATCTGTATTGGCGCACTTCAACCTTGAATAAGATTAAAGGAACAGAGAAAAATCTATAGCGATTGAGGACACGTTTATACACGCAAATATGATATCTGAACAATTTACCTGGTTGCGAGCGTCAAAGAAATTTCGACCAACCATCTGTAACTGTAAGTGCTCGAGACACTTACGCATTATTATGTTGAAAAACTGGAGGTAGTGCTCATCTCCCCTTGCCATGTCACCTACCAGACGAATAGTTATTTTAATCTTGGCCTCGTCCGATTTTCTTTCGCTATACAGCTCCAATGGCTGAGCAGGAATAAAAGGTTCACACATAGAATCGTCATCGTCTTATCTCTAGTTTGTCATGCGATATTGGTACATAAATATATAAAAACCTGGGGCAAGCGATGACTGGTGTACAGAACTGTACCATCGAAGATATAAGGCCCAAGGGTGGGTTTGTGGATTCTGAGCATTCCTTTGCGTATTCCCGTTCTGTCTTCCTCAGGCGCGAAATCTACTCGATACTTGAACAAACACCAGTCCGTCGATGTTAGCATCTTGAAATAGTTTGCTTGTAGCTGAATCGCTCGACCGTTCTGCCCTGGAACACAATAAGTTCGACTCTTGTTCTTTGTGCATGTCATTCATTGATTCATTAAATTCATTAAAAACTCTCAAACATTTGCAGCCAAAGGTGGTATCCTGCCTTAAGTGCAATTTGTCATCTATTTTGATGTGTGCATCACGAACCTTTCTTCGACACCAACGTCTTCGGTCGAGTTTCGAAGAGTTCTGGATGCGTCATTTGGCCTACTCGAATTGTTCCACGTCTCATCGAAAAGGCATCGCCACCACCCCTGCCGATGCCACCACCTGCTGAAACATATGTCCATTACGCCACGTATCCCCAACCAATTAAGCGCTCACTAG
Source organism: Rhorus exstirpatorius (assembly GCA_963564615.1). Lineage (NCBI taxonomy): Eukaryota > Metazoa > Arthropoda > Insecta > Hymenoptera > Ichneumonidae > Rhorus > Rhorus exstirpatorius. The sequence goes on along the minus strand of OY751318.1, from coordinate 34,392,872 downwards.
CGGCTTTGCTCCGTATACGAGGTAGGCTAGTACCTCTTGTGGGAAAGCCGTATATAAACGATTTAATAGGATGCGTAAATTTTGAATGGGATAATATTGGTGAACGTTTTCTTCAAATGCCAATAAAGTGTTGGTTGTACTTAAAACTTTTTCAAGAAGTTTCAACTAATCATGTGCCCTCAAGTTTTCTCCAAAACTGCATTATTTTACTTCAATTTGTCTTGTTAAATATTGCAAAGCTCATTTTACATAATAATTGAGAAGTTTATTCGTAGCAATAGCATTCGGTTGAATTTTTTCCAAAAAACTACCCCCTCCGATTTCTCCCCTCCCGGCGGCACTTATGTATCTTAGGTAGTCCTCGTGCTACATTAGTGCGAGAAAGTTTCCTATGTACCAGACGATAAAATATACATGGCGCTAGTAGTCATATGCGGCGAACTTTTCATTGAGTCTGTACAGAAATCGCTGTTACACATGGAAGCGTGCATATACAGATACACTAACACCATAGAATATTTTCTCTAGTTGCGATCGTGCAACGTCGCATATCTTCAGTATATGTGTGCGTAGGTTCAGTGCTTAGGAGTTGTATGTCACTATAAAGAAGAATTTGAATTTGAGAAAACGCGCGCTTTTCTGTATACTCGTCTCTCCGTACAGTGTTGCCGGGTTACACAGCTACTCTATCTGCTTACGCGTCGAATTTTCATTAATATTGCATTCTTCCTGTGATCGCCGTTCGTAAACGAAACGGTAAATAATTTTTTTCTTTTTTTTCTAACATGTGAATAATAGTCTTCTTCCGTCTACAGTTTTTTAATTAAAATCTGGCGAAACGTTCAGTTGTAATATTTTAAAAACCGTGCTAGTGTCAGGGTATAGCAATGCTTGCTGTATGCTCTACATGTAATGGTTGCTAACTTTGACATTAAATATCTCGAGTTAGAAACGGTAAATATGCTTCAAATTTCACGAGAAGTTGGGTACTAGTATTCTCTTCGTCCACTATAAATTTCGATAAATTCTCATGAAAAACGCATTTGCACGAGGACTACCTTAAAAAGTTTTTGAGGTAGCTGGGTACGATTGGTGCGAAATTCAAAATTGTGAATCGTGTCACTATGTAGAACTTTGATTTTTATTTTTCCTAGAAGACTGAGAGATATCGGAGTGCTGACATGAAAAGGCTTATATATCATTTAGGTAATAGAAGATATCGTAACACGCCGAAGCACGAAAACACTGTTTTTTGCCGAAGTTTTAATTTTGTCTGCCTACTGCAGCGTACCATGTGAAACATACACTAACATTAAATCAGTGTTGCCGATTGACTGCCTCATAAAAAAATTTATAGCGCAAAATATCAAAATATCTTGCCCCCACCGCCTTAGCAATATGGGTATTTAAATTCTCACTCGATTTTATGTCGATCAGTAAGTTGTTGTCGACATTGTGTGCAGCCAATCTTCAATTTATTTACCTGAATCAAAAGGAAAGAGTTTGTGAAAGTTGTTCGTCGCTTATAAGTAATCGAGAGTTTAAAAGTAAAGTGCCTTCAATGCTTTTTCATATCAAAGATGAAGATCAATCCTCTGAACGTTATACAGTTACTACTGACAACATTTTAAGCGACGGATATTTGTCAAATGTCTATAAATAATGAAGAAATACGGTTTAAAAAACTGTTTTGAAGCCATATTATTAGATGCAATGGAATAATACACCAGCGTTGAGATGGAGGAAGAATGTTCCTTATATTTTAGAGAATCGTATAAAATTTTTTAAACGGAAATAGTAGAGGCTCATGCAATTCATGAACCGAAACCACCTCCAGACACATGCACTAGTGTCGAAAAAGACTTATCTTACGAATATAAGTCAAGAGTAATTGATTACTTGAGGTCTGATACAAATTTTTGTCGAAATCCAACTACTTTTCGAATTTACGTCTGCCGTATTCGATCCGCCATTTTGAATTTTGCAAATCCGATTTCAAATTCGGATTCAGTGACCTCAAAAACCATGTGGTACTCACTTTCGTTGGAATCAAACCATTTTTTTGTTTTTTTTTTTTTCGAAATAACACTCTTGTGTTATTTAATCTTGTGTTAGTTTAATCTTAAGCACGATTTTTATTGTACAGCGCCGAACCCACTGTACATCCCCGTCGCAATAAGTGCGGGTGATCACCGGGATCGATTAAAAATAAATTATATTAGTTTCCCGAAGCACCGCGTCGTTCTTTTTCACCTAAGGATCCCGCCCCTCTACCATAATCGCATTTTTTGGGTGAGCTTAGTCGGCATTCTGTGCTGAACTCAATTTTGATCCATCGAATTCGACGGCTATTCAGAGCGAAAAATAAGCCATTCGTTCGTGGATGGTGATAACAAACGAATCTCGTTCTGGCGCCTAACTCTCGAATAGTCGGAGATTGTGTATTTTGGTTACATTGGGTTGCGTTATTCGGGTCATTATATTTTTGGTAATTTGTAAAATTGAGCTCAGTTGTCTGAGTCGAAGAATTGGAAAATTCCTCATAATACACACGAAAATTCATACGAACATTTCTGAAACATTGAAATATTCTGGCATAAACAACAAGATATTGGGTTAGGTAGTTTTAACACCGACTCTCCTGAGGATTGCGGGTTCCCATCACCTTTTTCTGTTGGTCTCCTCTCGTATTCGTTTGTCCCCGGTTCGATTCCTGCTACCGGAGCTTGTCACGCACCCGCTAGATGTCAGCACCTGGGACAGAAACAGTCGTAGTTCGTACGCCCTGCCTCTGGAGCTACGTCCGAGCCCGCTGTGCTTTCATCTGCCATGCTACGGCATCGGGAATCGAACCCGAGACATCTTCGCAGCCTTTCGGTCACCACACCAAGGCGCTACTTTCCTTTGGACCTACATTTTTTAGGTGGGTTCCAAACCACCGGGGTCGCAGATAAAGCACTTAGAAAAAATTTTCTATTGGTGCTAGCGGTGGGAATTGAACCCAGCCCCATCGCATGCCACTGCATGTGAGCCAGGAACGTTACCACCGCGCTACTGCTCCCCTCAACAACAAAAGGTGCTATTTTTTTACAAAAACGTAGCTTCATCTATGTAGATGCAAAAAAAAATTGAAACAAAGAATCGAATGGGTCATGTTGATCAATTTTTTCAAAGACTTATTCAAAAAACTCTCCAACATTTGTTTCATATTCGATTTAAAGTTTGAAGTTTTGTGCATGGAACATTGTTTTGTGATACGTAGTTTTTGAACTATGGCCGGTTGAAAACTACGCCAAATTATAAATTTGAGGTATTTTAAAACAGTTGACGCAAAAATTCGATATATTTACACAAACAAATTATAAATTTTAATTCATCATCATAAAGTTTCAAATTGTTGAATAAACTCCTGCTCTTGAGCATTCGAAATCGTATGGAAGGGCTTATGTGTATTAATAATAAGATATTACCAGATAGATTTACTGATCCTGGCGTTGACGATGATCCCGGAACTTGAGGTTGGGCTCCGCTCATCGGACAGACCTGTAGTGACCAAAGGTCAGTTATAAATACGTATACACATATTCATGCAGAGGAGTAATTTCTATTTTAACGGAGATCTATTCCTTGTGTCACATCCTATGGTAATGTTAATTAATTTATTCTATGATAACAAAGCGCAAAACACTTAAGCCCGAACAAATAAGCTTTACTTATACAACAAAACTCTTGAAATTTAAAATCTTCTTTCAAAATATGAATCTAAAAAGTTTTGATTGTCACACGCGCACGCCGTTTAATTGTTGCACATGCATCATGAAATTTCTCCATTCTTCACGCCTATGGAAATGTTAATTAGCTTATTCTATGATTAAAAAAAAAAAGCGCGAAACGCTTGAGCCCGAACGAATAAGCTTTAATTATACAACAAAACTCTTGAAATCTAAAATGTTTCTTTTAAATAGTGAAACTAAAAAGTTCTAATTGTCATACGCGCACGCTGTTTAATTGTTGCACATGCATCATGAAATTTCAATATCCTTCGAACTTATTAGATGCAAGTACACTAGGACCTCGATTTAACGGCCAGTGGCGGGACCGGCTCCGCATCGCACCTTGTTAAATCGAGGTTGCGTACGCCCGCCCATGCTGTATCTGCGCATCGGTACTCCGTGCTACGGGCCTGATCGGGGAGACTTTAAGCGTCCCCCACCAGCTCCCACCACGTGAAAAACGGATCGATAAATGCGACATGGTGGGTACTGTCTATTAAATCGAGGGCCGTTAAATCGAGGTCCTAGTGTAATCGCCACAACAACCTCAACATCTTAGAGCCATTTCCCCTACATTGCATTCCATATTAATCGTACCTATCACCTCAGCCTTTCTGCTCCCTATTGCCCAGTTGCCACTGGATTAAAGTTTTGCTTATCATTGAGAAGACCTTGCGCCTCAAGGTTCTCCTCCCCGTTAAGTGGACCACTATGATGAAGGGTCACGTTATCCCCAGGTCCTACGTGGCCAATGGGAAATAACTCCGCTAACTGATCTGAGACATCCTCGAAAAACTTCATAAAACAATTATCAACTCGAATTGGCAAACCTCTCTCCTACACAGAAAGTCACTGACCTCGGGCCTGTGTTGAACCATCTGTTCGGCCGGACGAAACAACGGGACGACAGACAAGTACAAAAAACGAACATACAAATAAAATAAATAACAGCAAAATCGTGAATTCCTTCCGAATATAATTTAAGGAATTTCACGAAACGTTTCATCATATTGTTACGTCCTGGGTTTTTCGAATAATTTATTTCAATAGCATCATTTTAGTTCACATCAAATTTTTTAATCAAGAGACGAGGAATACCGTCTCAAACATAATTCTCTTATCGACGTGCGAGCTAACCACCGGTGATGATCCCACGTTAGAGTCGTCTGTGAATTTTGCTCACGACTGGGATCTCACGGTGGCCGGCGAGATGCTGCACGCCTCGAGGATGTGCAGCACCCGGCGTAGAGATCTAGTCTCGCGCTTTGATTCGAAAAGACAGATGACTATTTTAGAGTCACTCATAAAGAACATAGTCGACACTGACGGGGCGACCAGTAAGGTACAGCAAGCGGATGTTTCTAACGTCTATCCTACTTCTCGGACTTCTCGGCAGTCAATTCCGCGCAAAATTTGAATCGGTGATTTTCAATAAATACGGAATCGTTTACTGAATATCATTAGCCAATACAGGAATATTATATTCTTGAAATCAATGGAAAATACAGGTTACGAAATTGTAGGAAATATTCACGTAAATTTCTAATGTTACATGCAGGAATAGAAAGAACTGTATGGCTTTTTATGAAATTTCTATTCTGGTTGAATATTTTCAATTTTCTTAAATATTTATGTAATTAAAACACTCGCTTGAATCGCCCCCACAACTTGAAACTCTGTAAAAACGGGGATAACACGATTTCCGACGACCCCTATGCCGCGTGGAGCATTAAACCAAATCAACACGTGTCTACGCGTGATAAACACGTTGAAATCTGAGCAGTAATATGCGTGTTAACCACGTTGATTGCATACTGAAAAGACGCGGAATTGTTTCTATGTTTAATTAACGTTGATACATCCACTAAATAACAACGTGTACAAACCTGTAAAAAACGTGTCAAAAACGTAAAGGAAAATTCGGACACTACACGTATCGGTTCGCCGTGGCGAACACGGATATAAAGCGTGGATGGAAATCTTGTGAATGGATAAACATGTAATTTTTCCACCTACACCATATTTCCACCAGTATTACGTGAAATAAACGTATTTTACACGAACTTGTGTTTACTGGGTTTATGTTTAAAATTAAAAAAAAACTGGTTGAATTAAAACATGAATGAACCGACAGTAGTGGACGCGCGGTCGATGTGCGGCTCTGGCGATATCCCATGTTAAGCATTATTGGCCGAGGCCACTACTTGGATGGGTGACCGCTTAGCCGTGCACTGACTTGGGCGCGCCGACTACTGAGCGGGAGGCAGTTTTACTGAGAAATTCGGATATGGTAACACATCGGAATCTGTATCGGCATGGGTTTTCCGCAGTTTCCCCATGTCCACGGCGAATGCGATACAGTGTAGCTAAAAAGCAGCTGCGGATGCTACGGAAGTTAGGTTAGCTTAGCGAAGCGCGGGCAGGGAGCGGTAGGAGGAATCAAATGGGAACCCTAGTAGATTGCCGAACTCAACAAGCAACTGAACAAATAACCGTCAAAAGGACGGTTCTTTTTGGACAAAAAAGAACTGTGGAAAAACCTTCAAAAGAACCGTCTATTTTTATAAATCTGAAGACGGTCCTTCGTACGGTTCCGGCCTACTGGTTTTTGGTTCTTAGTACGGTTTTTACCAGTTCGGTCCTTTTTATGGTTTGATTAAGGTTTTATTTTATGTAAACGAATTTATTACAACATTTCGTATGCTTCTTCTCTCCCTGGCAGTTGTAATGAATTCCCTTTATTATAAAAATTTCATTCTGCAGTGATTTGGACTGCCTCAATCCTGGCTCGCGTTGACACTACAAAATACAGTGTTTTTGTTTCGTTTATCCAGTACGGTTCGTTTTATGGTCATTTTTTCGGTTGCAAACCCGAAACAATAGTTATGGTTATTGGTACGGTTCTTTTGGTGGTTGCTCGTAGTTTTTTAGGTGCTCGCGAAATATTACGAACGGTTCTTTTTTAGGTTATTGGTCGGTGATTTTTTGTCCAAAAAGAACCATCGATGACTACGGTCCTTTTTGCGGTTTTTAGTGAGTCATACAATCTACCAGGGAAGGGTTAATACGTAAAAACCCGCAAGGGTATACGTTGGAACGCACAAAAAAAAAAAACATGAATGATTTTTTAAATAATCTTAAACGAAAGAGTATTTCAAAACAAAAATTTTTGACCCCCTCATTTTTTCGTATCGCTTCATTTTTCAGGAAGTTATAGATAAACGAAAAAAAAAAAATAAAAAATTTTTGAAAAAATCCTACTGGGTGCAATTTTTGAGATAAAAATTTGCAAAAAATCAGGTGAGTTCTTTAGCATGAACTCAAAATGAGGAAAAAAAAAATAGCAAATTTAAAAATGCAAAGGTCCAGCAGTGGCTGATTTGGCGTGGAATGCCCCATATATATACATCTCATAGCTTATATACATTTTATAGGTCACGTTCATTCGACAAATTTTCGCATAGTCAAACAATATGAGATAAAATGTTAATATTTTACGATTTGCACAGAATGAAATCAAATAATCTTATGCACATAAATATGTTCACTGTATCGTGTTATTTTTTCCAAATTAATATGACAATATTGCAATATTTTTATAATGCAACTCTCATTTGACTACCTAACGTACTTTTACCACTTTAAGAAAATATTGTCTCAAAAATCTACACATACTTGCTGGTGAAAGGATGGCGACTGGTTCATTGGCATTGAACCAAGATGCTGAGCCCGAGTCCCTTGTACCTGAGATCTATGGGATGAACCTGGCTGCTGTTGGCCATGCCGCTGTGAAGGCCCAGCATTTCCTCTTAGGTGATCTTGACTTCTGCGCTCATCGTCCATCCTCTTTTGTCTGGCTTTCTCTCGTTCTTTTGCACTGTATTTGTCTCAGTTTGATTGATACTTTATGTATACGCCTAAGCACAAAGTCTTTTTCCTGCTTCTGAAAAGAAAAAAACATGAAAATCGTACTGAGTGGGGGGGAGAGAATCTGAGACGGATAAAGGACAAGCAAAAGAAAAAACATTGACAAAAGTCAAGCTTATACCGGAGGAAGAAATAAGAAACACAAAGCAAAAGAAAAATCGAAGAGTCCCCGAGATCTCACGACATACTCTATCAGCATGAACAAGAGTTACGCTAAATCCGATGGCACACCAATAATCAAAGCATCCAATTTTTCATCTACTTATACATCCGCTAATTAAGAAACCAACCACTATCGCTCTCAAGATCGATAAACGATCAAATAGAATACACAGTTAAGGTATTTATTGTGTGACCTGTAATGGTGAATAAGCAAAAACGCAGGTATGGCAGCCAGCAGACACACATGAAATAAGTGCCTCGCACGCTATACCCGTAGCTAGCAACTTTGACTCATAATATCCAAAAAATTATTTCAATGAAAGTGGTTAAACGTTATTTTGCTATAAATACCTTGACGTGAAGAATAATGTGCGCTAAAAGAGTGTAGAGCAGAAAAATCGGAATAAAATAAACACGAGCAACGTTGTAAAGCGAGGAGATAAAAAAACTGCTGACAGACTTCAAGTTAACCCCCTCAGCGTGTATACTTATACAAAGAAGAGAGTAAATGTACCTTCTGATAGACATCTATTGTGGTGCGGACGAACGCAAATACAAAGTTGCATGTATAAAATAAAAGACCTGACAAAGTCGCATGAATAAAATAAAAGACCTGACAAACACATAAGCGTCATTCGGATAACAAAATATAATATCGAGAAATAACTCACTTGTCGAATGTGCTGACGCCGGGTACGCGAATGATGGAAAGTTTCTGAGGAACTCGATGATAAAGGCCCGAGCCCGAAGAACATAAAATTCCAGAAGCCATAAACCATAAACAGACTGGCATAATATATTGCGCATGCGCATAGCCTTTTCATTCTGCCATAGCGCATGCAGCCTAAGGGTGCGTTTCCACTGCGCGCGTCGCGCGTCGCGTCATACCGTCGCGTCATGAGTTGACCAATCAAAACGCCAATTTATTGCATCATATCCGAGTCGCGTCGGATATGATGGTATATATATATATACTGCAATTTAACCCCATATCGTCAGAGATGAGTAGGGAGATGCACAACGCTGGCATTTTAGGTGTACCCACCAGAGTGGCGCTGATGACGTAGCGGCCAAACCTAGAGTATGATTTTGTGATCATCGCCTCGGTCAATGCTGCAGAGCTCTTCGGTATTAGAATATCGGGGTGCAGTGTTCGATATTTTAGTGGATATTGCAGAACGCACTTGGTGCTAATGGGTAAGGTAGACTGTGAGTTTCAAAATGTGAGGAAATGAAAATCATCTTTAAAAATCACGCTTCTGCGTGAAATTTTAAATCAATTATGTACGTGGTTGGAGAGTAATTAATTATTGAAGCTGCATTTTTATTCACGGGCCGTATAAAAAATCATACAATATCATGCAACTCTTAATAACTATACGAAAAATGTTAGGAATTTAATGAAAATAGACCCAAATAATCCTTCTCATCTTTGGACAGAAGTTTACGAAGTGCGAAAAGCTTTTCATATACATATAATTGTCAAGAAATTGTAAGAATAAAACAGCTCGAGTTGTAAAATTATGCACACCCGGGATATGTCGTGACACGGATCTCTCCCTCGCACGTTGCCCGCCCGGCACCCGCGCACCCGCGAGGGCACGAGCGACGGTTCCCCGATTTGTCCCTTTCCGCGTGTGACGGAGCACATGAGAAAAATTTCTACAATGTATATATATGTTCAATAAGGGGATAGTAATATTTTTTAGTCTCTCCAGCTATTTTTCAATGTCTCATTGACCTTTTATATCAATCGAATATCCAAATTGTTGTTTGCACAACGAAAAAAAATCGTTCCTGGATAAGTTATAAATTTATTGTTGTCATTTTTTTAACCATGCTTTTCTCTCGGTGCACCCTTCCTTAACGATATATATACCAACAATGTTACCAGCGGGTTTCAATGAAATGTGTGCGGGAAAGTAAAGAGAATAAATTATAGACGAAATTGTGATAATTGCCTATATATTATTGTTTGAGGACTTTTCCGAATTTTACATTTTTTTTCGCCGATACGTTCATTGCAGCTCCAATAATGATAATCGCAGATGGAGTGTCTGAAAAAATTAAAGGGTTATTCCTGAATTTTCGCTAAAAATATAATTATTCTGAATTTTGTGTTTTATTTTTGGTAAACAATGCATGATAATCAAGCGAAGGAGCACGATTAATATACAGCCTTCTTGTGTCCTTATTTGTACCTATATATGCATATCGGTCGCGCGCGAGCCTATATATTATAGCGTGCATCACCGAGGCCTTGCTTTTTGTCCCTCGCATGTGGCACCCATAAAGGCCCATTCAAGACAGGCAGGTAGCCTCGTTCTCAGTTTTCGGTTTTTCACGCTGAATTTTCCTAAATACTTTGTCCGCTAAAGTCCAAGAGAATCAAAAAGCGCCCTTTTCATCGATGCCTAGATATGCCCACAAAATTCAGAAAAATCGTCAATTAATACATGTTTATGCTAATAAAATCGTGATTATCATCGTTAGTCCTAAAATAAACATATTTCTCAAAGGAAAAAAATAAATCATGAAAATTTGAGTCACAGATTAATGCTAATTAAAACAGGAAAACGGTATATTTTTTGAGATCCCCCACCTGATCATTGTTGATTCTAAAATAAAAGATTTTGTCGGGGAAAAAAATCACGAAAATTCGCTCCTCATACAAAAAAAGAGAATCCTCATTTTTTAGCGATTAACTGTAAAACTCCTTTATGTTTTTAGGCTCCTCCAGGTGGGGAGCCATTATTTGGGCTGAAATGTATTTTGGTGAAAAAAATGCAAAATTTGGGAAAATCCGAAAGTAGATAACTATACCCTGTCAAAAACATTACTGTATGCATATCTGAGAAAAAATTCAAATAAAACCTGTGAATTAGCACTTGCATTTTAAACAGTACACACTATATAATTTAAAAAAAACACAAGCGTGCTATTCACACACGGTAAAAGTGAAACTGATTTAGCATTTTTTTTGCAAATTATCAATTTGCACTATCGTTTTATTGATACAGAGTAATCTGCGAGAGAATGACATAAATGCATAAAGAGGGAATGAGAGAGGGAGTGGGATTTAAGGTTTTGTAATATATGTATAATACAAAAAAACTCAGTTAAGGGATCATCTCAGTGTGAAATTTTCAAAAATCTTTTTTTTTTTTTTTTTCATTATCGGATAGTATACACGGTTACAAACATGCTGTTAAATTTTTAAATCGAAATTCGAATTATTTTCGTCACTAGAGCATTACAAATCTCAATACAATCTCAATAGCAATACAGATCTCAAAGTTTAAGCGCGTTTTTCTCGGAATGGTGTTTTTCAAAACGGTGTCCGCTGCCGAGAGAAGAGTTTTCAAGCTATCGATTTCAAAGTTTTACAGAACATTCTTCTTGTCATTCTCTATCGTCCTATATATGGAAGCTTTTTTTTTTTAAACTTCCTATTTTTTTTCTCGAAAAACTGTCGAAAAAAGGCCAAATTCACTACTTTTTGTTCAAATCACCGCCATTTTGTCAAAAAAAAATTTTTTAAAAGCCTCCATAGGACGATAGCGGCTTTCCTACAGATTAATAATCTTTTTGAAATTTTTGTTTCCGATCAAAATTGAGCCCGGAAAAGTGGACACCGATTAGGACTCTTTTTTTTTACAACATTTTTGATAATTCATAACAATAATAAAAAACTAAAAAATCACCGCAACAAAAATCATTTTGTATTCTTCATCGCTGCTTTAATTTATTTTTAAAAAACCCAGACCGATTAGGATATCCTAACCATGAAAAAAAAAATCGCGAAAATCAGTGATTTTTCGGGCGGTCACACTGAGATGATCCCTTAATAGTATTTTTTATTTTACTTCCATATTAGTAATTTTAAAAAAATACGTTTTGTATTTATTTCAGATAAATACTTTTTTCACGGTCAAATGTAGTGGCAAAAAGTTTTTCTGCGGAAATTAATTCTAGGTGAAACCACATTTCGCCTGTATCTCCACTTAAAATCTACATTTTTTCCAAGATGCATGAACAAGTCGGCAAAAATAAAAATCTTAGAAAAAGTTGAATTGGCGAAAGCAGTATTGGAAATGGGAAGATAAATAATATAAAAACGCAGTCTATTAACTTTACTCTAGTTCTTTTATTTAAATGCACGAGGAAGGACCGTGTATAGTCTTTGGATATCTCGGACAGACTGAAGGCTGGTCACAAAGATCCTAATGAATATAGATGAAGAACTTTATGTTCTTTCTTCCTATGAAATCACTGGTTTATTTTTAAATTTCCTCTCCGGCACTCTCCACGTCGATTCGTTTTTGTACCATGGTATTGAGAGAAAATAATTCTTAGCAGTAGAGATACTCAATAACCCAACACGCCTCCTCAAAAATTAATCGACTGTAATCTCATTACCTTGTGCTATTAACTATGCATCAAACTTAAAATCTCACCATGAACTATATATATATATTTATATAATTACATTTTATATTAAATAATACTAGTGACAGACCTTCCTCGCGCTTTCTTTATACATAACTGGGGAAATACAAAATGGTCCAACATTTGTTGCTAAGGAATGGGGAAACCCAGAAAAACCCAAACAGACCATATCAAACATGATTATCATTAAACAAGAACAAAATAATCAATAATTAGTAGAGCAGTCATTCCAGTCCCATTCCCGCTCTGAACTCTAGGAACTTCACAGCTGACAATGGTTTCGTCAGTCCATCAGCTAGCTGGCTATCTGTGGGAATGAAGCGTAATTTTATTACATGTTTCTCAACTTGTTTTTTTTTATGTACACACCTCTTATTTTGTAAAAAAGAAAAAAATTGACATTTGTAGCTGAACTATTGCTAATTTTATCATTTTCAGCTAAAAAAGCCGAAAAATCAGCAAATAAATTACTTGAGGCAGCTTGAAAAAAAAATTCAGATTACTGAAAAGAAAAAAAATAATGATTCTGTTAAATACAAACACTTTATGCTATGAGAGCAAAAAAAAAATTTCACGTCGCGATTTTCAACAAATAGCAGCAAAAACCGAAAAGTCGCTTGAGCAATATCTAAATTTTTTTTAAAACCTAAATTTGGGGAATATTACTTTTTTTTTTATGTTCTAACGTTTTTCGATGGAGCTCCGAGGAAAAAAATTATCGATTTTTTTTTAATCACCTAATATATACAATATGAGCAAGTCTACCAATTGTAGACGTCGGTTTCAGCCTCACTCTCTCGGATTTTTTTGTAACTTTACTAGCTGAAAGTCTATATCAAAAAACGAGATCCAAATTTTTTTCAGATTTTTTCCTTTCTTATTTTCGCTGTTATTATATGGGGTATTTTGTGATTTTTTCAACTTTTTTGTTCTTCATTCAGTTTTCGCGCAATCTTAACAGCATAAAAAAATATATAAAACATAGGTTTTCTATGTGAAAAAGCTCAGCTTTTCGAAAAAATATTGATTTTTCAGTTATCATTGTGCAATGCCGTTAAAATGAAATTTAAAATGAAGTTAAAATGAACCCCATATAATAACAGCGAAAAGAAGAGAGAAAAAAATCTGAAAAAATTTAGAACTCGTTTTTTGACATAGACTTTCAGCTAGTAAAGTTATAAAAAAATCCGAGAGGGTGAGGCCGGACCCGACGTCTACAATTGGTAGACTTGCTCATATATATGCTGAATTTTTTTCCCTTTGTTTCATAAAGAAATACAGAAAAAATTTAAATTTTTATGAATTATTAAAATTTTGTGAATTACTCACACTATTCAAACTATTCAATCAAATGAATTATTCATATGAATTATGGATTGAATTATTCAATTCAATTTACGATGAATTATTCATAATTTTGAATATTCGCACATGCCTGAAATTCAAGTGTTACATAAGACATCTTCACAGTTATTATAAATTTTGATAACTACTTTTACGTGTTATCAATTTTATTGGTACAAAAGTCGATCCCATGACTATTCTCCCACAAGGGCTAATGTAATTAGAACCCAAACTCTTTCTGTTGGGCGTGGAATGCCCGAGTGGATTCATAAACCTTGAAGTTTTCTTAATTTTTTGTTTGGTTTTTGCGTTTTACGCATTGCAGTAGATGCTTGAGCTGCCCGATTATTATATTTCGTTTGAGCAAATAGTTTTACACGGATTAGAAACTGCAACTGCTGCAACCGATGATCTCTGCACTGATGGCTATTATCGCACCACTCGGAATACATGGGGGCCGTGCTCGTTACGATATCGTGAGTCAGTTTATCCAGAACACCTTTGGTATGCCAGTGCCTTTGCCACAGTTCACAGTACGCTCTTAATTGCGCTTCTACAATCGCTGCAAACTTCCGAGTAGGTCGCTTCAATTTTGTAACTTTTGGAGCGTCCTCGTCGATGTTATCGTACTCTCGATACTCAATGTACATTTCATCTGGCGACGAATCATCCATAGGTGTTTTTAAAATCTCATCACGGCAGCATTCGCAAGGATTTTTCTTAATACTGCGATGAGCGATGTAGCCAGCAAAAAAAGTGATCGCATTCTTCTCATACGATACAATGTCAGAGGTTGAAATGTCGTCGTGTCTCGTTTCTGTATCGTAATATTCTATAACTCCGGATGCCTCTGTGACGTCAACGTTTAGGCCTTCTTCATCATGCTCGATAGGGTTGACCGGAAGATCGTCTGTTCTCTCGAATGCCTTAGTAACAATACTCGTCGGATTGAGAAGAGCTACTGCTTCAGGACATTGCACGTTTCCTCTGTCGGACGTGCCGATATATCCTGTGGAGAGTATGTGCCTGAAAGTTAAACGTACCATTCGTGCTGTAGGATTCGGATTGAATCCCCCGCGCTGTCGCAATTTTGAAAAAAAATGTTCGACCGAGTCCTGGTTGCAGAGTGCTGCGGCTAACTCAAATCCGGGGTATTCCTTTTTGACTGAATAATAGGTTTTTATAATAGAAGTCACTGTAAGAGGAATCCCATTCAAACAGGGAATTTTTTTCAGTGTAGGTACCACTCCGCTTGAATTGCCAATGAATGAAGCTGTATTATTTCTTGCCACGGCCCATTTAGACGACCAATGCACGAAGTCAATTAATGTTTTTTCGATGCCAGGATTTCGATCAGACAGAGGTCGTTTCGCAGGATTCCGGAATAGAAGTTCGTACGCATTGCAGGCATCTATAACGGTGTTCATTCGCTCGGCAAAAGCTGCAGTATCTTTCCACGTTGCACTACTGAGACCGTTCGGGTCATGACCTGCAGTTAGTATTGCAGCAGAAAATGTGTGGCTCAACAGTTGAAATGCCCGTTTTACATTCATGGCTTCAAAACTGCTCGGAAAAAGATGTGATTCCGTAATGTGGCCTAACAACCTCGAAGTTGTATTACTGCAGTCGTGTTTCCACGTATTAATGAAATCATCATATGCCGCAATAACTTTTCCATCGCAGTATAAGTACCGATGAGTCCTAAGCATACTTACCAAGCGTTTCATCAAGTGAGGAAAGTCAAATGATGCAAAGTACTCTCGCCCTGCGCAATGGAAACTCGGAGTCGATTTTGTCACTCCTAGCAGAGATGAAAAAAGCGATTGGTTCGATGGTCCTTGATCGCATGTTACCAATACAACTTGTGCTCCTGCATCGTTGAGTTTTTTCAAGCATTGCTGTAAAAGTTCGTTTATTTCAGTCGCCTTCATCCCATTTCCCGTCAAAAAATACGCGATCGGCTGACGCCATGGATTTCGTGCATTTATGCTATCTAGACAAAAAGCAAACACATATCGTGCTCGTTCATTGCGTCGTCCAAGAGGTCCAAGATCAACAAGTCCTTCGATGCAATCAAACTTGACGGAATATTCTTCGAAATTCTTGATGGTCATTTCATCCCATTTTAGGCAACAGATCCTCTCATCAGGTGGCAACTCCGCTAGTTTCGCTTTCAATTTCACAAAAATATCATGACAGAATCCAGGTTGAATTTCTATGTCTGCAATCCATAATCGAACAGTGCTCTCCGATGGAAAAGTGCACCCTGCCTTCCGCAATCGCTTGTACCCCGCCGCTGAGTAGTAGTAAAGTTGTTTCGCTAAATCTTTTTCGTCATCAGCGAATGGAGCATTCTTGCGATGCAACTGAAGTTTAACCATCGCTCTTGCTGCTGGCTCTATGCAGTTATTTTCGTCGAGGAACTGTGATACAGTTTGGGCTTTACTTTTCTTCTGTAGGCTGTTATTACGATTCACGGCGCGTCTGAGTCTTACACGAAGTTCCCTTACTTGTCTGCGATAACCAGTAATCTGTACTCTTAAGGCGGTATTCAAGCGGCGTAACTTTCTATTTTCCATCCACAAGTCGACCTCAGTTCGCAATTGCTCCTCAAGATTTTCCGAAAGCTCTGGGAGAGCCGGTTCTATAGCAGTCCATGCCATTGATTCATCATCAGAATCCGAGAATGATAATGGACGCTTCGAGTAAGTGTGAACTGGACAGCTTCTTTCATTGCTGACGAAAGGGTTCAATATCTTTGCGCCTATTGTTTCATCTGGTTGAGTGTATTTCACCTCGCTCTCATGAGTGGGTTCTTCTTCGTCAAGATTATCATAATGTGACTCGATCGATATGCTCGAAGATGTAATGGATGAAAAACTTGTACTTACAAAGCTGTTATTCAGTTCTGTAACGCCTTCCATCCGTTTATTTTTTGCCCAATGAAAGGGCAGTGGAACGGCATCACGTTTTAATTTGCCGTCTTTCTGAAAGCACGACTCATGAAAATGCGATGCACATAATCCCGCATTCCTAAGTGTCGCTGCTGCCCAAGTTTTTAAACGTGGATTACCTGTCATCGGAGAGTATGTAAATAAATCATCAGACAATCGATATAACGTCAATCAAAAAAGTAAGAGATAAAGCGAGGTAAAAAATCAGATAACCGTCAGCATAAATACAAGAAGCTAAATGAAAAAAAATTGAGAAACGGGAGAGACCAGAGGTATATGATAGCAGAAACGAGATGAAATGGGACGAATTGGGTATGGACTACACTGAAGATGTCCTTCAATGAAACTATATTCGCAAATGTCATTATATAAGCCGAAAAATGTATTACTAGGATTTTTGTTTAGCTACGTACGTACCGTCGAATGTCATTTTATCGAATTAAATACAGTACCAAAAGTCATTTTCCCGGGTTGAAAAATTTTCGATACCTATAATATGGGACTTATTTTTCTAATCTATTGCTAATGTCATTTATTGTCATCTTAATAATAATGACGCGAAATAAATATATCGAATATTTTTTTTAGATATCAGGGTAAAATTTTTTACACAGATAGAATATAATTGGAGGTTGGTGGATATTAAATTCGTAATAACCTACGAAACGGATAAAAACATATTTAATTTTGAATTTAAGAAAAAATCTGCGATCGCTCTAACTTCACCAGATATTAATAACCGTGAAACTCAGGAAAAGATAAAATTATATGAAAAAAAGAAGGGACAAGCTGCGAGTTAAGGGCTCATAGGAGTTTAATAGCATTCAAAACTGAATTTCAATTAGATTTGTAGATTATCTCAATGCGACAAGAATCTGAATAAATCACCGAGATTGAAGATATCAATTAAGCTACGGAAAAGCTGGAGAAAATGTGCAAGTTGAAACTTATTCATTGCTATAATTCCTACCTCAAATTACGAAAACGTGCCGATTTTAGATACTTGTAGAAATTCGTAGAAAATAGTAGGAAATTGTAGGAAATCGTATATCGAAGTAATTAATTTAAAAAAATTGTTGAAATTTGTAATTTTCCACGCCAATAACTAATACGAATTTCTAAGTTAAATTATTCCAAAACTTAAAAAAAATTTTAAATAATAATTGGGGAATTTTCTTTCGTAAAGGTTTTTAAATTTCCCAAATTTACTAGGAACTACTACGAATAAATACGAAAATAGTAGGATATTCTATAAGTTTTTACGAAAAATGCCGTGTCGCCTTTCATAAAAGCTAGAATGGTATTTCGTCACAGATCGTAGAATTCTATGAATAACTACGAATTTTTGCACCGTCGTTATCGAAAATTCTAATTTTTTATAGAAAGTAATAGAATATTGGGAATGTAAAAATCACGGATTAGAATTTCATAAAATTTCGTAACAGTTCTTACATTTTATAAAATAAAATACGATTTTTTAAACAAACACTGAAATCATTTAAATATTTTTAAGAACAATAGCTACAAGTCGGTACTCTCCCAAAAAGAAATTTTTTATCGTAAAAATTCGTAGAATTTTACGAATAACTACTAATTTATACGACCCGCTCAAAAAATTTTTTTTGGCAATTATTTACTTTGAGGACTTTTTCGAATTTTGCAAAATCTTGGGTTTTATTTCGACAAACACGTTTGTTTTGGTCCCAATAATGATAATCAGGCCCGCCTGATTATTCAGTTCAAAAAATTATGGAATAAAATTCATGAAATTGCGTAAAAAGTAAGAGTTTGTGAGAAAAAAATACAGTAAATTACAATTTTCTGTGAAAAATAACTAACAGCCAATACATCCAGACAAACCGAAATCGTTCCGCGTAAAAATTCGTAGAATTTTGAGAATAACTAGGAATTTATACAATTCGTTTTAAAAAATGTTGTTTTGCTTTCAAAAATTATAAAATATCTACTGCAGTCTTCAATCCGAAAAATTATCGTATATATTCATGAAATTGCGTAAAAAGTAAGAGTTTAATTGTGAGAAAAAAATACAGCAAATTACAATTTTCTAAGAAAAATGATTATCAGCCATTACCCTGGTGAAAAAAATTTCTATGGCGTTCTACGAAAATACAAGAAAATATAAATTTCTAGGAAATCGTAATTTTAGATAAAAAAAAATTGTAGGTATGTATTCGTAGATGTTTCCGTAAGAAAGTACGAAAGTTTTATGGGAAATTACGATAATCTACGATTATATCTGCGACAAATTGTGAAAATCTAATACTTCGAAAAGATGCAACTAAATTCCGTAGCATTTTGTAGAAGACTACGAAATTTCACGAAAATTTACGATAATCTACGATTATAATACGAAAATTCACCCGCCGAAAAGATCAAAATAAGATTTCCTAAATTTTCGTATAAAAAGTATTAACTTCTACGACAAATCAAAATGATCTACAATTTTCGACCAAAAATTAAGGAAATTCCCCCGCCGAAAAATAAAAAATAAGATTTCGTAAATCTTCGTAAAACCAGTAATAACTTCTGAAAAAAATCAAAACGATCTGCAATTTTCTACCAGAAAGTATGAATATTCACCAGCCAAAAAAATTAAAATAATATCCTGTTCTGTTGACACTCTTAAGATTGAAAAATTTACAAACTTTGATTGCTTATAGTTATTTTAAACTCAATTATTCATTATTGCAACTTACAAATTATTTTCACCAGGGTTCCCCGTTATTTTTCGATATTCACAACAATTTTTCTACAAGAAATGGGAAATTGAGATAACGACTTCCTCATAAAGGGGCTTTGTTGTGAATCGCGAAAAATAACAAGAAAACTATGTGCACGGTTCAACGTGCACCTTTTTCATTTTATATTTATTTCGAGTCATCGTGATTATCTACATGAAATTACAATTATTTCGAGTAATTATAAATAAAATGACAATAAATTACATTGGCAATAGATAAGACTAGACAAATAAGCCCCGCATATTGGAATGGCCGAATAAAAATTATTCGGCCTGGTGACATTCGCGAATATTACGATTCGATTACGTTATGATAAACTACGTAACTATTCAGATTTTATGTTATCGAAATGAATAATATTCCGGCCAATGAAAATCTATTTTTTTTTTTCATTCAATGACGAATTTGCTGGCTGAAAATTCGGCTAAATGATAGGGACCCCTTTTGGTTCTGTACACACATTACTAATCATACCTACCTGTATGTTGTATCCAAACGTCATAACGAGGATCATCGAATCGCGGAAAGCGATATAAATGTGATTGCGTACTATGCCGCCCATTCGTACAATTTTTAAATGCACAACGATCATAAACACGCTCTTTGTTTACCACGTGGGCCATGCTTACTCGTTCTCAACTGCACCTTTGTTATTCAATTTTGTTTTAGCCGATATTCTTTCTACGCGTACAATAAGTTCCAATGGAACTGCACTTGTGGAGCGCGAAGCAAAATATGCGATTTAGAGACCGGGCTGCCAGTTGAATGGCAATGTATGAAAAAAACAAGCAAAACTTACCCCTTACCGTACACATGCACCTATGGATTTTTAAAATTCGTTATACAGGGGTCACGGACGACCCTATAATTTAGTTTATAATCCATTTGTTTTGTAGTATATATAAATGAATCGAAAGAGAAGATTTTATAGAACACTCATGAAAGTATCATTGCCTCAGCAAGTAGAATTTTATACGAAGTAATCAAGGAGCGAAGAGTACGGTGAGACGTCGTAAAATTGCTCTTTTATTCACTTCGGGATTTGGAATCCCTTTTAAGTAATCTTAGCGGGCAAAACCCGGGTATATTGTTCAAGTAGAGATTTCACATAATACAAAAAAATTATTCAGGCTTTGTATACATAACAAAAAGTTGAATCATTCGGAGGGATCAAACGTTATCTGGAATAGAGAGGAGGAAGATAGATAGATAGATAGATAGAACGTTTATTATGTCTTGGCGATGCCGTAGACAGAGATAGAAGAGATAGAAGAGAGAGAGAGAGAGAGAGAGAGAGAAAGATATTAGTATATTTTTGCCCTGTAGTGAATACGATATTTTATACACCAAGGGAAACAAAGTGGTTTTCCCTGCTGGTGCAGGGCAATAAACCACGGTTTATTTCCCTGAGGTGTATAAAATAAATTTCGCACATTGAAATCAGGAATTACGATAGATGCTATTTTTTTCTAGATATCTGGACAAAATAGAATCAAAAACATACGTTTCGTATTTCAGTATCCATAAGGCTATAGTGTCTGCTTTTCCAATTCAAACACCATCAAACAAAACTATGGAAATGAACTAAATAAATTAAATATTATTGACGTTGTATTCATGGTTTGCATTTTTATCGTATAAATCCTTTGATACTACATGCATTTTATAAAATTCTCTCTCTCTCTCTCTCTCTCTATTTCTCGCTCATAATTAAAAACATTACTCTTGATTTCATCTAAAATATCACCTCCATAATTTACATCTATGAATGAGATAAAAATCATCGCGAGGGATCTAATCGAAAACAAATATTCATCCATTCAGAGATATATATATATATATACTAGGGGTGCGTAGGGCGCTACGCGCCCTCACTTAGGTTTGGGTTTGGGTTTTGGTTTTGGGTTTGGGTTTAGTCATCCTTTTCAAATTGGACACCCGGTATAAGCTCAAATCCTGAAACAGCGGCGGCGGCGGCGGCGGCGGCGGCGGCAGCGGCGATATATCTTTATATTATAGAGAGATATAGAGAGAGAGAGAGAGAATAGAATAGAATAGAACTTTTATTATTATACCAGGGTGGAGCGACCCACGCGTATAAATCGAGAACACTGTACACAGAAATAGTAACTTAAAAACTAAGGCTAAAGCTGGTATAGTGAGACATCGAGAGAGAGAGAGAGAGAGAGAGAGAGAGAGAGAGAGAGAGAGAGAGAGAGAGAGAGAGAGAGAGAGAGAGAGAGAGAGAGAGAGAGAGAGACGGGCCAATAAATCTTAAATTTTCTTCATCACCATATTCACTTTTGCCGCGCGGAAACTCCACGCGCCCACTTTTTTTTAAATTAGTGTGTACTGTTTGAAGTGCAAGTTTCAATTCGAAACTTTGATTAAAATTTTTTCTCAGATATGCATATACAGTTATGTTTTTGAAGGTGTAGTTGTTTGAGGACTTTTCCAAATTTTGCATTTTTTCACCAAAATACATTTCAGCTCAAATAATGGCTCCCCACCTGGAGGAGCCTAAAAACATAAAGGAGTTTTACAGTTAATCGCTAAAAAATGAGGATTCTCTTTTTTTGTATGAGGAGCGAATTTTCGTAGTTTTTTTCCCCGACAAAATCTTTTATTTTAGAATCAACAATGATCAGGTGGGGGATCTCAAAAAATATACCGTTTTCCTGTTTTAATTAGCATTAATCTGTGACTCAAATTTTCATGATTTATTTTTTTCCTTTGAGAAATATGTTTATTTTAGGACTAACGATGATAATCACGATTTTATTAGCATAAACATGTATTAATTGACGATTTTTCTGAATTTTGTGGGCATATCTAGGCATCGATGAAAAGGGCGCTTTTTGATTCTCTTGGACTTTAGCGGACAAAGTATTTAGGAAAATTCAGCGTGAAAAACCGAAAACTGAGAACGAGGCTACCTGCCTGTCTTGAATGGGCCTTTATGGGTGCCACATGCGAGGGACAAAAAGCAAGGCCTCGGTGATGCACGCTATAATATATAGGCTCGCGCGCGACCGATATGCATATATAGGTACAAATAAGGACACAAGAAGGCTGTATATTAATCGTGCTCCTTCGCTTGATTATCATGCATTGTTTACCAAAAATAAAACACAAAATTCAGAATAATTATATTTTTAGCGAAAATTCAGGAATAACCCTTTAATTTTTTCAGACACTCCATCTGCGATTATCATTATTGGAGCTGCAATGAACGTATCGGCGAAAAAAAATGTAAAATTCGGAAAAGTCCTCAAACAATAATATATAGGCAATTATCACAATTTCGTCTATAATTTATTCTCTTTACTTTCCCGCACACATTTCATTGAAACCCGCTGGTAACATTGTTGGTATATATATCGTTAAGGAAGGGTGCACCGAGAGAAAAGCATGGTTAAAAAAATGACAACAATAAATTTATAACTTATCCAGGAACAATTTTTTTTCGTTGTGCAAACAACAATTTGGATATTCGATTGATATAAAAGGTCAATGAGACATTGAAAAATAGCTGGAGAGACTAAAAAATATTACTATCCCCTTATTGAACATATATATACATTGTAGAAATTTTTCTCATGTGCTCCGTCACACGCGGAAAGGGACAAATCGGGGAACCGTCGCTCGTGCCCTCGCGGGTGCGCGGGTGCCGGGCGGGTAACGTGCGAGGGAGAGATCCGTGTCACGACATATCCCGAGTGTGCATAATTTTACAACTCGAGCTGTTTTATTCTTACAATTTCTTGACAATTATATGTATATGAAAAGCTTTTCGGACTTCGTAAACTTCTGTCCAAAGATGAGAAGGATTATTTGGGTCTATTTTCATTAAATTCCTAACATTTTTCGTATAGTTATTAAGAGTTGCATGATATTGTATGATTTTTTATACGGCCCGTGAATAAAAATGCAGCTTCAATAATTAATTACTCTCCAACCACGTACATAATTGATTTAAAATTTCACGCAGAAGCGTGATTTTTAAAGATGATTTTCATTTCCTCACATTTTGAAACTCACAGTCTACCTTACCCATTAGCACCAAGTGCGTTCTGCAATATCCACTAAAATATCGAACACTGCACCCCGATATTCTAATACCGAAGAGCTCTGCAGCATTGACCGAGGCGATGATCACAAAATCATACTCTAGGTTTGGCCGCTACGTCATCAGCGCCACTCTGGTGGGTACACCTAAAATGCCAGCGTTGTGCATCTCCCTACTCATCTCTGATATCGTTTTTGAACTCCCGCTCTTTCAATGTTTACCATCGTTTACCTCCGGCGCCGCGGCGGCGATTTTGGGCGACTTGGCGGGGGGGATTCTGGCGTGTGTCTGGCAACCCTGGCCCAAGGACAAAGACAAAAGTCAAAGCACAATAAAGCGAGAGCGAGAACCGCGAGAACCGACCGGTAAGTATTTTTCTGTCACGCGAATTTATTTTTCACGAAATAATGACTATTTTGCCACAATAATATTTACACAAGCAACATTACGTTTATAATTACTTGAAATACCACGAATAACCGATAAATTCAACAATTGAGAAGAGAGAATCCGCTCTTGTGCCTCTTTCGTTTTTGTTGTTTCTTTGTTTCCGATCTCGATCTATCGAATTTTCTACAAATTAGCAAATAATAACCAATACTGTGGAATAAACCTTCAGTAAAATACGTAGGTAGAATATAAATTTTATTCGTACTGTAAATTTTACTCGTTTGACTGTTGTTTATGCAAACTTTTTTTTATGCCGGTGGGGTTAAGTTCGCCTGTCTGTTTTCCCGCGTTTTGGCAACGGGCAACAAAAAAAAATTTCGTCAAAATCATTTTTTTTGTATTACTTATCTCCCAAGATCGTATTTTACTTGAACAGCGCGCACACATGGAGAAGTTTCTTCATAACGTGCGTAATATATATCGTTTCATATCTTGTCTAAATTTTCGTCGATGCAATTGCGTTTGAAAAGATTTTTGTCCACTTCGCCGAGATAACCTTAAAAAAATAATCTTCAAATTGGAAAAATCGTTGCATCAACGCATCGATATTTGAATTTTTTTTCAAAACTGTCCATCGGATCGAAACGAAATTAAATTTTTTTTTATCGTTGCGGCAGACTGCTGTGTATCTTTACAAGCCGAAAGACAAACGATTTTCATTCTCGTGTTGATCAATCACAATTTGCATGCCCTAGGCAAAATTGATAAGATGGCGCTGTTCAAGCTCAACGATAGGTCCCTCAAATTTCATTTGATCGATCTCAGCGACGAAGAACACGCGTCGATTGCAAAATTAATAAGGGTAAGTTTTTCTTCTCGCCCCCTGCCTGCCCATCTCGATTTCATCGCTCTCGTCGGAGCTTGCGAAATATCTCCTTTTCTTGCACGTCGACGCTTGTTTTTCAGGCTCACGGCGGCCAACTCACAAATAACGAAAACAGTTTTGTCAAATTCACATCTGAACATACGTTGCGCAAAACTATGTATCCATGGGCCAAAATTTACGACGTCGAATTCATCAAGGAATGCATCAAAGAGTCAAAGTTGGTAGAGCCGGAACAATTCAGGTATGAAAAAACATTATTACGTTTGATTACGAACGAAAAAATTTGAAAACAATTGTGGAAAGAAAAAAAAAAATTTTAAGTGCCATTAACCCCTGCCTGATCGACGATACTTTTTCCATTTGATTAACATGGGATTTTTGCGCTTTTAAGACTTGATTTTTTTTTTTTCGCTTACTATATTCATTACCTCATTGAATATTGTTGATTCTACTACCGTTCTGACATATTTTAGATGAAAAAATTTTAACATTGGTGAAAAAAAAAAAAATTTCATAAGTTTTGAAGAGTTCAAAATTTTATTTTTACCGTATTTTTCAATAATTTTCAAATATTTTTGAATTTATTGACTTTTCAATGCTTTTTATTATCGCTCGCGAAAGTTTCTCTACAAGGAAGCAAAAATTATGCATATATCGGGGTTTCCGTTTTTTTTTTTCAAATTGATTTTCACTTGGGTATGGCCCAAATCATTAGTTCATAGTATAAAAACAATTGTGACAAGAAAAAAAAATTTCAAGCGACACTGACCCCTGCCTGATCGACGATACTTTTTCCATTTGATTAACATGGAATTTTTGCGCTTTTAAGACTTGATTTTTTTTTTCGCTTACTATATTCATTACCTCATTGAATATTGTTGATTCTACTACTGTTCTGACCTATTTAGATGAACAAATTTTTACATTGGTGAAAAAGAAAAAATTTTCATAAGTTTTGAAGAGCTCACAATTTATTTTTACCGTATTTTTTAATAATTTTCAAATATTTTTGAATTTATTGATTTTTTAATGCTTTTTATCTATTCAAAGGTTGTATATATGTTTTTAAACATATATTAAAGTGTAGTAAATCAGGCAAGGGCCTGATTTAACCTTAAAATAGATGAAAAGCATTGAAAAGTCAATAAATTCAAAAATATTTGAAAATTATTGAAAAATACAGTAAAAATAAATTTTGACCTCTTCAAAACTTATGAAATTTTTTTTTTTTTCACCAATGTCAAAATTTTTCCATCTAAAATATGTCAGAACGGTAGTAGAATCAACAATATTTAATGAGGTAATGAATACAGTAAGCGAAAAAAAAAATTAAAGTCTAAAAAGTGCAAAAATCCCACGTTAATCAAATTGAAAAAGTATCGTCATTCAGGGAAGGGTTAATGGCATTTGAAATTTTTTTTTTTTTCTTTTCATAATTGTTTTTAGGCTATAAACTGATGATTTGGACCATACCCAAGTGAAAAAAGTCAATTTGGGAAATAATGGACACCCTAATATATATACCGCATCGAACAGTATTAAAGAGAACGGCGGGAGGGAAACGATAGAAATTTTATAAAACAGAATAAGTTTTTGGAAAAATAGAAAAATGTCCGTTTTGTGTCAATTCCACGATGTTATTTCCCGAAATTCATGAATTAAAACAAAATTGATTTCAAAACGCTCACTTCTCTTGTTACGGGTCGGAAATTCTTCAACAAATCGGTCGTCTTTTTAACGTCTCGTTTGAATTCCTCGAATTTTTCCTCGCACATCCTGATATGTTTTCTGAGAATTGTACAGCCTTTTATGGTTCTAGTTCATATTACGCGAGCATCTATATCTCATCCCTGAAATTATTTTTGTCATATCGCAAAATTTTGACGAGCGCGTTTAGTCAAAGCGCGTGAGAAAACTTTGGTGCATCGTTCATACTAGCCTTGAAAAATCGTTTATTATCCTGTAGTTTTCAGAAAATTTTCTTTCGACTCTCGACTATGCTGTGCTATTTTGGAAAAAAAAAAAAAAAAAAAAAAAAAAAAAAAAAAAAAAAAAACCTTGCAAATTGGAAACTTGTACATAGTTATTTCATCTCGTTCGCAAAGCTCCCTGATGGAGCGAATGGATTTTTCAATTCTGCTTTTCTCATAGAGGAAGCGAGCGTGGTAAAATAATGGGGCAAAGCGAGCGCCAGTTATGAATTTATAGAGTTTGTAATTTTCATTTGAAAAATTTACGAAATAAAAATTCATAATTTCATGAAATCTTGACCTCTCTGCAAATAATTTTTCAATTCAATACTGTTACGTACAATTACCCGGAGTAATTTCGATAATATTTTGTTACAATTTATCCGAGTAATTCATAATTAACTGAAAAAAACAAATTATAAATTCAAACAAGTAATTCATTATTCGAATAGTTCAACTTCGGAGCGAAAATATCGTTTACCATGAGCGTCAAAAATAAAAAATAAAAATATATGTTTTTGTGTCTGTGTGTATGTACAATGAATCTTACTCCCTCAACAGATTGGGGAAAAAGTTTCCGAACGATGAATTCTTGATGCAACACTTCTTATACGGGGATTGTAGTAACTTGAGGCAAGTATTTTTATCGTTGAATCAACAGGTCCATGAAAATGTCATTCCCAACTAAGATACCGCGATCTCTGGATCGAACAAAACGATAATATTATTTTTTTTTTCTTTCTATGCACAAAAAACCAAAGACTCCACAAGAATTGAGCCATTAGTATAGAAAATTACTACCCCAAGTTTTATTGGACAGCTGTATTTTTGTTTCCGAACCTTGATTTAACCCTTTAAGCGGCATCGACGCCACAAGGCGCACATCAATTATTTCGCGATTGAGTCGATCGATTTTCACGAAAATTGATACCCCCGAGGTTTTCGAGATCGCCGATTACGATTCTGCCCTAAAAATGCATAAATTAAAAAAAGACGGATCCAATATGGCGGACAAAAATGCAAAAATTGATTCGAATCGGATGAAATTTGGGACTCAGGGGATTTTTAAGGTCGCCGATTACAAATCTGCTCCCAAAATGCAGAAATTCGAAAAAAAAACATGAGATATCCTCGTAGAATTTTTTTTTATCTTTGCCCATACGGCGTCTTACTTGAACATCGTTACGATGTACTAATTAAATTTATCAACCTCCTACGTTCATTATCGTTGGCTAATTATTTCGTTGGACTCTCCTTTGTTAGATTCATGAAAGTAGAGATATACCGGTCGAATTATTGGCAAATTGAAGAAAAAAAAATCATTTTCACAAATTTTTATCCATCGCTCGGAGTAAAAAATTTTTTGCACCATGAAAATATTAAATTTTACAGTTTTTTCAGTCTCGTACTAAACGTCATTGTGATGCTTTTGCAGGAATAAAATCGTGAGGAATAATTCGCATGACTCGATCTGCATTATCTCCGATGGGTAATTTTTTGTCTTTCTCCATATATATTGAAAGAGAAGAAAAAAAAAAAATTTCATACGAAAAAAAAAATCATTCTCTCTTCTGTGTAGCGACAGCGATCTTGATGTACTCGAGCGTTGCGAAAAATCCGAAACCTATTTTTCCGCCCAAAGTACGAATACCGAGAAGATTATTGATAACGAGACAATTGATCTCGACGAGACGTTTAATGCATTGATAGTAAAAATCGATCCGCTTTATATCGTTCCACCTCCGCTGAACGAAGTTTCGCAGGCCGTTCTGACACCGGAGGAAATCGAAAGATTCGATCACGCGTTCGCCGGCGGAGACGCGATGCAAAATTTCGATGTAAATCAAGAGAAACGTCCATGCAATTTGGAATATGAGCGGCTGATAAAGCCAAAACTGGAGCTGATAACGGAGAATGAGATAAGCGCCGCGTCCGGGAGACAGACCTTGAGCATTTCGAATGATCATCCGCAACGTCTGAGATCACCGAGAACTCGCAGGAGACGAGATACGATCGGTTCGAATAATACGGAAATTGTCGAAGTGAAGCAAGAAACGCGCGATAAAAGTCCGCGCGAAGCTCCGGAATTGTGTGACTTGAGAGTTATAACCGAGGCATCGGCGATCGGTTCGAACGATCCAACACCGGTCGCGTCGCCGACGAGCGAGAATGCACCTTCGCTTCCAACGGAAAGTCCTCCCGATCCGCAAGATACTTCGATCATCTTGGAGCTCGACGAAACGGAGGATTCGATGCCCATGATAGTTTTCAATGTCTTTAACAATGAATGCCGGGCTAAAAAGCAAAAATTGGATACGAGGAGAATGCACGAAGACGACGAAGATGCGCGCAGGGATGCTAACGGAGCTAAAGAAATACAGAACGTACGAGAAATACAGAACGTACGAGAAATACAGAGCGTACGAGAAAAACAGAGCGTACCAGAAAAACAGAGCGTACCAGAAAAACACAACGTGCGAGAAAAACAGAGCGTACGAGAAAAACAGAACGTGCGAGAAATACAGAGCGTGCGAGAAAAACCGAGCGTACGAGAAATACAGAACGTACGAGAAATACAGAGCGTACAAGAAAAACAGAGCGTACCAGAAAAACAGAACGTGCGAGAAATACAGAGCGTACGAGAAAAACAGAGCGTACGAGAAAAACCGAGCGTACGAGAAATACAGAACGTACGAGAAATACAGAGCGTACAAGAAAAACAGAGCGTACCAGAAAAACAGAACGTGCGAGAAATACAGAGCGTACGAGAAAAACAGAGCGTACGAGAAAAACCGAGCGTACGAGAAATACAGAACGTACGAGAAAAACATACGGAAGAAAATAATATCGGGTTGAGAGAGCAAAGAACGAATGAAAGCTACGACTCGGGAGATGACGATGAAACGGACAAGAGGAAGGATCGTGGGAAACTGAAAAAGCTGAAAGTTCCGAATAAATCGAGCCGTTCATCGAATTTGGTCGGAGCATCGAGAAAAAAACGTGAGATTTCCAACGAACCGGACGATACCTCGTCGGAGAGCGATCCGCAGTGGATAAAAACAGCTGATAAACGTCGCGGCAGTCCTTTGCATTGGAGCACCGAGGAAATTTTTTCCGACGAGGATTCGCATGGAATGAGACGCGACAGTCTGGACGAGGCAGGACCGAGCGGTATCCGTGATACGCCAAGATCCAATAACTCGAAGAAATCAAAAAAGGACATGACACCCAAAACCAAAAAGTAAGCGAAATTATTTCATTTCTTTTTTTTTAATCTTTGTCACTCGATTATATCATCGTCTCGTTCACGAGATTACACAGGCAGTATCGTCTACCTCATGCCCAATAATATTCATCGTTAATATAAAACAACAGAGCTGGGCAAAGTCCGGAAAGTACTTCAAGTACAAAGTACAAAGTACTCTAAGTATTTGAAGTACTCGTGTATTACAAGTACCAAGTACCGTAAATACTTGAAGTACCCAAGGTTTCCAAGTACTTGAAGTACCGAGTACTTGAAGTAAAAGTACTTGAAGTACTTAAGGTGCCAGGTACTTGAAGTATTGAGTACTTGAAGTACCAAGTACTTGAAGTAAAAGTACTTAAAGTAAAGGTACTTGAAGTACCAAGTACTTGAAGTAAAAGTACTTAAAGTAAAGGTACTTGAAGTACCGAGTACTTGAAGTACGTCAAAAATCAAGTATCAAATACTTTTCAAGATTTCACGGACATCTCGTAAGTTTTAGTACTTATTTTTTATTTGTTACGTACTCTTTAAACTCATTTGATTTTGATTCGAGTACTTTTTGTATCAACGCATATTTTCACATTGCGCGATTCACTCAGGCTAGGCAGATTTGAACCGAAATATTTAAACGAAGAATTATAAATCAAAGTCAATGCTCAATCTCTCATGGCACTATTAGTCGAATTCTCTCTCCATGTCAAATGGAATATAAGTACATATAAACATGTAACATAAATATAAAATATATTTTACATATCTTTTATAATTACCTTTCCTCTTAAAAATAGAGTTGGTTTCATTCGATTTTCACATAATTTGGCGTTGTTACACAAATTTTGGCGGTAAAAGTCAATATTTCGACTTTTTTTTAATTCCCAGACTTCGATTCCCGGAATAAATAGACTTTTTCGAAAATCGAGTAAAACTAAGCTACCTGTCTCAAAACTTAATATTTTCACTTTATAATGCCGTTGGTTTTGTTCAATTTCGATAAAAATCAACGGAGATATTGCAAATTCAATCAAAAAAGTCATTTTTACGATTTTTTCATGTTTTTTACCCTTTTACCTCATTTTTGACTAACTTATCCGACTTCAAGCAAAATTTCCGTAAGCTCACGTGATTCTGCATTAAAAAACACAAAGAATGAGCCCAAATTGAACCCTTTTTGTTAAATTTTATCGGAGATATGAATTTTTCAAAATTGGGGTGTTCGGTCACCCCGGGTTACCATAATAGGTAAAAAAAAATAAGGTTACCATTCTAGGATTAACTCGATTCGTCTCGCGGCATCGCTACGCGGAACGTTCCCTTAATTATATATTAAAAGGCATATTATACATGCGACCATTGGCAAAACGTATTCAAAAGTACTTGATACTTGGTACTTGAAAAAGTACTTGGAGTACATAAAAGTACTTGGAATTTTAAGTACAAGTACTTTAAGTACATGGCATGTACTTGAAATTTTAAGTACAAGACTTGAAGTACAGGTCAAGTACTTGAAAATTTAAGTACAATACTTGAAGTACTTTTGAAGTACTTTGTACTTCAAGTACTGTACTTCCAGTACATCGCAAGTACTGGGTACTTGAAGTACTGCCCAGCTCTGTAAAACAATAATACATACGAATATAAAAAAAGAATACGAATAATTAACGCGAATATTCATAGTTAATATAAAACAATGGAATGACGGATCGGGACAGATCTCCCATTCCCCCGTTCCGTGCATCCCGCTCATAACGTTCTTTTTTTTTCGGTGCCAAACGGTGTCTTTTTGTCCGAGTCAATTGTGCGAATTTGAAGGGTTTTTTTTTTTTACTATTTCTTCTAATAAAAAATTGTCAGAAAAAGATGATAAAAGGATAGCAGAGGAATCCGTGTTAGAAAAACGACAAAATCTATAAACGCCCAACGAAGCCCAAGTATAATAAAACATGGGACCCGAACGTTGCGCTGCGCGCTCTCGCGAGCCTATGTCCGGTAGAAGATTCGAATCTTAAAAAAGATTGTCCGAGAAGCTTGTTACGCCAATGGCACTCGCCGTGGCTAATAGAATCCAGACTCTTATAAAGATAGATAACATTGAGCGTTCGAAGGACAGATTCGAAATATCGAATCTGATCAAGACTTCCCGATCAGGCCAGTGTCAGTCTTCATTATTAATACGATATTTTGAAGAAAAGCTTCGGAAATATGTGTGGCATCGCGTTTAGCGGGGCATGCATAAAACAAAAGAAAGTCCGACCGTTCATGCGGCTATACCCGTGGATAGTGAGCTTATGTTTTGGCTTGTAACTAATAAACCGGATGGACGAACCTATTCAAATTTTTTGACAGTCATATTAAATATTTAATAAAGATCTGACATAAATTTTATGCGGGTGGTAGTATTTCAATGGAATTGACGGCTCAAACAAATATTGCTCCCATTTACTCTCGTGTATAAGCCAAATTTTTTAAAATTACTTTTACAAAAACGACACGGAGGATCGACTTGAAATTTGAGCAGTTCAAGTTTTATATATTTGTCACTTATTAAAAAAAAAAAAAATTGAGTTGATGGCATCATTTTCAAAAGTGGTATCGAAACTCGTTAACGGAGCCTCTGAGAAAAGACTGCGATAGTCTGTTTATTACTTTGAGAAAGCCGTTCAAAGCGGCAACCGCGCAGTCTTATAAGTTGCACGCCGCATAGCGCAGGGCATGCTGTGACCTCGACAGCTCTAGCCAAAAGAATAGATTTAAGTATTAATTAAATCAACGAGCAGGGTGATCCGAAGAGTCTCGGGTCTTTGCAAAATTTTATAATCGACCGATAGAGTCGAATAGGAGCAATTTTACTGCTGAATAAATTAAATTAAATCAAATGTTCTATGAAAAAAAAAAGAAGAAGAAGAAGAAGAAGGCTTAATGGAAAAATTGTTTATTATCTCTAAACATCTACCTATGTAATCTCGAGAACGAGACGATGATTCGATATTAAACGAACTTACCTGTTGTGAAGTTCTATCGTAATTATATCTGATGTCTCGTTCGAGAGATTACACCCCCACCCGGATGAAGACAAATATTTATTATTTTACTTTCTTCTCCCACCCATTATAAATAATCTATAAACATTATGAGGGCGACACGCACGGAACGAGGAAACGGGAAATCTGTCCCGATGTTTACAAAAAAACTTTGGGAGGGAGTAAATGCAGCTTTCTCTCTTTCTCGCATACATATTGACCTACCCAGAATAAAAACTGTAATTGATTTTTTGTTTTCTCATCGATGTTTCGAGAGATTGCAATAAAAAAAAAAATTTCATCTTTCTCGAACGTTCGTTTTCGCTTAGGTCCATCATTTCATTTATTTTACTAAATCTTTAAGCATCCGCACAAATATAGAGTCTGGTTTTTCCCCAAAATATCTTTGTCCCGGTATAAATAAAAAAATGAAAAATTGTATTACGGTCTTTCAGGTCTCGCATATTTTCTCAATATCGGGAATTGATAATTTCAAGATTTTACAATAATAGTCTCCTTTATCTTTGCTTGTTTGCCTCTTTTTTTTTTCAGGCTGACCAAGAATCAACGCTGGCCATCTACCCTCAAAGCACAGACCGGAGAAGATCATAAGCGTTCGTTCTGGTGAGTCGATAATTCGCCACCTAATGTTATTTTTTTCTTGGTTAAGAATATTCTGTACCCAAAAAAAAAAGATTGCAACTTCAAGGTACTCGGGCTTTGTCTCTGTTAAAAAATAAAAAAAAAAAAAAGTGATTGTCCGTACACGGCAACGACACCTCATGACGATTGAAATTATATAAATTACATTTATCTTTCAGTCGAAAGCCCTTCTCTGCCACAGAACGGAAAATAATGCTGCGATGGCTGTTAAAAAAAAAAGTCGTCAAAATGGCAAAGGGCTTGGTCGTTTGGAAAGAGTTTCTTCGACACGGCGTAAGTTTTACGATTGCAATCACGAATTATCTTGCCTCTCAAATTTTCATTCTTCGTCGAATTATTATAAAATTACTTTTTTTTTTTTTTTTCTTTCTCTTTCGTTTCCAGTACTTGACGCATCGAACTCCGCAATCATTGCAGAACCATTTTCAAAAGCACATTCTACCGAATATCGAACAGGCCAGTTTTTTGACTGAACATGAAAGGGATTTATTTCTGGCTCTTCGACCCTCGTAGTAAACGAGAACAGAGGGCGGAAAAAAAAAGTACGTGATATCAATACATTCGGTTGAAGATTTTTTTTTTTTTTTTTGTACTACAAGTTAAAAACTATTATTATTTCTATTAAATTGATCGTATATTTTTTTTATTTTTTTTATTATTTCACTCAGCGAATAGTCCAATCGATGAGATTTTTGCGATAGTTTATCATTTATTCACGGTATAATCTTCTTTTCCACGATCTTTAGACATTACAGATGCCTTTATTTTGTATTAATAATTATTAGCGAAATAAACAAGTGCAAGCAGAGTTTCAATGAATTTTCGGACACAACTGAATCGCAAAGGTCTCTAAAGCTCTTTTATTCCCCTCCCAGTAACGATATACCCATTTTTCTTTGACTCCCGTCTCTATCTCGAAAAAAAAAAAAAAAACGAAAACAACTTTTGCCGTGATCCACGATTAATTTTTTTTTTTTTCAAATAACTTTTTTTCAACAAATCGGCATCGGGATGTTTCGACACGGAACGATATTTTTTTTTTATACAAGATTTATCACAAAACTCGAATTCGTCAATTACGTATGGGGAAAAAAAAAATTAAAAATTTCAAATTTTCATCGAATCATCAGCACCGACGATTTGTTTCATCTCTCAAAGTGTCAAAATGTGAACCTCGAGATTCGTCTCCTCGTTTTCTTCTTGATTGGGTTCTCCTGATCTTTGAGAGAACATTTTATGATTTTTCGTGCCATACTCGCTATTTGTTTCACCTCGCGGAGAAATGAAGCAATGTGGCTTTTCTTCAATAATACAAATTTCATTGCTGGGAAATTTTTTTTTCTAGCGAAAGGTCTGGGCAGCGTAAAATTTTTATTTAAAAAAAAATCATATTCGTGATGAAGATTAAAAAAAAAAAAAATTCACGACTCACGGGTGTAATTGAAAAAATTAAATTTTCTCGCGAAATATCTCTCTCTCTCTCTCATTCCATTTCATCTTGTCTCGATTTCGAGCACGACGAGGAACAGATCTTTCGGTAAAACTGATAAATGCAGAGCCTGGCTTGCGTCACCAATGCGCAATTTGTCATACTGTCGTTGCATTGATCATTCCCGGATAAACCTATGAAATAATTTAGAAAAATAATATTAATTCTTCGCATAAGTAAAGAAAAAAAAAAAAAAACGAAAATCAAAAACATAAATTTTTTTTTTTTTTTACCATTTGTCGATTCCGGATCGTTCCGCATGTATCTCGATCTCGTCGATAGCTCGCCATCGCGCAGTTCGATCGTTCCTTTGCACGGATAATCGTTGCAAATTTTTCTCGATTCCGGACGAGCCGTGTCGTTGCATTTTTGAAAAATTTCATCGGTTTCAGGACCGTTAGGATTGAGGCACGTCGTAACGCGGCTCTGGATACCAGTTCCACAGGAACGCATACACTGTGAGTTATAAAACGAAATAATCAGAGAATCGGCATTTTCGTTTGTTTATGCCGAAATAAAAGGTACATTGATTTTTTTTTTTTTTTTAATTATATAAATTTCAGCCTTACTTCGGTCCAGTCGGATGTGTACCAGGTCGCTTTACACGGTGGCCCCTTTGCACGATTTTCTCGTCTCGGGTTTCAGCGGAGGACAATTCATGTCGAGGACCATTCTCAATGAACCTTGAAGCGTCGTAACGCAAGATTGCTTCTCTCGTTTGTTCACCGAGATCACAGCCCGCCGAGCACTGATAAGACTTTTTTTTTTCGTTTTTTTCCTTTTTTTTTTTTCACATTATCGTCATTTGATACATTAATCGGTAAAAAGTCAATTGATAAACGTTGATATTATTCATTGTCAAAAATTGAGCAACTCTTGGTGAAGTAAATTTTTTAAATCTTCATTTAATTACAGCCCATTATGTTGAAACGAATAAAATCATTTGTAATGTAAATTCGATGGACCGAAGTCCGCAAATTTTCAAAAACCATTGCAAATGATTTTTGTTTTTTTTTGTTTTTTTTTTTTTTTTTTTTAATGTTAAAAATTCATACTTGTCGATTTATTTTTCAAACAAATGGGTAAAATTTTTTTTTTTTCTTCTCACCCGAGTCCACGGTCCGGTGAACCATTGACCGCTTTCTTTTTTTTTTTTTTTTTCTCGAGCATGCTCTCATTGATTCCGAGCGTTTATTTTTATCGCAATTTTTTTCATTCTTTGCCTCGTTATTTTTCGCCATATCGTCATTCTTTGCGTAACTTTGCGCGTTTGAAAACCCTTGCCGCATTCCGCTGAGCGCTGCGACAAAGTCAATCGAGATTCTCATTGAAAAATTGTTTTTCGTTGTATACGAAGAATTTGAGAAAAATATATATAAGTATGTAATAAAAGAAAAATCAAAAAGTCAATGGCGTAGAAGGATTTATTCTTCTTACCTGTTGCGACCACTCGGTGCGCAGCCAACGTAACTCCGTAGATTCGAATATTGCGTTGGATCGTTGAGGCTCGTCTTTTGGGCAAACGCCCGTATCGCAGGTTTCCTCATCGGACGGAATTTCCAATGACGGGCAATGACCGTCTTGCGTTATACACGTTACCGTACGCGTTCTCTTTCCTATTCCACAGGACGTCGAGCACTGAAATAATTTTTTTTTTTGTTTTTCCCCAAATTAAAGAATCGTAGATTTTTTTTTTTTTCGTTTCAAATTGAATTGGAAAAAAAAAAAAAACTACTACGCCGCATGAATTATCAGGCTTTTTGATGCCAGAAAATGCATTGATTTAATTTTTCAATGATTAGGAGCTTAATTTGTTTCGAGAAATTTGTCATTTCTTCTCGGAAAGTGGGGGAATTTTTTTTTTTTTTTTTTTTTTCTCTCTCGGCTTCTCGAGTAGTCGAAGCTGGAATGAAATTTTTGTTATCCTTCGATCGAAGGAAAAAACTTAAAATTTATGAACAATCCAATGGAAGTATAAAGTATGGAAAAAAAAGTTGTGAGAATTTTGTTTGGCATTACCGATGACCATTGACCGGTCTTCCAGTGCGGCGTAACGCTGGAAATTTTTGGGTTTTCGACGATGAATCTTCTTTCGCTCTCGCAAGCCGGCATTATACAAGTCTCGTTGTCCGGCAAAAATTTCGATTCCATGCAAGCACCGGCGAATACTCTAACCGTCAACAAATCGTTTATTTTTTGTACGCAGTCGTACTCTCTTATCCGTATACCATTGCCGCAGCTCACGGAACATTCTGACCATGTTCCCACACGCCATTTTCGTTAAAATAATAATAATCATGATCATTGATTAAAAATAATTAATCGATAATTAATCGTTGATAAAAATGAAATTAATTCGATTTTTTTTTTGTTTAATGATATGCAGCGAAGTACTTTGGTGGGCATTGGCCAACGTTGCATCGCGATTGACCGTCCGGCGGTTTTTCCAAGCCGTGGCATCGTTTCGCCGGCACGTGAGATTGACTGTGTTCGCGTAAGATGCAAATATAAATTCTCGTTTGAACACCTTTTGAATGAGAAATAAATTAATTCCATTCGCCTCTTCCGATCTTTCAATCGTCATTCGATAAAACGGAAACGAAAAATTTTTATGAGAAAAAAATTTATAATTAAAAAAAAGAAAAGAAAAAAACAAATAAACATGACTCGCCTCCGCCGCAAGTCTTCGTAAAAAATGTTTTCCCTGACTTCCTCGCCCGGACGAACGATCCTTCGTTCCTCCGGGTGGGACGTATCTGTACACGATTCCGGAATTTGGTTCTTGATACAAGAGCTGTTTTGGAAATTATTCTTTCAAAAATTAAATCTTTTGATATAAAATTAATTAAAAGAAGAAAAAAAACGTATTGAAAGATTCGTTTCTCGAGCCTCGATTTAAGGTAGTCCCCCTCCCTAGTCATGTGATCGACTATTTTTTGGCAAAAAAATTGTTGGAGAAAGCTGTAAAATCTGACAACACGTAAAAAAGTAGTCAGAATTTATAAAAACTGTGGAGATGTCGAAAAAATTTATCTGTTATTATTGTATTTTCGGCTACATTTCGAATATAAACATCTAGGAAATTCTTAGTTGGCTTATTGGCCACTTGGCGCTTCGTATGCCCTCGCACTCAAGATGTCTCTAGTCTTCTTGCTCGCACTGCAAGTTTTGGCGCTGGGCTCACTTCGCTCCGTGACCTCAGCCAAACTGACGAAGAAGAAAAATAGAAGAAGAAGTTTAGTTGTTAGTTGTTTAGTATACTGAGAAAAACTCGGGGATCTGGAGGAAGTGATTTATAATGTTTCTCTACGATGGATCGCTAACGAGCAGATATTTTATATCTTTATATTCATGGTGGGCATGTGTTATGATTCTTCAGATGTTGAGCTTCACTTGGTTTACAGGAAGAACTCGTGTACGCTGCGAGGTAAATTTTATTTTGTTTTACTCATCTCAAAAGTTTGGGTGTTTAGGGCCAGAGACTAGTAGTCTAGTAGTCTCTACTAGTCTGCTTAGGCCCGGTTCCACAATCGTGGTTTAAAATTTAAACCTGGTTTAAAGTCGCTAAAGATTGCCTGCCATTGGCTGAAATCAAAGTTAAACTCAGTTTAACCCCTAAACCTGGTTTGTGGAACCGGGCCTTAGAGCTACGTGAATCTGACCGGAGATTTTTACTTTTAATTTTTTTTTTTGTTACAAAGCGGCGGTTGTTCGGTTAATTAAAAGGTTCGTCAGTCATGTCGTTTCCCGGAAACATCGAAAAAAAAATATAAACGTTTACTTGGCCGAAATTTTTTTATTTCAATCGCATTAACCCTCCACGGTCACGAGGGGTCCAAATGACCCCATGCACTTGCACCTTTAAACCAAAATTACTATAAGCTGTTGGCGGCCAAGGCGACTGGCCTTCCTTCTAACAGTGTATTGGGGTTCCTTTTGTAAGTAGAGACTAGAGTCGGACGAATCGCTGCTGCAGTTGCTTCGTGGTAGTCGATGCAAGAAGATCATGCACGAGCTCTGGTTAATTTGGCCCCCGTGTGACCAGGAAGTAAGTTTTTCGTGAAAAGTGGTAGTTTTTTGTTTTCCTGTGTGAGATTGCTTTACGTAATGTAAGTATGACTATGAGAATCGTAAAATTTTTTTCTGTCAAGTTCATACGTATAATTACTCGAAAATTTATATTATAAAATCGAAGTAAAAATAATTATAAAAAACACTTTGTGACATATATCGACATAATATATATTATTCTTTCGCACAGTAACGACACCTATCCACGGAACTCATCAATCCGTGACTTGTGATAACTGGTTCACTTCTATTCCGTTGATGCAACGTTTGCTGCAACCTCCCTTAGACATGACAATCACCGGCACAATCCGAAAAAATAAGGGCGAAATGCCGGTAGAAATAAAGGTAGCTTCCAATCAACCCCTAGCTACAGCTTTTGTTTTCTTGCCAGACCTCGTATTGTTATCACACACGCAAAAAAAAAAAATCGTGTTAGTTGCTTCATCATGTCTGCGAACAACTATGATAACAGACGCTGTAATGTATTGAAGGACGAATAACCAGAGACATGTTTACCGTAGAGAAGCTTTATTCTGACTGATTGTCAACAGAGCTTGGGGGTCTATCTCTATCCTTTCCAGACGGCACGAAATGTTTCAACGTTTCAGATTCATAACATAACTTCGAAATATTTCTGAAATGTACCTGAAATATGTCAATTGCAATATAACACTTTCGATATTTCTAAAATTTTTCAGAAATATGTCAATTGTAATATAAAATTTTGGATATTTGCGAAATATTTCTGAAATATGTCAATTGCAATATAACATTTTCGATATTTCTGAAATATTTCCAAAATACGTCAATTGCAATATAACATTAGGGATATTTCCGAAATATTTCTGTAATATGTCAATTGCAATATAACTTTTTCGATATTTCTGAAATATTTCCGAAATATGTCAATTGCAATATAATATTCGGGATATTTCCGAAATATTTCTGAAATATGTCAATTGCCATATAACATTTTGGATATTTCCGAAATATTTCCAAAATATGTCAAAGGCTGCAGTGTACTTTCACCATAAATGGTCACAGCCCCCATAACTACAACCGTCTCGTTTTCGATAAGGAAAATCCGAACCAGAAATGGATTGGTCTTGATTTATTCTTTGAGTTGAGTGGTTGGTCTGAAAATTAAAGGTCACAATTGTAATTATTTCTCATGGAAATTCTGTATCGTATTTATCACTTTTCTTTAATAAATTGTTAACTAATTTTACTCTCAATTTGAATTCACATTCTTCGTTGGAAAAATCCCGAACAAATTCCTGTATTGGTTAATTATCCATATTTTCCGATACAGCAGAGTCGTTGCTCATGATCTTAAAATTGATTGCCTAAATAATTCACAACGAAAAAAATCGTATTTAAAAAAATCGAACGAAGTACGTGGTGAGTTCGTGACAGGTACACATACCTTGCCTTTACACACATTTTATATACCTTGCCTTTGTTGCATACTTTGCTCGAATTTTTTTTCAATATGAATTATTTTTTTGCAAATTCTTTAAGCAATTAATTTTCAGATCATCAGAAATGGTTCCGATTTATATATGAAATATAAATCCTCACAAAGTTGAAAAAAAGATACATAACAATGATAGATTTATTTGACGATCTTTACGTTGCATGATTTGAATTTATTTGAAAACTTTTCGTAAGAGTAGACAAAACGATGCAGGTAAATGGTGTTTGGGTTGGGTGGGGGCTTATAGTCTTACAGTCGCGATTATAGTCTTATCGTCTTAAAAATCAAACACGTTTTTTTTTTTTCTCCAAAGACGATTCACAGCGAGGAAGATAGAATGTGGCTGAAGAATCCTAAGGTGAAACTGTATCCCAGTGGAGGTGGCCATCCAGAGGTGGACCGTCTTCGATCTGGCCACATCAAGGACTTAGCGGTGATAGTGCCATATCTTCTGATCACCCCAATCTGGCTCAATACCGATCCAAGCCATTTCCTGGTCAACATTCTATTACGTTTGTTTCCTATCTCTAAAATATTGGAAACCTTATTGTACATGAAAATTCTTGAAGCACCAAAAATGTGTTGGCGTATCATGCTCATGATCAGCTATACGGTTCTTGTGTACATAAGTATCGCTAACATAGTAAAAAATACTGCTAAATTCTAATTTTAATACTGCAACAATTATTTGCAAATTTCCATTTATACCACACAACGCATGCGAACGTACAAAACTGCCTCAATTAGAAGGGTGCACAAATTTTCGTTTACTACCTGTAGCGTATAATTATACTTAGCTGTAAACTTGGAACACATGTAATCGGCGTATTATTGAGTATGTATGCAATGAACTATAGGGCACACAAGAGTGGGGATATAGTATCTACTTTAAATTATACCAGTCCGAATAAAGGTTTCATGTAGTAAACATGCCAGCTCAACACCTCGTACTCCCAATATATTACAGTGGTGACGAGGTATAAAAGACCCACGTGCATAAAAGGGAAAGTACGGATTTACGGAATGAAACACCATGACGGATAATAAAAGAACCGTATGGGTACAGGGTTTATCAAAAGAAGAAATTTTAAGTGAAGTGCAACGTCAAAACGTGACAGTATCTGATAAACTTAAATTGAACGAGCTGAGACGAATTTTAAGACGGGCAGTTAAAGAAAGCGAGAACGTGGAAGAAATAAGCTCAGAGGTGGCAGTGCTATAGGTAACAAGTAAGTGAGTGATGTAACAGCAAAAGAAACTGACGAAATATCTGCTTAAAAAAAAACGCAAAAATGGAATACAGGGCCAATATCGAGTACAAACTACGAAAAAATGACTGAGAGGAGCATATTGAAAGAAACGAACTTTATTTTGAGCGAACGAAATCACCGACGAAGGCAATAAAAGGGCTATTCTACATACAAAAATAGACGCTGAGACGTACAGTAAGGTAAAAAAAAGTGTTCGTACCGAAGGAACTAAAAGAGACTTCACTGGCAGACATAATCGCAACAATGGAGACAAACGTGAAACGAAAAGAAAACGAAACAGTTGTAAGACAACGTTTTCACAATTTAATAAACAAGAAAAAAGATGAAACGGTTATTCAGATCTGGAATCATTGCGCGCATCGGCAAAAAACTGTAGATTTGCGGACGGAAATGAGGCATTACCAGACCAATTTTTAACTAGAACTCACAACGGACAAATTAAAACGGCACTATTCAAAATCGAAGAACTCAGCTTGAATAATGCAATCGCAACCACCACAGCGATAGAAGAGGCAAATAAAGCTATTGACAAACTGGATAACAGTTCAAAGGAAAGTGACGACAACAAGGGCGATGACGAGGCTGAGATGAATCTATATAAAATTCAAACATGAAATCAATGCGAGCGGCAACGTAAACGCACGACAATCGGTCAAAATCATCTTGCAACGAGAGGACGATACCGAGGTCATCGAGATCAACGGAGGATGAACTCAAGATTCCAGTGTAACCTGTTGCGGCAAGGCCAACCCCGAGAAGAATTACCGTTAGCACAAGAATAGCACCTGTAACAGTTATGGTAAAGTAGGCCATTCACAAGAAATTTGTAAAGCACAGAAAAAGGGAAAAACAAAAAATGTTAATACTGTCGAACATGATACTTATAAAAGTTATAAGTATTTTTATAGTTATAAAACCGACCTTGATAGCGAGGGTGAGAACTATCAGAGAACTATGAAGATTTGTTTTCAATAACCTTTGTTGATAGTAAAAACTTTAATTCAGTTAATATGCACCTGTGTTATTTCTACATGAACCACCCGCTTCTTCAAACCTCGATAACTCCGACAATTTGGTCAGTTTTTTTAAAATGCAACCGAATGCTATTACAAAAAATAAGCTCCTCAATTATTATCTAAAGAGAATTTTACAATATTTAACAAGAAAAATTGAAGAAAAATAATGCGATTTTAATGGGAAGTTGGGTGTACGTATGTAGGGGGATGGATTCCACCCCATAAACGACGTTTTTTTTTTCAAAAAAATGCAAAAAGATTTGTTCTCTACTTCTTTCAGTTCTTTCAAATGCAATTAAAATACGAACAATGATTTTTCTGTTACAAAAAAATCCGCAACTTCCAGCCCCTATAAATATTGATTATTTTACCCCGTTAAAACTGGACAAATGCACTTTTTATAATTTACTAAAAGCATTATTACCCAATTGGTTTCATTAAAATATCTCAACTAGAAATGTGTGAAACTGCGAAAATACCGCTTTCTTTGGGAAAGGGATTTCGCCCCTTGAAACCATATTTACGTTGATAAAAAAATACGTATCGCTCAGATTTTGATCAAGAATAACATAGCTAAAAATGAACGAGATCGGAGGGGGGGGGGGGGGGGGGGCACTTGGGGGGTTGT
The DNA here is from genome assembly GCA_963564615.1 of Rhorus exstirpatorius. Lineage (NCBI taxonomy): Eukaryota > Metazoa > Arthropoda > Insecta > Hymenoptera > Ichneumonidae > Rhorus > Rhorus exstirpatorius. The sequence goes on along the minus strand of OY751318.1, from coordinate 34,349,307 downwards.
TAATAATCCAAAAATCAGTGTTTCAAAATCTGCGAACATACATTTTCTTATTTTACCGCTAGGTCCATAGCATACCCAACTACCATCGAACTGTCATCGTGTCACCACGACTAACGTCAATATGCACTTCACGTCGCCGTCACTTTCCCATGTGCCGTCACTTGGGCGACATGACATACAGCCGCCATACTGTGAAAAACTTTGCCCGAAAAAAAGCAAATCTTGAATAAACTGACATTCGACAATATAAATGTATTTAATGCTGCATTATATTCTTCTAAATAGTCTATTATACTTTTCGAGATATCATAGGACATCGTGAAACTTGATAGCACCACAAGAGTACTAATTGATCAATCAATGGATATCGTTTACGCGATTATCGTGCACTTTCTATCATTTCGTTGGCTTGAGATTGATGTTTCGAAGCATGCAGAGGTCCCGGGCGGTAGCCTTGCGCCCGGCTATTGTCTGGATGTCATACAGCTTCAGCAGTAATTCGCTCGTGAATAGTTCGGGCAGTGCTTTCAGTAAGCAAGGTACCTGGAAGTACAGAATCGAGCATAAATGAGATGCAAATGAAATAAATAAAGTAAATAAAATGCCTTTTACCAAAGTCTGCGGCATTCCCTCGAGAATAACTCGGGACCTGTCTTTCCCGCATTGCACCATCAGTTGGAAAAATTGGAGAATAAAGTGCGTCTGTTGAGATACGTCGCCGTCTCTTCTGACGAGGAAGGTAAAAGTTTTGAAAAGCCCATCGAGGGCTGTCAGGAGGGGCTCACGAAGGACTGCTCTTTGACTGTTTGGCTGGATCTGAGCCTGCGGTGAGTTAGTGCCAAATATAGGATTCGCATCGCCCGATTCGTTCAGGCGAAGAATCTTGTTGGCCGGACCGCATAAAGACTCAAGTTCTTCGGCTTCGAGTTCACCGCGCGTTCGTTTTCTGCTGGCGCTTCGCGGCGGTATAGAATTGCTATACTCGAGGTTTGATAAAATACAATACACGCAAAGTTTTGCGAGTTCAGACGACTGGGGCTCTATCAGTTCTTCGCTTCTGGAAAAAAAAAAAACAAATGATCCTATTTGTCAAAAGTTCACTCAAATAATTTTTACATCCTTTCAAGAATAAATGAAAAGTATCAGGCACAATGCAAATATTAGTAACATAAACGCATTTATGTAGATCCATTTTTTTCATATCATGAAATGCATATTAGACGGTTATTTCAATTTTGACGAACCAACTTTATTTCACAATTATCCTTAATGTTTCATAATTTTTTATAGAGTCGGTCCGAATTCTATAAGACCTCTCATTTCCTGAAAACAACATGCTTGCATACATTCATTTTGCTACTTCGTAGAGGAACCTTTTTGTTTAAGAACTTTTTTCACCATATGCCAGAGAGTTAAAAAATTTCCAATCACTCGGAAAATGTGGCTTTCAAAATTTGGGGATAAAATCTGTGTGGGCAGGCATAGATATTTGTCGGAGCGGCGCGTTACGACCTGTGATTAGCTTCATATGTGATACGCATGATTGTTCAACTATGGACGGCACTTCTTGGCACGATTTTCAAAATCATTTCAACATAGAGGACTCTGCGCATCGCTCGTTACCGATATTCTGTTTCACAAAAGAACAATTCATTATACTGACATTATTACAAACCAGTACAAACACAAATATTTCGTGGCTTCATCGTGTTTGCAACGAGGTGACAAATTGCAGAGACTTTCTTGTATACGCAATAGCATCACAAAGCGTGCGAAAATACGAGAGAGAGAGAGAGAGAGAGAGAGCTGCCTAAAAAGTAACAGCGTCGAATAATTCATATAACGAATTACCTACTTGTACAAAAAATTGACAATCTATTGATACATCATTTGGATCACATCATTGAAACTGTTATAGCCCGTAAAGAATAAATCCTTTTCTCATTCTATAAAAGCATTACGTATATTTAAGTGAAAATGTATATTCAAAAATTCAATAAAGAGAAAAATTATGAATTATTATTATTTCAATAATAATAATAATAATAATCGGACCACTATAGCGAGCCCGCAGAACTCTTCCGCCACCACTTCTCCCCACTATTACTCCCGACCACGCTCGAAAAGAGGCTTCGACATGGGGGAAAGTAGAGGGGATAGGAGTGGGGGTCACCATAGTGGTCCACATACTACTGATAACATTCATAGATTCCCATTTTACAGAAGTGTATATAATTGCGAGATAAATAACCGAGTTCATATGATTTTCACCTCTCTTCTCTTGATCCTGCCAATGATGACAATTTCTGTCGTCACCTAGACAGATTGATGAGGAAAAAAACTGAGGAAATGCCGACTTCCACGGAAAATCTTTTACATAAAGCCCCAGAGCACAAACTCACATTCCGACGTTATACGACTTCCTCTAAGGTCAAATTAAAACATCCTCGTTAACCCATCCCGTACGAACTGAAGACGAATTCAACGAACAGTTTCAATATAGATAAACTTAATCCTATCATTCTTCGGTTATGTCGTTTATTCGAAATAAATATGCGAATACGCTTTTCGACCTAAAAAAATGTCAGAATTCTCCGAAAATATAAATCGCCAAATTAACAAATGAAAGCGTTATTTGAAAGCCATGTCCTATGGCCATGTATGATTGTCAAAGAATCGATTCCCTGAAAGGCAACGTTTTAAAATTCAAGATAAGTGACTAATAAATCGACTTACTGCAAAGAATTGTACAGGTACCGTGGAATTACGTGATTCAGAAGATCGAGTGTGCAGTTCTCGATATCAAGATGGAATATGGCAAATATAAGATCCACAGCCTGATTTAATTCTTCCTGGTATCGGTAATTGAGGCCTTCCTTGACAAGATTTGAGACGAACCACGAGGATCCGCCGGTGTTCAATAAAGATTCGAGAGTTTGAGTTGCCTGAATATTGATCCAGCCTCGTTTTTGTATATCCATCCAGACAACTTTCAACTGTTCCAGTATGGGCTGGCGCGATATAACGCTAGAATAAAGATAAAATAATAATATCACTCGATTGTCTTCACGATTACCTTGTATTTTTAAATTTCGTTATTCACTTGTGAGCCATTGAAAGTGCCTTTGTCTTGGACTGCGTCGGTGGATGAACATCGTACTGCATCTTTCGAATTATTTGAAACATCAAACTAGACCTGAAAAAACATATTCGTAACGAAATAAAAATATTAATAATACGGACAGTACCGGGCGCTTTGGTGCCAGTGCCTAGCATTTAGCCTAGCATTTAGTTGCTTCGAATTTTCCACCATGCGACACTTATCTTCGCCGCAAGAGGCGCCTATGGGGCTTTCCCCCTTTTTTTGCACTTCTTCTACGCCGTAACATTTAACAGACGCTCAGCGATGCTCAACGCGAGAAAACGAATAAAACGATTAAACGCGAATATGTGCGAGTATATTCATTGAAACCGCAATTTCGCGAATTAAATAAAAGATAAAAATACGTGCCAAGCACACTACTGAACGAGAGCTGCAATAAAAATTAGAGAAACCAACAGGCGCGTTGAATTGCTTCTATCTGTCAGAATAAGTCTCATGTACTTCGTGTGTGTGAAAGAGAGAGAGAGAGAGAGAGAGAGCGATAGATTGAGCGTTGTCTTATAATTGCGCACGCATACGGCCAGTAGCCATTATCACATTAGTCAGTAGATCGTGATCGATACGAAAAGAAACACGTTTAATTGTATTTTCCTGGAAATAAATCATTTTGTACCAGGTAAGAGTTAGAGAGGAACTTTGCAGTGGTTGCTTGACCAATTAGAAAAGGTAATAATTGAAAAAGATACCAACGTGTCGTGTTTGAAGTTATCTTGCATCTCGTCAGTAGGCAGCGGCGTGACAAACTGTTGAACCATGTTCATAGGTTTAAGCAGAGCATCCTGATGTGTAATGCTCATGTGAGCACATAGCCAAGCGGCTGCGCAAACGGGAAGACAGCACGCCGTTGATCTTAGACCGTCGAGAGCGCACTTCACGTCGCATGCTCCGACAACTCCGCTCTCCCAGGCGCACAGCAATTCTTTCACCACCCCCATCGCACTTTGGCAGGCAACGTGCCATTCCACATTGCTCGACTTTCGATCGGAATCGCCGGCATTTATTTGACTGAGCAGAGCATCCACCCGCGAAGAGTCAACCACTTGTAACATCTTTTGTGGTGATTTTGGCTTATCACGCTCTGGCATACATTCACGGGCCCATTGTTCGAAGAAAGAATCTCCGCCTTCCTCTAATACGATCTAAAAAGGAGATTTAGGTGTTTTTAGGATTGTCATTGTAGTTTTGTGATATCAAGCTTAAAAACAAATGATTTAATGGAAATGCGATGCTCCAGAGCACTTTGCTATGGACAACAACCCGGACGGGTATCAAGAAAGGAAAAAGAAAACAAGGGAAGGAACGTAAAAAACCTGAAAAAGTATAATATGACGATACTAATAATAAAAAATCAAACTATCAGAGATCCGCTCGTTCGTTACGCATCATTGCATTACGACGGCACATCTTACTAAAAACTTCAATTTATTACAACCACTGAGAAACATGAGAATTCTTATTGCGTGATATTTTCTGAACGAAAACTTTCGAATGCTATGCTCGCGCAATAATTGTCAAATAATATTATGAAGACATAAATAGGTAGCTGAAAGCTGTAACCGTTCGGTTACGCGCAGTCAACACTCCACTGTGGACTCGCCTGATTATTTTTAGTGTCAATTATGGTAAACAATTATGTTTCCGACATTAAGAATGGATTTTCAAAAGATACTTTCCAATTATTAAGGACGAATTATTATGTCGTGCCAGACGTAAGGGCAGCTAGTGTTAAAGCAGAATAAAGCAACGAAGAGATGAAAGGAGGTTTAGCAAATAAATAAAATAGGCTTTGAATACTCGTAGAATATTTTTTGATTTATATAACGCTTCGAATATCGGTTCGTACAGGCCTTCGTACAGGCCCGGAGACTTTGCAACGTTCGGCCCAAAATTCGAATAACACTTTTTCCTAACAGCTAGTAATAATAAATAAAATACTCAATGAATCTTAGCTTGCCCGATATAATAACGATGTTAATATACTACTTATACGATGTTTTCGCAGTAGACAAGTAAATATCAAGAAAGTAAAATCCGCTCTAGTCTATGTAGTATTGGGCTAGTTCAGGTTCGTTTTGATCGCGTCATAGAATATTCTGTGGATCGTTAATATTAGAGTATCCAGTAGCAGGAACTTGATTTCTCATATAAATATAAGATATAAAGAAAAAGAGCGAGCAGTGGCCCAGTTGGTCCGACTCTGGACTGCCACGCAGGCGGCCAGGGTTCGATCCCGCGGCCGGCACCAATGGATTTTTCCAGATGCTTTTTCTGCGAGCTCGGTGGTTCGAAACCCACCTTAAATTGTAGGTTCTCACAAATACACTGGGCCAATTAGCAATGAGGTTGCAAAAATCGAGAGAGAAAAATAGTGTTCCGTAAATGAACAGAAAAACTAAAATAGTGGGCCCAGTGTAAAAATTGATATAGTGAATGAAAGTGTTGTAAAAAGCCGAAAATGCTATGCAAGTAAAACTTACTACTACTATAAGATATAAAGAACAACTTACATCAGATCCATAAGTCTGCACGATAGAGCATAGAATAAGGAATGATATATCGAAGAGCATCGCTGGTATGGCTGCGTTCTTTCCAGGCACCGCTTCGTTCATCTTGCTGCATTCGTTGAATTTAACGAGTTTCGTTACGAAATTTTTGAGTTGTCCCTCAACGGTTGCGACGGCTAGCATAAGGTCTAAGCTCTTGCCGTTCAGGACTTGGCACAACATGCTCAAAAGAGCTTCCTGAATTTTTACGTAATCAGCATCCAGAGTTTTGAGAATGCCAGCTAGAGTTGGCTCAGCTCGGACGATCACTTTCATTATTGACGAGGTTGGTGAACTCGAAGATTCCAATTTTTGCAATACCGCCGCAACACCCTCTCTGGAAAGTTAAAACAAATGTTCCGGTTAAATAAATCTAATACGATATAAATAATACTAATACTGTCTGTGTTGGCCTTCAAAAAGTCAAACCAGTATATCTCGAGAACGACTTGACCGCTTTCATTGAAACTTCACACACACACACACACTTCGAGCATCAAACCTCCTTCGTTTGCTGCAATTTTCATTGAAATTGCTTGAAGGCTATAGAATTTACAGGATATTAAAATTATAGAAATATGTCTGTGATTGCTCTAACTTTCCCAAGTTTCGAGGCATCGGGCTAAATTTTTTTTTTTTTCACGAATAGATTACCATCAAAGGACAGTTGGATTTGAATTTGGCTAAAATCGATAGCAGGATTCATGCTTCATGAAATTTTCAATTAAAGAGTCTTCGCCAGCTCTGCGCAGCAATGGCGCAGTCTTCTGCGCCATTTGCAAGTTTTAACTAGCAGTTTTTCTTTTATTACCTTCGACTGCTAAGCTGCTTGACGTGCTTCTCGGTCACGAGATTTACTTTCTGAAACTCATTCAATAAACACTCGACGCTGTTGCAGGAACAAGTGGCATCCATTATATCCAAGAGGGGCTTGAACTGTAGAAGAAGCTCAAAAGCTTCGAGCACATCTTGCGAGTATTCGAACTTTTCGTCCGGCGCTGAAAAAGGACAAAAAAAAATGTATTACTCACTCAGTCACGTACGAACTGTTTTACAAACGTTCAACGGGGAAGCAGGTGTTAACGAATGGAATAGACATAGAAATAAAAAGGGACGGAACGTAAAAACTCAAATTGGGAAGTGAGCGACCCGATAAAACTGCTCCCTGTAATATTAAAATTCTTGCGAGGAGCCCTAAATAAGTGTCCCGATTCTATTGTCTTTTTCTGCACATATGTTGTCGTTAATGGTTTTATGGGGTGAAATTGACCCTGAAAGTTGGACATTTCATGGTGTGGTTTTGGAGTTGAATATAGTGGCGCCTTATTCGTTTACGGCAGGATATAAAAATAGAAATAAAAAACGCCAAAGTGTTAGCAGCACGATGAAATTTAATTGACGATAATGTTTACAAACGAAAGTTTGTACCTCAAGATCAACCAGCTTAAAATCTGAACGAAGACTGTCGATTACCTGTAGATATAGGGCAATTTTGCCATAGTCCTTAGACGCGAACTGCTTGGTAACAAGCAGGGCAAAGACATAATTGCGAAATTGCCGTGCATCGCGTTATCGCAAGCAGCCTTGTCGCAATCATTGTCACAAGCGACTTTTCCCAATTATTGCCAAATTGCTGAGCTTGCCATTTCAACATGCGCATTCGCAGAGGTGTTGCAAGCGTTGTGCTAAGATAAATTTATTTGGGGCACAACAATAGACTAAAATTGTTAAGAATTTCTCTAGAACTTTGTTTCTTTTCATCATTGTCCTAAAGTTAATAATAAACGAGACAGGGCGATAATTGTACTTTGCGATTTTTTTGACGTACAACTCAAAAAAACATACATCGTATTGTATAAAAATTGTGAGAACTAAAGTTGTAGATAATTTAAATGACAACTTTGAGCACTTATAATTTTTTTTCAAAAAGTTGAAAATAACCGAGTTATTTTCAAAAAAACGATTCTCACTTAAATTCAAAATGGCGGCTAACGCAACGGCGGAATCTTGTCGCCATTTTGAACTTAGACTACCAGTGACCTCCCTTAAAAGTTAAAGGAATAAAATTACTGAACAGTTTTTTTTTACACCGGGACAGTTACGCAGTCTCATTTTTGTAACAAAGCCGAGAGGCTGTTGCGCAGTTTTTTTAAATCAAAGTCCTACTTTGGATATAAATAAAAAGAACAAACCGCTTAACGTCGTTGCATGAAGTTCCTTCAGTATGAAAGGAACCTTGAGAAACGTGACAGCGCCCCATTGGGATTCTTTGACAGTTCCAGTAACGTTGTGCAGACACATTAAGCAAGCTCGCATGATTTCACTGTATAATCTTGCATTCGTATAACCCTTTAGTCGTTTAATCATGAGAAACTGATTAACAAACACAGCTGTCTCCGTGCTTGGATTCAGAAGCACCTGAATGGCTAACAACGGCTGCAGGCAATACGTTATTGATTCCATTGGAATGCTTGCGGCAGTCGGTGCTATACTTTCGATCTCGAGACTCGATAACTTCTTCAGCGAATCTTCGATCGGAGGGGTCGATTTTAGATTATTGCTGGTTTTGTGAAGTGCTTCAATATCCCTGCAGTTCTTTACTACATCCGAGTAGAGTTCTGTAAAAATAGAGAATTCGATTATTATTACACATTATAATATCATTGGAAGCCTCCTGAGTTAAAGCTTCGTTACCAGAAAAAAAAAAAATCCTGAGTTTTCGAATATAATAAAATAAAAACACATTTCGAGAAAATATCCGGTTCCGTTTCTGCATGCAATATGTGCGTGTAATCAATGAATTTAGATGTACATATACTGCGTTAAACGAGACAACGACAAAATTCCGAAATTAAATACGTCCGGTACAATCAGGTACGTAAGAACGTAGATTTTTGGCGCAGTGCCCAAATGTTGATAATTTAGCTACAGTACTAAAAAATCTACGCTCTTTCGTGCGGAGTCTGACCGTAACGGACGAATTTAGTTTCGAAATTGTGTCGTTCTCTCGTTGAACGCAGTATAGAAGAGCTGTACCTATGCATCCCATGATGACCGGGGTACCCATATAGTTAACATGACTCGTCTACTAAATAAATGGGGTACTTCAATCGGGCAGTAAGCATAAGGACTCCCCTTCTGTGTACGATTAAATTCGTTGGTGTGGTTTAGGGATTGCACGAAAATTTGGCACACATTCAGAAAAGTTGTGAAGTCCTTTTTCTTTAATGTTATTTACATCAATATTTATGAAACCTCATCGAATTTTTGAGATTAAAATTTGTCCAGAAAATATTTTCAAAGGTTTCAACTCGAGATAATTGGCGAAGTGGTTCGGATCAGAGATGGGCAACCTCGAATGGAAAAGTATTGAAATACATCATTAAAATACAAAATACATTTCCATCCGTCACTTATTTCACAATTAAGCGGAGATTGGATTTTCACTTCGCACTAATTTCATGTTTAAGTAACGAGTGAATTCTCACTCGTCATCAATTTCAGGTACAGGTGTGAAGTGAATTTTCACTTGCCATTTATTTCGCGTACGAGTGATGAGTAGTTTTTCATTCTGTATTTATTTCGCGTTCGAGTGACGAATGGATTCTCACTCGTTTACTTCGGAACTAATTGTGAATGGGGAGTGGGAGAACCATTTGAACGCCGTCTTTCGGTTCAAGTGGAAATCCACTCGTTATTTATTTCGGTAACTGTTTACTTTGACGGTTTTTCCGAATTTTGCAAATTCTTGGGTTTTTTTTTTTTTTTTTGGACAAACACGTTTTTTTTTTGTCCCAATAATGATAATCAGGTGGGGGGAGCCTGAAAAAATTAAGGGGTTATACGTGAATATTCGAAATTTGTTTGTAATTATTTACTTTGATGGATTTTCTGAATTTTGCAAATTCCTCAGTTTTTTTTTCGACAAACACGTTTGTTTATGCATTACTCATACATAATCATAATTGAAATCCACCGGGCTGATACTGCGAGGTTACGTCAACATAGATTTAAAGAGACATTAACCGTTATTAAATTCAAACGACAATGAATTATTTTCAACACCGATTAGATGTGTTATTAAACAGCTTTCAGCCTGAATTGCATATAACTAAAATTAATTTCGGGACAAGGGACCAAAGTAAATGGTAAGTAAGAGAAATAAAATGACACAGCTCGAAATAATGTGTGTTCAGATTTAAAATTTGATTAATACTCGCCAATTCTGACTCAACTACGAATTGACTCACCTTTGTCGTCGTGTTTCGCTAAATACAACATAGCGCATGTAAAATCTGAACTAAGCATCTGCTTAAGGATGCTGGCGGGCTTGTCGATCAGTCCAAAGGTATGCGTTGACATAACGCTATTTTGTGGCAGTTTGGTCAAGGTTTCCAAGTAAACCTGCAGCAGCCAATGAACTATCGAGAGTACTGACGCTGCGAGCAGATCTTCTTCTGGTTTTCCACGACACGTTATTCCCACTTGTATTGTTTCCAAAAACTCCAAAAGACACACTACGCAGTGTGGTTTGTGAAACGCGTCGTACTTGCTTATTCGCTGAAGCACAGCCGCGTACGACACAAGCTAAAAAAAAAATTACGATTTTATTAATACTGAATAACTTTGCATTTGCTTTTAATTTTACTTCGCCTTTCTCCGAACAAAAAAAAAAACATTCCAATGCATTCAGTTTGACCCAATAGGCATATTTCTAATCATCCATTAAGGCAATCAAAACTCTTCTGCCAGGGTTCCTCAACCCATACTTTGACAAAGGATATGTATCTACAAGGGAAATTTTCCACGCACCACAATGTCCATAATATCTGAGCGGTTTCTTTTGCAGTATAGTTATTTTTCCAAGAAAATAAATGGTTGTATGTCACGATAAACGGTAATTATGGCATCTAGCTAATTTTCGTTTACATGCATGTACATTCATACGAGACATTGACGTTCTCTCGACCGGATAAAAAACCTAATATTTCTAAACATTATGTAACGTTAGGAACATGAAATTTCCATCACTAGATGGACCATCCAACAAGAAATAGCACTAGGAAGCTCCAAACGTCTAAAAAAAGCGGGACACGGATTGCCAAACTCTTTTTTTTTTGCTTTCAACGTTTTGTTCCTACTTTTTAGGACCCAATGATCAATAGGCGAATGCCTATTTAGATCTTACGAGAGCCTAATTATTGCGCATAATTATTTTAATTATTATTATTTTAATTATTACTTTTATTATTTTAATTATTACTCTTATTTTAATTATTTATGTATTTATGTTAAATTAATTATTTATGTAAACTAATACAATTTTTTAAAAAATAAACTAACCGAACCCAAACCCAAATTTTTGATATAAAGTAATTTTGAAATCGTTTAAGGTGGCTCTAGCGCGAATCGTAGGCTACAGAAAAAATTAATCTTGTAGTATTAGGTAGCTGAAGTACCCTTATTCATGTATGCAAAGTTTAAGACCAGATCACGGACTAAATGAGAGAGATAAAAAAATTTGAAACTCAGAGTTCACAGGGCGCATGGGATGATTACCCTCAAAAGACTTCAACCAAGTAATGTCTCTACATCTACGCTACAGATGTTGACAAAAAGCTAGAGAAGCGCTGATTGGATCATGAGGATTACAAATATATCAATAATTTGTAGGATCGCGTACTTATTTTTTTCGGATATCATGAGTCAAAGTTACACGCTAGCCAGGAGTAACCCGTGAGCAGTCGGATTCTCTCTTATTTCATGCATGCCTCGATCACTGCGCGCTCCGCCGCGTCTACATTTTCGAAGAAAAGCCAAGACATCTTTTTACCGAAGGGTTTTTTTTGTTAGAAAATTACCATTTTTAGCCGTAAATAATACTCAAACTTTGGAAGCATTCATCACTAGAAATCACTACAATTTTTCAAAGATTTTTTTAAGGGTTTCATCGATATATACCGATTTTCAAATCTAGACTTTTTCACTCCAACTCAGAACAGGCCAAAAGCTATGAGGCGAAAGAGAAAAAAAAAATGTTTGATACACAAAAGTTGGGGTTTCGAATTGAATTTTTGACTGAAAACATGCGAAACATCTGTTTCGCACAAATAGACATAAATTAAAAACCTTTATGTTCAAAACGTTACACAAGGATATAGAAAAATTAATATTACTAAACGAACGGACCTGAGAGCTCAGCGAATGCTTCAGGTACGATAACACAAGTTGGTTCGGACCTGGGCCGACCAAAGCCTGCTGCAGAATACAATCCGCCAGATTATAAACATCACCGCTGACACCTCTTGGCAATATCTGGAAATGCAAATATTTAATCACAAATAATGCTCGCCACAACTGTTTGATAAATTTTTTATCACGGCTTTATTCCTGCTTACAGTTTTAATGTTTATACCCCACTGCAAGTCGCTCCATCGCTCCCGCCAGGCGCGCAGCAATAGTGCCTTTAAGCTGCTAGTCTTGCTGGTCACTTTTGTCTCCATGGTGGACATTAAATTACACATAATTCACCTGTAACAGTTAGGGTCTCAGAAAACACCCTTATCCAGCGGTACGCATATATCATGGGAGCGATAACTCAAACCCAGTGCAGGAACGCATGGTAGCGCATGCATTATTTCCTATTTCATTGCGCTCCTCCACTGCGTTTTGAAATCACGGTCGATTGATATTTTGCAGAATGAAAATTGAGACGATTACGAGATTTCCGGGACGCCAAGTTTTGACCATGAATTTGTAATATCTTGATCGGAATTGAATAGGAATTTCGATCGTGGCAAAACTTTTTATTCCGCTTAGTTTCAGAGATACGGACACTTTTAGCGCGTATCGAAGAAAATAATTTTTTTTTTAAATTTCAATTTGCACTAACAAATCCATAACTACTTTCGTTAGTGACAAGTTTTCGTCGTGCAACAAGTTTAGCAGTAATTAATTGACTGTATCGTTCGCAAAATGTCGATATATCATATCTGCAATTGCGGCTCAACGCCCTTGAAACATGAAAGTAGCAAAGTAAAAGAGGCAAAGGCAGGGGATTAGTTTGCAGTGTGACATGTCCCATGGACGTAAGCGAGACATTCATAATGCACGCAAAATCTAGAGGGTCTTTTGGACGAATGAATTTAAGACACGCAAAAGACAACAGTTTAAACAGTTTAAAGAGTTTAAACTGCAGCAGAGCCAAGATTGCATTACAGCGGACAAGTCCCTACAACGGTAGCTTATGACTATGAAGCGTTTGCAATATTTGAGGCAATTTCTATCCCGATGCCTATTAATGGAGATCCTTTATTAGATACACATTGAATAAGTCACACAGTACTCTGGTTGTTTTCCAATTAACGGAAGACCTTATTAGAACAACCCTCATGAAGCACAGCTTTTTTGAATGCTCGATAGCGCGATGCACCGCGACAATTGGAACATGCAGCGCTGCGCACTGTGCCCTTCTTTACTCTAATTGTAAAACCACCTCTATTAACCCTTTTAATGTCACACTACAAGATATGTAACTGCGGAGTGACTGCATCGCTAGGCCAAAAAAAGTTTGCAGTAACTTTGCCAGTAATCGATTATTCGGTATCCACGGAGAAGTAAACAAGGAGAAATTTAGGTACGGGAGAAAAAATTTTAGTACCTCAAGAAATTTGTCTACGGTAGGAACAATTTTGCTAATGAAGTGATTTCTCTTTGTGTGGAGTAGGTAACAAATTATATATGAGATAAGGAATTTGGAGTGACGGTACCTGCAAACAAGTGCTGGATCCGTTAACAAGATGCACGAAAACATAAACCAGCGACAATCTATGATTGATCGATTGATGACTTTTACCTATGCACAAAAGACGCGCTAAAGTAACGTGACTTCCAGTGCACACGGCATTACCTGCTTCAACAGCTTCAACGTTGGAACACGAAAACCGTGGTTAAGGTTATGTACCCCATATCAGCGACCGGGTCACGGGTAAGGTGATAACTGATAACATCACATCGGATCGGACATCGGTGTGACGAATGCAAAATTCGTCGCTAGAGCGCGGCTCCTTCTTTCGTGCGAAAAACCGCGAAAGTATGAAACCTTAAAATTCAATCTTCGATATCCATGCAATTTTATGGCGAGTAGAATAATTCTTTTATATGTAGCCTCATTATTTGAGAAATCACAAGAGGAACGTGATAGGGGATGTGGTGCTTAATAAATTATAACGATAAGAAGTAATATTTAAGAATAACAAGCAATAATAACTATTTTATAGTATTATGAATACGTGACTATCATATATACACCTCGATTTCTATATCCTTTATTATTTACAGAACACTGTAACCGTTTCGACGTAGAGTAAACCTTTCGATTAATATAAATAGTTTCTTATTACCGAATTTGCTGACCAAAAGATGTGCGCCAGATGCCTTTATTATGCGTCACACTTTCAACCGAGTTTCAACTGTCTCTTCCTTTGATTGCCTTGATGAGCACTGTTCGCTTGATGCGCGAATAGACTCCACGAATTGATTCGAAAAAAGAAATAAATTACATTGAGAAATTGTAATTGATTTAAAAAAAAGATATCAATTACATTTTTAATTTTTAATTGAATCAAAAAAAGGTGTCAATTACTTTTGTAATTTGTGATGGATTAAAAAAAGGTGCCAATTACATTTGTAATTTGTAATTGATTTTAAAAAAAAGTGTCAATTACATTTGTAATTGATTTGAAAAATAATGTCAGTTACAATTGTAATTTGTAATTAATTAAAAATCTGTCCAACACACTGTTCATAATTTAGTTTGACTATGTATAAGAGTAGAGTCGAGTAGGTCCCAGCTCTCTCGGTGAGTGTTTTTTTTTTTTTCCCGAGCAGTACGCATATGAATCCGGAGCTGTGTACATTTTGTTACCCAGTGTGGGGTCCCCGTTAGTGTTTTGTGCGCGTAGGTCAATTTTTTTTTTAACTTTTAAAGTAGTATATTTTACGTGTATTCACGTAATTCGAACGTTTTGAGTAGTATAGATTAATTTATGATGTTATTTTCGAATACTTTGAGCCAAATCGGTATGATAAATAATTTTATTTCTACTGTAATATATTTTTTTTTTACGCAGTAAAGCATATGTTTCGATAGAAAAATGTGTGCAATAAGTCTTCTATTTCACAATCCAGACATCTCGACGAGGTGCAACTCGAGATAAATGTAACCAGGGTAGCCGAGCCGTGTAGCTTGCGGAACGCGCGCAAGATCGGTCTGCGAAGAACACCGAGTAGTATTGTGCGATCGATGCAACGCCACAGATTGAACATTTGTTTTCGTCGTTGCTCGTTTCGCGTATTTAAAAAAAATTTATCCAAAAAATGGACACACAAGGGGTTGAACAAAAATTTATGTTGGTTTTTCATTGATTTTTTCGCACATTTCATGTTTGTCGTCTTTCGCATGCTCAAATAATTATACTTTTCCAAAGAGAAGCTATTCTCTTTTTTTTTTCACCAGTCCAAAATGTCTACTTTGAAGTACCATTTGAAATTTTGAAATTGGTTAATTGGGGAAAAAAGGTGAGAATTTTTTTTTTTTTTCATTAGGTTTTTCCAATTTTTAGACACTTTTCCATTTAAACAACTTTTTTACCAATATATCTTCTAATGAAATAATTGGGATACGTTTTTTTTTCCCCGGCGCGGGGGAACGAGGATATGAAAAGTGATTTTGGGGTTCCAGGGTTGATATACGTATACACGAGAATGCGTTATACAGAAAAAGAAATGCGTATAATTATTCACCTGTTTCATATTTACAAGTGTATGCCCATGAAAATATCAAGACAGCTCGTTATCATCGCGTATAAATCGAACTGGGATTGACACGCACGCCCGAAAAAAAAAAAAAAAAAGAAAAAAAGAAAAAATATCTTCAAAAAACACGGGACTAGAACGAGAAACCGTTATATGCTCCATATTTGCCGATCAATGATTATATATACTTCGCATTGTATACTCGAAAAAAAAAAAAAAAAAAAAAGCAAAAAAAATATATCGTAACATTTAATACGGAGGGTAAAAGTTAGTAATATATATCCTATAAGACTATCGTTCGATTGTGCTATATATAACTATCAAAAATGCATAATACCTGATGGATCATTGCCAAATACTTGAATGGCATCCTTAAATTGATTCGGGCCGGATTGTTCCGATCGATAATCGATATTCATCGAATAACGAATGCATGAAAAAAAAAAAAATTAAAAATAATAAAAATAAAAACAAAGTTCATTTCTTTTCGCAAAAGGGACTCTGTCGTTCTATGGAATCGAAGGAACAACGACCCAATCCTCAATTTCCTCGCATCCAACGGTATTGAAACTCGCAGAAGTCACGAATTCTTTCGAAAGAGCTGTGAAAAAAATTTCTATTCTCCATTATTCAATCTGTACGATTTTTTTTTCTTTTTTTTTTACCATTTAACTTACCATTGAAATTTCGTTCGGATTCACGTGGATCATTTGCCGTTTCGCGTGGTCGAATAGCGTTTATAATTGGATTTTTCGTTCGCTCGGAGCCAATTTCCGTGCTCGCTTTTCTCCGAAGTAGACGCTTACTGCATTCGCCCAATTCCTCCAGTTTCTTCAATTCGGCTCTGTAACTCTCGTCGTCGTCGTCGTCGTCGTCGTCGTCGTCCTCGTCCTCATCGGCCGAATCCGATGTTTCCGTTGTTTGGCTCTCGTTCTCCTCGTTGCTTTTCCCTTCGCGAATTTCGTCATTGATCGATTTTACAGATTGCTGGCTCGTTGGAACTTCGCAATTCAGATACGTTATGGAATTCAATGAATTTTTCGTTCCCGCTTCTGCCGACGAGTAAAACTGACCGTTGCTCATGAATTCCGTGAGATCGAAATTGAGCACATCGGCCAATAATCTTTCCTTGCTCTCCACGTCTCTACGTATCGTCTCGAGATTTCTCTCGGCTCTCAAGACAAAATCGTCCTCGATGCTAAGCGTCAGCAACGAAGCGTACGTAGTTTTTTCCTCGCTATCGTTTATCGCGCATTTAGCAATCGCCAACGTCGAATCCCCCGCGTTATCATTAATATTTTCAATTTTCGTTTCTCCTAAGGATTTAATGATTTTCTTCGATCTTCTCTCGGGCGTAAAGACAACATCCTCGAAATCTTGCTGACCGATTTTATGAAATATCTCGAGTCTGCTGTCGTTGCTCGTACTCGCGTTTACCTTTGTTTTTTCATTTAAATCGGTAACAAGCTCGGTAGAGAGATATATCGGTACTATTGGTGGAATTTCCGTCGCTTCCTCGGCGTTAACTACACCGTTTTGATCCATCGTTCCTCTCGATGGCAAACCCCTGAATTAACGTTGCGCGAGATTCGTCAGATTTGAGAGAGAGAGAGAGAGCAAAAACAAAAAAAAAAAACAAAAAAAAATTATTCTCAAGGATATTGGGAAATCAAAGTTGAGAAACTTCGCTGATTGGCATTACATGATGTGTCTGTTTTGAAAAAAAAAAAAAAGCTTTTATAATTATTTTTTTTTCATCTCACCCCATTGCCTGTATAATATTGCTCGGATTTATCCGGTAAAAGGGTATAGCGGGGACGATAGAATTGTCCTTTAGTTTGGAGGTCAAGCCGAGTATTCCCGCTTTAACGGGTTTGCCGAATTCGGCCAATGATGCGAGCGGATCTCTGGGCTCCTCGGGCTCGGCGCAACAAGTCACATCCGGATGATTGGCTATCCTTATTATATTTCTCTCTCCTTCGAGAACGAATATCTCGTCTTTGGTGCATGCGACGTCGATAACGCGTCGAAGATCCGACACGACCGATGTTATGACGATCGTTATGGGATTCACGACGTATATAACGTCGTCGCTGTGCGTAACGAGAAGATCGTCGCAGAATGGCAAAAGTACACCGAACGTTGGCTCGCCACGATTTTTTCTCACGTTCTCGGGCGCTGGATTGAGCAATGTTACCTCGGTACTGGCAGATCGTACAGCTTCCTTTGAACGAATATATATATATATATATAAATATATATATATAAGTTTTTTAATTTTTAATTTTTCGATCCACCCTAATATATATATATATATATATTAGGGTGGATCGAAAAATTAAAAAACTTTTGGCTAGCCTCAAAAATCAAAGATATCATTGAAATAAAGGTCTCCGTGCAATGATTCGATTTTTTGACAATATACAAGGGGCGCGCGGGACGTTTAAAAACGCCATTTTTAGCGTTAAATTCACTTAATCACTGATAACCAGAAACAGTTCATTCCAAAAATTCTGATTTTTTTATATAAGGTGCCCGGATATGTACCCTTTCAAACGCACATTCACGTAACATTAACGGATGGTTCATATCTTCGAAAAAAATCTCTGAAAATCAATATTTTAACGATTTTTCAATTATACCTATCGTTAAATGCTGATTTTTTTTCTTCTAAAACGTTTTTGTATTTGTTCCATCTTTTTTTTCTTGTAAAACTCGGTATCGGTATTGCTTACAATGCGAAAATTGCTGAATAATAAATCTTAATTTTGGAAATTTTTATATTTTATTGATTCACACCATTTTTTCGTGAATATGAAAATTTCCAAATTTTCCATATTTTTTTTTCAGAAAGCTGAGAAACATTTGCAAACTATATGTCATTTTTAAGTTGGGATCTTCGAAAAAACTCCTGGGATTAATAAAAATGTAAAAAAAAAACATTATACATTTTTCCTTCCAAAAAGTTCGACATAGACGTTAATTGACTGTGATAATTAGAAACGTTCAATGAGCGGCGGTTTCCACTTAAGCTACAGAGCTCCCTCTTCGCGAGGATTTTTTTTTTCTATTAAAACTCAAGTTTTGTGGGGTGGGAGCATGAAAAATCAGAAAAAAAAAATTTTTTCAACACCCTAATCCTAATATATGTATATATATTATATAGCAGTCGCGACGTATCTCTTTTTGAATTTTTTGTCGTTGCAAAGTAATGTTACCTTGAAAATCAGGGTTTTCTGTACCGTTCCATTCTTGTCGGCTTGCCATATCCTGAGACCCGGTCTGCTAGCATAAATCAATGGTTCCTGCTGTAGATGAGCGTGTCGACAACCGAAAACAGCGCCCAATTTTCCCAAACTGCGCAATGAGACATTAAAAAAAAAAAAAAAAAAAAAATTTATAAAAATCATTGAAACATCACCGCTCTTGTGATTCCATGCAATTTCTCCTCAACATACATTTTTCTCTCTTTCTGGCCGACTTGAGATACTTTGTTGTTTTGATTGCCATGAACGATTATCGTACGGTAGAGGGTCGATACGAGTAGAAAGCCTTGCAGATAGCTCAACTGTACAACGGGATACTTTTCGTTCAACAATGCCGAGGATTTCGACAAATGCTGTGTGTTCGTGCGTGCATCCAATGAAATTTCGTGATTATTAAAATCAATATTGCGTTTATCACAATGGTCGTTTTGAGAATAATTAAAAGTTTCGAGACTCTACGAACCATGTAAAAATCAATCTCAGTCAGTACAACGGATCCTTCTTGATCCCCGCTGAACAATTTCATTCCGTTTTTCGACCATTCTACCGTCGTTACGGCATTACGATGGAGATCAGCTATATTGTATCTTTCAACCTGTTTTTTTCGTACATCGGCCGATGTCAATTGATCAAAGTATATGCATTGCAAAAGATAGATTTATCAAGGTAGCTATATATATATATATATATAAGTAAAAACATCAATTATCGAAATAGTTACTTTTTGTAAGTTACACAGCTTGGTGTCTGTGTTAAAAAACACGTGCTATAATTTTTTCAGATTTTTTCTTCCATTTTTTCAGCTACCGTTGGGTATCGAATTTTTTCATTTGAAACTTTTTTTTCTGTTTTTTTTTTTTCATTTAATTTTTGCGATTTGAATTTGAAAAAAAAACTAATTCCATATTTTTTGTAAAAAAATCTCAACTTTGAAAAAAAAAATGCCTTACTTATTGTACCAATCAAATATTACAAATTCATTATCAAACAGTGCGTTGCATGAAAATTTTTTCAACTCATTTTTCAATCGATTCTTCCAATATTGAATAATTGAAAGCTTTCTCTTTCCTCTAAAATTATCTTTAACCGTGCATTTCGTCTACTTTATTGTTCGCAAAAAGCAAGAGTTATTGTATATATTTATTATTATTAATTCAATAGTAAACTATTTTGGCTCGCCTACTTTTACCTGCTTCTTCTGTTTTGGCTTGAGACTGTCGGGCAACGAAGCCGGCAAATCTTTGGGTATTTGAAAAACGATTACTACACCCTGATCGGTTCCGGCGGCTACCATATAATCCACCGTGGATATTATCCTCAGGCAGGTAATACTTAAATTTGTATTCTCAAGAGGAAAAAAAAAAACTTTTAATATTAATGCTTCGCCGTTCGAGGATAAAGTCGATTAGATTTTCATTATATCATAGCAACGTACTTCGCAACGCAGTCTCTGCATTTGACCGGTTTCCCTGTTGAACCAATAAATCATACCGCAATTTGTGCCAACCGCTAGGAATTCCGGCAATGCGTCGATACACGTGAAACTTATATCCTGCGTGAATATGCCATTTTGCAATTTTATGGGTATCTGTTGCAAAAGATTTGTCAACGGAGCCCACTCTCTCAACGGTCCTCCATCCTCGCTCATCGGGGTCGTCATAGCGAGCTATAAATTCGGGAATAATAAAAAAAAAAAAAAAAAAAAAGAAAAAAATACACCTGCAGAAAATCGTCCGATTTCCGATGGCTGGCATAAAAATGAATTTCCGAGGCAAAAAATTGGCAATTGTCGGGATAAAAAGGATTTTTTTTTTACTACAAACCTGATATTTCGTAAAATCGCAGCGATGCCGAGCGGTGAAGACTTTCAACCAAACGTCATTTTACATTTTTTTCCAATTTTTCAAAGTTGCCATTTGGTTGAGCATTGTTTTGATTTTTTACAGTTCGAGAGCTGTCAAAGTGGTCACGCCAATCAGCCGGTGACGAAGAATTTCGCGAAAATTCTGCTACAGTATATTAAGATAATTTTCCACCGGCAGATGTCTCTGATTTCGGGAGTAGACATCACATATAATTCGTAAAAAAGAACTTGTAAAATTAAGGTGAAAATATTGGCAATTTGCCGTTAAAGTTTCATCTCATTATACATTTTGCAATGTTATCGTGATTGTTTTTGTTTATTTGGTGTATAAATAACTAACAATCAACAAGATCTTCGACAAAAACAAAATTGTTCGTACAAACATAACCTTACTTTTGTGCGATTGAAAAGATTAAAAAATTGTTTCGGACATGTACAGGGAACACTGTCGTATGAATATTTCGAAAAAAAAAAACAAATCTACCACTGTGATGCATTGAGGATAATTTATTATCTATTTTACAGGCAAATATTTTCGTCAAAATGTCCAAGTACGTTAATTTGGCGCAAGTAACGAGCAATTATGCAATGAGAATGAATCGCCTGAGCAATCGCATATTCGGCGATGTCGTAAGACCAACGAATTCAAAATCCATGAAAGTCGTCAAGCTGTTCAGCGAGGAGCCTATCAATAAGAGAAAGTACGTCGTGGAGTATTATCCCCGACATCCCGAGATCGGTTGGCTCATGAGAAATTTACGTTTCTACGGTCTGTTCCGAGACGAGCATCAGGATTTCAAAGATGAATTCGAGAGACTCAGGGTACTTCGTGGCAAAGGAAAGATCAAGAAGGGCGACCAATTGATCGGCAAGAAGAAGAGGCTCGCGGCTATGTCGTAAAATTACAATTACCCCATAAATTATACAATTTTTATTGCTCAAAATAAATGCTCCATCTCGATAACCCATCTCATCAACGGATAATGTTTTTTTTCATCAATTTTTATTTAACAAACAAAAGTATCACGTCGTTTTTACATTGCAGTAAATTTTTGAGCTTTTTAACAAAAATTTGATGCGATTAGCGATCGGACAAGAAATTTAAACAATAAAAAATTGAAAAACATCGAAATTTTAAATGTCCATAAATTTTGTTCCGTATGAACGAATTGGGAGGTTTAAAAAACGCTGTTGGTAAATTAAAAAGAATTCCGCCAATTCGATTCGTCGCGATATTGCAATTTTTCATTGCCATGAGAATATAGTTTGAAGATCAATGAGAGATCTCTGTCCAAAAATTGCCAAATATCGATGTTCCGTTTAAAAAAAAAAAAAATTGGTAAAAAATATAAAATAATAACTTTGCAGAATGACGATGAATTCGGTAGTATTTTTAGTCATTTTTTAAATTTATTATTTCATTATTATAGTGAATTTTTTCAAATTTTTGCCAGGGCTCTAGGACGACGTATTTTTTTTTTCCACCTCATCATGAATAAACTGAATCGGAAAAAAAAAATTACTCAATTTTAATAAATCGATAAAAAAAAAAAAAAAGGAAATAAAAATTACTCCATTCGCACGAAGATCATTCACGTTTGAGTGAATTTTGCCAAACCGATTTCTCTTTGATATAATTGTGAAATAAAAAAATAACGTTGATTAAAAAAAAAAAAATATTGTCGCGAGAATTTATGAAGAGTCGGTGATTCAAAGTTGTTAGGTCAGCTCATTCGATTCGTCGCGATATTGCGATTTTTCATTTTCATGAAAATATACTTGGAAAATCAATGAAAAAGGTGGGAGATCTCTGTGCAAAAATTGCCAAATATAGATGTTCTTTTGAAAAAAAAAAAAACTTTTTTTAAATAACTTTGCAGCATAACAATGAATTTTGTCGTGTTTTAAATTAATTATTTCATTATAATAGTGAATTTTTTAAAATTTTTGTCAGGGCTCCGGAACGACGCATTTTTTTTTCTCCCCTCGCCTCATCACGAATCGACTGAATCGGAAAAAAAAATTTACTCAATTCTAATAAATCGATAAAAAAAAAAAAAAAAAGAAGTAAAAATTACTCCATTCGCACGAAGATCATTCACGTTTTAGTAAATTTTGCCAAACCGATTTCTCTTTGATATAATTGTGAAATAAAAACGTGATTAGCAAAAAAAAATATATTTTCGCGATAATTTATGAAGAGTCGGGTGATTAAAAGTTGTCGGGCAGCAGCCCGAGGCGAATGGACAAGATCGGGATGAACTTTGTTCGCGCGCTCTTCATTCGCATGAATAATAAATTTTTATGAAATTAATGACGCAATCGCAACGGCCGAAATTGCGAATAAAATTGTAAAAAGTTGATTGGAAAAAAGAGGATCGGAGGACGAGGAGCGATTGAAATCTTCGATACCATCGGGCATAACGAGTTCGAGAACATCGAAGCTCTCGGTCTGATCCTCACCGGCCGCCGCTGCGTTATCACGATCGAAATGATATTTCATCGATTTATCATCGATATAAGCAATTTTATCATGCTGCGAAGGTACGGCAATTATATGCTCGTTATCCATATCGTCGCGACGATAATGATCGATCGCCCCTCCGCCGATCTCACGATACTGGCTCAGTCGTTCCTCTCTCTCGCGGACAATATCGAAGTTTCCCAAATCACGTGGTTCCTCGTGATTGTGCGTTATCCTCGTGTAATCGTCGATACGTTCGAAGTTTGACTCGAGTTTACCGCGTAATTCCGGAATTTTCGTCATACCGTAAAGCCTCTTGGTCTGAGCGGGTAATAAATTTTTTACCTTCGCCGCTCTCCACGAAAGCATGTCATAAGCATTTTTATCCTCATCGCTGTCATTTATTTCCGGTAAAATGAATTTTTCACGATCAATCGGATCGTTCGTGCCGTTTCGAATCGCCGAAAGTCGCAAATTGCTCTCGGCCTGTATGCCGTGACGCTCGCGCTGGCAAGCCGCCGCCGCCGCCGAGCCCGCACCGATTTCCCAATGTTCCATATTCTTGCTGCCGAATATCAAATCCCACATCCACGAACGAAATACGCTTACGCCGAGATAAGTCGGCAGACCGCCGCAGTCGAGTGAAAAATTTGACCAAGACGCGATACCGAGGAGTATCATTCTCTGATACCGATCCTCGCATACGACCGGCGAGCCCGGATTACCGGCGCACGCTCTAATGCCATTCTCATCCTCGATCATCGTGCAAAAAACATTTTTATAACTCGCGTTACCCTCGTGCATGTACATGCAGACGCGCCATGAATTCAACAATACTTTGCTGTACTGTATGGGCTTGGCGTGTACCTTCGTCGACGGTGCTACGGTACTCTGCCAGCCGAATATCAAGCAAGATTTATAATCGTCGTCGAGTCTTACCGGCGCAATGTCGAGCAGACGTACTTTTCCATCGCACATATCGAACGACCTTACGAGCTTGAGCAGAGCTATGTTATTGTCGTAATCGCGGATGTTCGAGTATCCCTTGAACTGAGGAAATATGTATGTCGCTTTGACGCTTATCGCCTGACTCGTGCCCGTTCCGTTCAAACCAGTCGCGTAAAGTACTATCGACTGTAAGGGGAAAAATTTTATCACTGTACGCATATGACACGCGCGTGGACCGCGATACAATTATTCGTACGGTTGCCTCTTTTGCTTGGCCATGATTGTTACGCATTCATTGACTCAGGAAATTCTCTGACTTTTTACAGGCAGATCGGGGGCAAGATGAATAAATGTTGAATATTAAAATTAAAAATTAAAAAAAAAAAAAAAAAAAAAAAAAAAAACTGAAGTAGTAATAATTTAAGCACTGTAAAAAATAAATATATTAAAAGCAAATACCGTACCTGTTCTTTGTTATAAACGGAAAATTTTTCATGTCGGTGCCGATAAATGAAAAATAAATGTCGCATTCCACGTCAACTCAGCCACACCGTTTTTTTTATTGTCTCGAAAAAATTATTCAGTATGGGCATTTCAAAGGACAATATATCCATGACATTTTACCAAAATTTCATCCCCCCACTGTTGTTGGTTCTCGAGATAATGATTAATGAAGTCTCAATTTTATAAAAATCATAACTTCGTAACTGCTGATCGGATTTAAACGATTAAAAAAAGAATCTTTTTTATTTTTTTTGCCCTTTTCGAAAAAAAATATGTCATCATCGGATAAAAGCTCATTAGACAGTTTTCGGGGTAAATTAACAAAAAACAATTTTTTCCTCGTCACTGATGCGTTGTTCCATTTTGAAAAAATCCTGCGGAGTTGTGTATTGCCTCCCTCTATCAGAAAAAAAAAATACTGAGTAGAATTCCGATTGGCCCTTTCGTGGAAAAAAAAAAAAAAAAAAAAAAATCGAAAAATTTCCCCAAAAACTGTCTAATGAACTTTTCTCCAATGACGGCATATTTTTTTTTTCAAAAAGGGCGAAAAAAATAAAAAAGATTCTTTTTTTAGTCGTTAAAATCCGATCAGCCGTTACGAAGTTGTGATTTTCACAAAATTGAGAATTTATTAATCATTATCTCGAGAACCAACAATAGTGGGGGGGACGAAATTTTGATAAAATTTCATGGATATATTGTACTTTGAAATGCCCATACTGAATAATTTTTTCGAGACCAAAAAAAAAAACGGGGTGGCTGCGTTGACGTGTCGTATTCCACGTTAACTCATCAGCCACCCCGTTTTTTTTTTGGTCTCGAAAAAATTATTCAGTATAGGCATTTCAAAGTACAATATATCCATGACATTTTACCAAAATTTCATCCCCCCACTATAGTTGGTTCTCGATATAATGATTAATAAATTCTCAATTTTGTAAAAATCATAACTCCGTAACGGCTGATCGGATTTTCACGATTAAAAAACGAATATTTTTTATTTTTGTTGCCCTTTTTGAAAAAAAAATATGCCGTCATTGGAAAAAAGTTCATTAGACAGTTTTCGGGTAAATTTTTCGATTTTTTTGTTTTTCCACGAAAGGGCCAGTCGGAATTCTACTCAGTATTTTTTTTTCTGACAGAGGGAGGCAATACGCAACTCCGCAGGATTTTTTCAAAATGGAACAACGCATCAGTGAAGAGGGAAAAATTGTTTTTTGTTAATTTACTCCGAAAAATGTCTAATGAGCTTTTATCCGATGATGACATATTTTTTTTCGAAAAGAGTAAAAAAAATTAAAAAGATTCTTTTTTCAATCGTTTAAATCCGATCAGTAGTTACGAAATTATGATTTTTACAAAATTGAGACTTCATTAATCATTATCTCGAGAACCAACAATAGTGGGGGGGATGAAATTTTGGTAAAATGTCATGGATATATTGTCCTTTGAAATGCCGATACTGAATAATTTTTTCGAGACAATAAAAAAAAAACGGGGTGGCTGAGTTGACGTGGAATGTCCCAAATATAAACACTTGTCTGCAATAATAATTTTGTAGTTGCGTATCGACAAATCGAATGCGGAAGCGTAGCTTCGGAGCTTTGGGGTAAATTAGTTTTTATTTTTTGAAATTTTCATTGTTTGGCACTGACGTAACTTTTGTTGTATACAATAAAGAATAATATAAATATTAAAAATATAAAAAAAATATTTATTTTTATACTTTTCAGTTTTTTTTTTTTTTTTTTAGTTGGTTTCATTTTTCGTAATTCTGGCAAAAAGTATATTCTGGAAAAATTCCAGAGAATTTTCTAAATTCCCTGACTTTTCCCGGTTTGCAATATGCGTAACAACCATGTTGGCCCCTTTGTATCCTTGAAATTTCAATATTTTCGTCATTTTTTTAAGGGCTTGACATGGGTTTCGAAGCCAAAAAAAAAAGCATGTTTTCTCAATTTTTTTTTCTTCACATTATATATAAATTATTTTATTCAAAATGTTGATTACATCGAGGAGTAAAATTTCAACGGTATTTGAAAAAAATTTTCATCCAAAAATGCTGGAAATTCAGCCGGTGGGACCTGGTTTTCTTCCCGGAGACCCCTCAAAAAAAAGTGTCCTCGCGATGGTCACGATAACTCGCGATAGCCTTATCGGAAATTAAAAAACCAAATATTTTCCTTTAGTAGATAAGTATAGCTCGCGATTGAACGAAGGACTTTTTTTTTTATTACAACTAATTTTACAAGGCTATACGTAGTGTAAATTGTACGAAAATTTTTTTATTATTTTGCATAAAACTCTGCCAAAAATTCAAATTTAATTTTTTTTTTTTTTAATCCTTCGTTCGATCACGAGCTATACTTATCTACCAACGGAAATATTTGGTTTTTTAATTTCAGATAAAGCTATCGCGAGTTATCGTGACCACAGCGAGGACACTTTTTTTTTTGAGGGGTCTCCGGGAAAACCAGATCCCACCGACTGAATTTCCAACATTTTTGGATGAAATTTTTTTTAATATACCGTTGAAGCGTTACTCTTTGATGTACTCAATATTTTGAATAAAATAATTTATATTTGATGTGAGAAAAAAAATTGAGAAAACATGCTTTTTTTTTTTGGCTTCGAAACCCACGTAACCCCTTAAACTGAGATAAATTGTCTCACGTTTCGCTTGTATTGCACGCACTGGGCTGCCGTGAGTACCCAATCCGGCGATATGAGAACTCCGCCGCATGGGGCTATCGTGTGAAATTGTATCAGCCATGGAAATTGACCGTCGTGAGCTCGTGATCCTCGTAAAACGGTGCCACGAAATTCACGAAAATTTGACAATAAGAAAATTAATACGAGATACGATGGCATAGTTTTTTTTTCTTTTGTTTTCGCTTGCCACACGAGAAAACGTGGTGGTGGTGGTGGTGGTGGTGGGAAGCGTGGAAGATTATCGATCCTCATTTGTTCACAATACGTATTATATATTAGCTCTGTATATCCATGAAAAATAATAGTACACGTACTTATGGCACATATAATAATGTATAAAGGTCATTTATTGATCAATATGCGGTTTTTTTTTTGCTTCTCATAAATCTTCTTTAACTTTTTTAGCATTATCCTTGGAAATTTTCTTTCCGTCTTTGCTCTTCTTATTTTTCATTATCTTTGATTTTTCTTTATCTGTCGTGCCTTTGTCACCTTTTTCCATCAAGCACGAATCGTCGTCATCTTTCAATGCTCGATCTGAGCACAGATACCTGCGTTTTTACGAAAATTTTTCGTTAAAAAAGCGTGCAAATTAGAAATTTGCACATTGCTTCCTCATTTTTTCTTGCTCACCATCGCATCCCCTCTATGAGCAATTGGGTTTTTCCAAATTTGGCTTCCTCGTAGAGAGAGCTTCGCGAGCAAGATTTAAAAAAAAAAAAAATGAGGAAACAATGTGCAAATTTCTGATTTGCACGCTTTTTCTTTTCATTCGATTTCAATTTCAATACAATAACACAAATTTTTCAATACACAATTCAATACCAATCATGCTCGTGACTAAGTCTATAGTTGTGTGAAAAAAAAAAAATTAGCTCGATAGCTGAAAAATTACGAGAGATTAGAGGGACCGGTGACTTTTTTTTTTTTAACTTAAAAATTCTTCAAAATCCGAAATTCTTAAGTAATTTTAACGAAAATTGTTACTTTAACGAAAATTGCTACTACGATCGTTCGAGGCGTCCGCGAACCATTAGTGTTTGAATTTTGCAAGCCTAGGACACACACAGATACGTTCAGACATTTTTTCTAAATATGTTTCATCGATGTTTTGACAAATTTTGAATACACTGGACATCAAAGATTCAATTTTTTTGTTTTGTTTTCATGAAAACAAAGCCTCCTCCGCGAGGAAGCAAAATTTGTTTTTTTTTTATTATTCTTTAAAATTGAAGCGATCGCTTTTGAAACAGATCAGAAATTCAGGAAGAACATCCGAGACCGTGATTGTCACGAGACCAAAAAAAAAGACGAGGCAGACGAAAATTTTTGCACAAAATTTGACTGATTCAATTATTTCTTCGTCGTATAGATTTTCCAAATATTTAAGGTGGCATCGAAGCCTCGAGTGTTATTTTCCATCTATTTTTTGTTGCGGCAAGGCGTCGAGAGTAAGGAAAGGAAAAAAATCAATAAAAACGTGTTTCAAGTACACAATTTCAGCTTTAATTTGAAAAAAAAAAAAAAAAAAACAAGAAAAATTTTACTAGTGTAAAATTTGTGGCCGCCGAAGCAAGCTTCTGCGAAAAGTAGCAATGAAAACGGTAATGAAGTTTACAATCAAACGGAATGTCTGAAAAGCAAAAACCAAGAGTCATTTTTAAGGTCAAGGTACCCTCTTAGCTTCTGTGGAACGGATTTTTAATAAACTAAAATTTGCGCGAGTTATTAATCTTTTAATCGGAAAATCACAATTTCGTGATTTTCAGTAGAGTTTTCATGCATAAATGATGAACGGATGGACGAATGAAAAATCCGCTTGATAAAAGCTCGGAGGGTACCTTGACCCTCAAAATGACTCCTGGTTTTTACTTTTTAGACATTCCGTTTAACTGTGCAACCTCGATCATCGTTTTCAACGCTGCTTTCCGCAGTCTCTTGCTTCAGCGGCCACAATTTTTACGCTATAGTAAACTTTTTTATTCAAATTAAAGCTGAAATTGTGTGCTTCGAAGCCGTTTCGATTCTTTTTTTTTTCCTCCCCTTACTCTCGACGACTTGCCGCAACAAAAAAAAAGATGGAAAATAACGTTTTTTTTTTTTCGTCTCTATTATTATTTTCAGGCACCGGGCGCTAGGAAATTTTCCGCTGATCATGAATCCGATCGAATATTTTTCTAAAGTCCAAAAATTCGATACGAAGACGAACAACAAAAGTAAGAAAAATATTTCAATTCAACGAAAGTGCCTTGGGGCCGATGCAAATGTTTTAAGAACAATCATTGTTCATTCCGGTTGACCAGAGTTAGAATCAAAATTTTTGCAATTTACAAAATTTTTCCTGACCAAATGAAAATTTCCCAGAACAATTTAAATTTCCCTGAGCATGAGCATTTTTTTGCAATTTTTTCCTTCTAACATAAATTTCACATTCCAACGAATCGCGCAAACACAAACTTGGTACGAATAAATAAAAATTTGAATGAGAAGAAAAAATTTATCCTCCGCCGGGGATAAAACGGATTTTTTTTTTCCGTTATATTTACCTCGTGAGGGATACGACCCCCTCGTTATTGTAGTACCAGTCCTCTATATCGGATTCGTGATTCTCCAAGAGTTCCTCGCACTGGCTCTT
Organism: Rhorus exstirpatorius; assembly: GCA_963564615.1. Classification (NCBI taxonomy): domain Eukaryota; kingdom Metazoa; phylum Arthropoda; class Insecta; order Hymenoptera; family Ichneumonidae; genus Rhorus; species Rhorus exstirpatorius. The sequence goes on along the minus strand of OY751318.1, from coordinate 34,319,392 downwards.
CAGAGTCGTTATCTCGACCGACGGTTTGTCCCACAGTTCGTAGGGTATTCCAAGCTCGACCTTGACACCCTTGTCCCTGAAAGAACGAACGCCGATCTCACGAGAATGCGTGAAACGAGAAAGAATTCACGAAGCCCGGGAATTTTTTTTTTTTTTCGGGATTTGGGATAAATTTTAGCGTACACAAGACCGTGAAGAGTTTTGAAAGTCTGGCTCATGCCTTTCGAGAATCTCGTACTGTCGTCGCGCTCCTTGTGAATATTGTACTCCAGTATTCTGTCGCAAATGTTTTCCAGCGATTCCACGAGACGCAATTCGCTGATTCGTGCAAAAAAAAAAAACAAAAACAAATTTTTCAAACCAACCGAAGAAATTGTTGTTTTTCTTTTTCGCTCTCAGCCGATAAGGAAGAACAAACAAGCGTCGGGATTTACGATTTTTTATATTCCGTCTTCTTCTTGGGGGCAACGTCGTCGACGGAATATCCAATTTCGAGAACATCGCGAATTTTGCCGGTCTCGTTCAGCCTCGTTTCGAGTTCACGAGCTACGACTTTGCAGACTGAAAAAAAATTTCGCGGGGCATCGTCGATGATGTGAAAGTCACGTGATCACGCCACAAGTGCCGGATAGCTTCTCTTTCTTATCTTCCTCTCCCCTCCCCCCCGCAACTTACCTTCGCACTTGTTTGCATATTTGACACCTTCGGCTTCTTCCGGTCCACCGGATACCGCACTTATCGCCAAAAGGCTCAATAGCAACGATCGCTTCATGATCGGATGAGAATGATAAAAAAAAAAAAATTGAGAAAAAACGGAACGATATGAGAATACGAAGGTTATGTCGGGGATCTCACGTTATTGATTTTATCTTTTCTGTCTCCTCTCCTCCCACGCTCAAAATCCAACACGAACGGACGAGCGACATCTCTCGGGACCCGCGAAAGATTTAAATTCGAACGCGGTCCGCGACCGTGTAGCGTGGAAAAATGTAATTTGAAACTAGTTCAGAATCGTTACGAAACGGTTAACCGGAAGTTAACTCTTCATGATCTTCTTCGATATTTTCAAAATTTTACCGACACGCGACGAATCTTCATCATAATATTTTCAACAAATTCATCATCGTAATAATTACTTTTTTGTTTCTCAATTTTCGCACTCCCTGGATTTATATATATCAAAAGCTGCAGTTCTTGGAAACAAAAAAAAATCATCAATGAAATGGTTTAAGTGGAAAATTAGTCAATTTAAAAAAACAAAACAACAATCATAGTTACAGCACATAATTAAGAAAAAAAAAAATCATCTCGATTGCTTTCATTTATAAATCTTGCCCGTTTTATTTTTCATTATCGAGGACGATTTTTCACAGTTATCATATTCAAAGATTACACAGTTATAACCGACCGGATACGCGATAAATTATAAGATTAACGCCATCAGCGTGCGAAACTCGTGTTTTTTTTTTTCATTTTCTTTTATTTTTTTTTTTAATGAAATATGTACAGGACGCCGCGTATATTTTCGTGTCTCCTGTTTTTTTTTTTTTTTTTTTTTTTTTTCAAGCCGTGTACTCGGTAAAATCGTCCATGTAGACGCGTTTGTTTGATCTCGGCGAAACATCGTCGGACGGTGCCTCGGAATTGTTGCCGGAGCGTTCCTGCAATACACGATTTCTCAGTCGTTTTATGTGGCGCAGACGCTCGAGCCAATTCGAAGCGTATGGATTGTGACCGTTTTGCTTCAACGACGAAGAAACCATCGAGGCGAGCTACAAAAAAAAAAAAAAAAAAATAAATAAATAAATTAAATTAATATTCCTTCGATTTTGGCGTTGATCTGGAAAAAAAAACGCAATGATATTTACGTTTGCGTGAAGCGCCAGCTGCCGCGATAGAATACCAAGATTCTGATCCGATATGATCTTCGGATCGCTGTGTCCTATGTGCTCGGCAAGTTCTTCCCTAGCTTGAACCGTAACTTGATTGGTTCCGTGATCCAACGGTTGAATAATTACGCAGGCATAATTGAACTGACCCTGTAACGAAAAAAAATCAATAATGATTGTTATTATTTAACTGGCTGACCCGACGAACGTTGTCCCGTCCAAATTTCAATAAATTTGTTTGCGATCGTTTCGTGAATTTGTGAAAAGCTTTTGGAAATGTGTTAAGCAAAGTAAAAATGAGAAATAAAACGTAATTCTGAATGATCATTGTATCTATTAACGATTGTGGCCATGGATATTCAATTTGAGGAAGAGTACATTCAGAAAATTCATTCATTTAAATCTGCAATGCGAAGAATCACAATTCAACTGAAAATATAAACAACCGAATCAATTTTTCGTCGCTATGTAACCGTTTGGCTTGATTTGCGCACGTAGCGAAATAAATTGGAATAGAAATAAAATAAATACATTTGTTGGACGGATCGCGAAACAACGCAAAAGTAAAAACGAATGCAATTTTATTTTAATCAAGACTGGAATGCATTTTTCCAGATTTTTATCCGGATCTTTCAGGATTTTTTTTCAATTAAAAACATAGGGTTTCCAATTTTTTCTTTTTTCATGGAATTATGCTTCCGAGTCAGGCTCGGGGAGCATAACGAACAAAATAAAAAAGGAATCGACCAAATATGTCGTTTCTATCGTCAGTTATGATCGAGGGTGCATACGAAAATTATAATTTTTGCAGTTTGTCCGAATTTTCCGACTTTCCTTTGTAAGCGAATTTTTTTTGTCCTGAAAACTTTTCCAGGACCATAACGAACAAAGCAAAAAAAAAAAAAGAATTACGCATATCCATCGTTCGAATCGTGACTTATGCTCCTGACTTCATACAAAAATCCCATAGAAAAAAGCACTTTCGGTTTTTCCCGAATTTTCCCAATTTTCCGGGCAACTTTTCCAATTTTTCTTTCCCTATAAACCTTACTCGGAGTATTACGAACATTCAAGGATGCATGAGCCACATAATTCCAGTCGAAAAAAGTTTTGATGAGAATTTCGCGTACTTCGCGTTGAAGCAAAAATTTGAAAAAATCAACCATGTCGAAGATGATAATAATATCGATTACCAATAATAACAATGCCGAAAAATTGTCAAAAAATTGTTTAAACAATAAATTGTTGCAGAAATTTCCCGTAAAAATGTATTTCGATTATGCGTAACAGATTCCTCGATTTTTCCGAATACATATGAATTTTTCACGAATTTTTAAATGGTTTTTTTATTTTTGTTTTTGAAAATTGCATGAAAAGTGCTAAATTTTGGATATGTTCTCGTCCAAAGGTTCTATATTAACTTCACGTATCCGGATCGTCAAACGAACACTTTTATAAATACGGTTTTTCAAAATTCGAAAAAAAAAAACAAATTAAAAAAAACAAAAGAATATTCTTGAAAAATGATACATGTATTCGGCAAAAACCGAAGAATATGTTACAGCATGATCGAAAAATATTTTTACAAAAAATTTCTGCAACAATTTACCGTTTAAACGATTGCACAATAGTTCTTCGGCATTGTTATTATTGGAAATCGATATTATTATCGTTTTCAATATGATTGATTTTTTTTCAAATTTTTGCTTCAACGCGAAGTACTCGAAATTCTCATCAAAACTTTTTTCGACTGAAATTATGTGGCCCATGCATCCTTAAAAAAAAAAAAAAAAATTAGCCAAATCGCTCCAGCCGTTCTCAAGTGATGCGCTTACCAACGAACAGCATTTAATTTTTATTTATATAGACACATAGATAGAAGATATATTACAATTATTATTAATAATAATGGAAATTTATCATTATTATCAATAATAATATTATTAATAATTATTATTAATATTATTATTATTAATAATAATTATATATTAATATAATTATAATTATAATATATTTTATTATAATTATAATTATAATATATTAATAATAATGGAATAATTATATATTAATATAATTATTATTAATAATAATTATTAATATTATTATTATTAATAATAATGAAAATTTATTGAAATACGAGGATATCTTGACGAATATTGGAAATTTAAGAAATGTCACCTTGACCGTTTGTATGTTGTAAGCCTCGCCGCTCTCGTTGTAAACGACGCTAACATAATTGTTTCCGATATGCTGTTTCTTCGTTGTACATTTTGGATCGCTGGGCTTTGTCGGCATTAACGTTGCAACGTGAAAAGCCACCTGGGTCACGTCGTCCTGCCATATATAAGCGAAATTGCCATTTTCACCGTTGCGATCGAGTCCACCGAGGAAAACGCTCTCGTCGACGTCCTTCAGACGCACGAGGGTTCCGAGCTGCTGAAGAAATTCCGCGTATCTCAGCGAGCCATGCTCGTTACCGAGTATCTCGACTTCGCTCGAAGCCTGACCCGGGCCAACGTAAAGCACACCGATCTTGTGAGTCTCGTAGGGCTGTATCCTATCGAGATTCGTAACGGCTCTCTGTATCGCGGTTGTCTGACGAACGAGCAGCGGCTTCTCGGTCGTTGTACCGAAATGTGCGGTATGATAAAGCTGAAGAAATACAAAACTGCCGAAAGAGAGATAAATTTCTCCCCCATCCTCCGATTAAACTTTTCATTCTCAAATTTATTTTCATCCGGAGGTGAAAATAAATTGAGGTGACTTCGAGGTGAAAAAAAAAAACTGGATTGGTTTTATTTTATTTTTAATTTTTTTTTATTTTTATCGATGAGCTAAGAATTGGATAGAAGCGGAGAGAGAGAGAGTTTTTGCGAAATTTGTTCATCGATGCAGCAGTTTGCGAGATTGCACATTTTTTTTTTTTTTGTTATTCTTTAACATAGATTGAATGTTCGAGGAATCAAAGAAAAAATAAAAAATTAAATCTCCGATATCTTGAAGAATTGTTTTATTATTTTTTTTTTAACTTTTTTTTCCGTTTACCTAGGATTGTTTTCCGTTCGCGAATTATCTTTGACGCGCGGTGAATTTCCACGTCGAATATTGTCCCTCTCGCGCGTTTGCTCGACCGGACTCATCACGGATATCGTGTGTACTCTTTTGCGTGGAATCGGCGGCAGCGTCGACGGATCGGGTCTCTCGTCCTTCTGTCGTACGTTTAATTAAACACACACACACACACACACACACACATTATATCCATCGATAGCGGGAATGGTAAAAAAATTTTTTTTTTTTCATTTCCCCAAATTTCGAATATGAGCGATAAAATTACCGACCCTGTCGATGGGATAATTTCGACCGTTGGGCGGTTTCGCATCGACCGCGAGCGATTGCTTGATGCTCGGATCGATAATCCGAGAATACAATTGCGTCGGCGATTGGGGCGGTTTACCAGCCAAATTTTGCAACTGCGCAGCTCTGTTCTGGGCCATGAGAAAATTTGCTGGTGCCTGGAAAAAAAAAAAAAAAAAAAAAAAAAAAAAAAAAAAAAAAAAAAAAAAAAAAAAAAAAAAGTTATGCCCAGACTCGCGATAATTTTTTTCGTTCCGGATGGAGAAAAAAAAAAAAGATGTAAAAAAAATGGAAAAAGACCTGCACGGCTGTTGGCGAGGGTGGAACGGTACTGCTGGTCGTAGTAGTTAAATTTTGTACCGCGTGAGTAGCTCCCGGATATGATCGTTGAGATCTCAAGCCGCTGGGATGATCGGACGGATGCTCGGTCGACGGTGGAGTCGTTCCCATTCCCGAAATTTCTTCGGGTATCGCTTCGCAACTGACCCTGAGGCGATTCGGGGCAAAAAAAAAAAGAAAAAACCTCATCGATCCTCGTTTCCTTCGTAAAATTCAGTGAATTAAAGGGAAAAAAAAAAAAAAAAAAAACGCGAATACCTCATATCTTTGGCGTAAGCGTTCTTGGCGTGTTTCTTGAGCTCAGCATCGAGTTTAATGTCAAATTCGTTGGACGCTGATTCAGCTGCTTGTTGCAATATCAATTTGTCCTTGTTCAAAAAGGGATTCTTCCAGTTGGCGCTCATCTCCGGACTGGAATTCGAACGACGAACGGGATTTCTCGATCTTCGGTTCTCTGTTCGTTCAACGATTGAAAACGATTTTTTTTTTTTTTTATGAGAAATGCCACGGACACGAAAGGGAAAATCGTTTGAAGTAGTTTTTTTTTTGTTTTTGTTGTTTCGAGTAGAAAAAAATTGATTCGACTTGCCTTCGTCGCCCTCCTCGAGGCTTTCGAGACTGTCGCGCGAGCTTTGACGCGATGGACCGGGTCGCGACGGTGAGCCGGGAATCGCGATCGGACCGCTCGTCGAAGTTATCGATGAACTCGACGCCGAATGATCCACGAATTTTGACGACGTCTCACGATCATTCGGCGCTTGTTCGAAATTTAAATCCTGCCCGTTTCGACAAATTATTCAGCATAATTGGAATTTTTCTTCGCCAGCATGTCGCGCGTGCAATGGTACAAGGTCGTGAAGCGCCAAAAAGGCGATTTTAGTGCCACAAGGTCGTATAACTTTTTTTTTGTTTGTTCCGTCATTTTTTGTAACGATGATTAAAACGCACGAATAATTGAAAATTAGGAATTTGAAAACCTTGAAGCGGAAGGTCGTATGTTGGCGGATATGATTTTCGGATTTTAGGTTCTTATTAAAGAAGGATCAATGCTCAAAGATATGACCAAGATACGAACTTCTGGTTTTAGGCTTTCCTTCTTTTTTTTTTAGAATTTACGGCGTATACGAACTTTTGGTTATAAGTTTTCTTTTTTTTTTTTATTTTCGGACGCTTACGATCTTCTGGTTTAAAGTTTTCTCTTTTTTTTTAAGATTTTCGGGCGCTTACGACCTTCTGGTTTTAAGCTTTCTTTTTTTTTTTTAATTTTCAGATGTTCACGATCTTCTGGCACCCATTCGAACAAGTTACGAAATGTAACTGTTGAGTTTTTGGAAAATATTGAGTATCCGAATTCAAAAACTGAAATTGAACAAAGATTCAAAGACTATAAAAGGTACTCGATCATTGCATTCGATTTCGCCTGTACCAAATAATTTGGGAACAGTTATTCTCAAAGCTGTGTCGAACTCATCAACGTTTGGTAAAATAATAAAACTAATAATGGTAAAATAATAAAAACAATAAACCAGTATTTACACCAGTACACAACAATTTTCTATTGTTCGTTTCAACAGCCACTCCAAAAAATTGAAAAATATTAAAATTGTTAGAATAAATGAGATTTATATTTTTTTTTTTTTACATTTTTATAAATCCCAAGAGTGTTTTTAGAGATCCCAACTTCAAAATGACATATATGATGTAAAATTTTTGCAGCTTTCTGAAAAAAATATGGAAAATTTTTTTGAACTTTGGGCAATGGCGAAAAAACGACTATTAAAATTATAATCTTGATTTTGAGAGTCTTCTATACGTATATTAATCGGGCTATATTTTTTTTTTCGGAAAGTTGAGATTTTTTTAGAAAAAAATTGTAGGATTGGTTTTTTTTTCAAATTCAAACCGCCAAAATTAAATGAAAAAAAAAAAAAAGTTTGAAATGAAAGAATTTGATACCCAATGGTAGCTAAAAAAAATGGAGGAAAAATTCTGAAAAAATTATGGCACGTGTTTTTCAACACAGACACCAAGCTGTGTAATTTAAAAAAAGATCTATATATATAAATCTTATATATATTAATATATATTATATATATATTCTATATATATTAGGGTGTGCGGAAAAAAAACAATTTTTTTTTTTCGGTTGCATCCACCAAAAAAAGTTGAAGTAAGGTAAAAAAAGAAGAATCCTAAAACGGGAGGTCAAAAAAAAGTTATTTCGAACGGCGCATTGCATTTGAATATTTTCCATAAGAATAACACAGGAAAATATTGGGATTTCTGAATGTCGTAGTGCAACTCGTCAGAAAAAAATCACACAAAGATGTCATTAACATATTCTCATGGAGAATCGAATTCCCTACAAAAAAAGTTCTTACGAAAAATTAGCTCGGAACAACCGTTCAAGTGGAATATAACGCGAATGAATATAGTGGAAATAACGCTGTCTGAAATTGAATTGATAGGAAAAAAAATAATTGAAAAGGCTGTAAAAATCGAATTTTTCGCTTTACGAAAAAACTTTTTGGGGGTTTTTTGTAGAGAATGTTCCGCTCTAACATACTTGCATGAAATTGTTCTCAAAATATTTCTCTTATACAAAAAAAAATCAAGTACAACAAGAAATATAAAAGAAACGACGTTCATCATTGATCGTGTTTAGAAAAGCTTTATTCAATGAATTTGGTTTAATAAGATAGAATAATTTTTTTTTTTACATTATAATGCTTAATAATCATCGTTTCTTTTTTTAAGAGTCTGTTTGTTGCAATTAGGGTATTTCTATCGATAATTTTGCACTATGCCCAATAAATATTGTAGCTGCTCTTCGTTTTTTGTTAACGAACCGTTATATGCTTCTATCAAAGCGACGTTGTTAGAGCAGAACATTCTCTACAAAAAACCCCCGAAAAGTTTTTTCGTAAAGCGAAAAATTCGATTTTTACAGCCTTTTGAATTTTTTTTTCCTATCAATTCAATTTCAGACAGCGTTATTTCCACTATATTCATTCGCGTTATATTCCACTCGAACGGTTGTTCCGAGCTAATTTTTCGTAAGAACTTTTTTTGTAGGGAATTCGATTCTCCATGAGAATATGTTAATTACATCTTTGTGTGATTTTTTTCTGACGAGTTGCACCACCACATTCAGAAATCCCAATATTTTCCTGTGTTATTCTTATGGAAAATATTCAAATGCAATGCGCCGTTCGAAATAATTTTTTTTTTACCTCCCGTTTTAGGATTCTTCTTTTTTTACCTTACTTCAACTTTTTTTGGTGGATGCAACCGAAAAAAAAAAATTGTTTTTTTTCCGCACACCCTAATATATATAATATTATATATATATATATATATATATATATATATATATATATATATATATATATATATATATATATATATATATATATATAATATAATATACAATAATAAATAAATATATATATAAATAAATCTATATATATAAAGATCAATAGTGAAGCCCAAACTTGGCCAATAATTGATATTTTTGCTCATATATATATATATATATATACGACCTGCTGATATTAGCAATGGGAAAAAGTCGTATAATGGCACCTACGACATTGTTCCATTAGACACGCGTTGTATCACGATAAACGAGAAAAAAAAAAAATATGCATACTTCCGTAACGTTTCCTTGAGCATCGACGATCGTTTTTTGACTAGTGTTGGCCGTTAATTCGATGGTTGGCATGTAAAGCGTGGTAATGTCGTGTACCGGAAAATCGATCGGAACCTCGAATTGCATGGTATTCTGTATACGCATTATCCAAGACATATCCCCGGTTGGACGACGTATGTAAATTTCCGCCCAACCCTGACACCAACAGGCGCACGGTACGTGCTCCTCCTGTTTCTCGCCATCGAGAATTTGTGCGAGTTTTCCGCATTCCGTTATTTCCGTCTTCAATGATTTTTCACCCGAATAATAATCTCGTTTAGGGACTTCCGGATCATCGAAAAATCTCTTTGTATCGTCGGTATTAGGTGAATTCGCGGCTGCATTGCTCGAACCTGCCTGTCCGCTCGACGATTGTCTCGATGACAATTTGTTCTCGTCCTTCGAAGCCTGAATTTTTGCGTGCATTTTTGTTTTGGAAAAAAAAGATTTAAGCTTGCAGTTGGCCGTTCGATGATTTTTCTTCATTTTTTTTTTTTTCTCAAAAATACTCGAAATTCCATAAAACTTGATTCGTCCAAAACACACATTCGACATCGATGACTCGATGATTTTTCTTGAGAGAAAAAAAAAAAAAAAAAGACGGAAATTGTCATCGTTACCTCGCTGCCGGAAGTACCACGCGACGACGGAACGATGATTTTTCCATGCTCCGGACTCGAGGATGCAGCTTTGCAAGCTATCCAACAATTGTCGCATAGACCGTTTCGCATCGCTTCGTTGCTGCAACCGCTCGTCGTAATCGTTATGAGCCTGTTGCCCAAAAGCCACGTCATCGATTGACCGTCCCGGAGAAAAAAATCCGTGGCCGGATATCTCTTTGGCCTTGCGGTGTATGTCGAGAATGTGTAACGTGCCATGAGATCGATGCAGGTCTCGGTGAGCTCGACATGAAATGTCATTAGGGCATCGTCGATCGGCGGCTTGAGATCCAATGTTCGACCCTCGCCGATCATACGATTCGCCATAATCGGTCGCTCGCGACGACCTCGGCTTCCCTGCTCGGTGAGGCTCGAGCTTCGCTTACGATTCGACGAATCCTCGTTTGTAACACTAAAATCCGGCTTCATCAGATGTCCCTCCTCGAAGGGTACCAAAACATTGGCTTTGAGACCCTAATTAATTAATCCCCCAAAAAAAAAAAAAACACACACAATAAACATGCAATTAGTATATAAATCGGCTAAAAATTTATATCGAAATTTTTATGATTTCGTTGGTTAAAATTTTTTTTTTCTACAACTCACGGTCGTGATAAATTTTACAAAGTTACGCCGATATTGCAAGCGACACTTGAGAAACCACACCGCAATGACATGATGAGCCAGCGAGACCGTATAATGATTGTACTTGAATGGATTTGTATACGGTAGTAAAATAGCAAATACCGACATATACTGATCCTCGACGAAGCTCGCAAAGACCTTGGGCAGTCTGGTGAGGGCTGAATAATTTATTTTCAATCAATTATTTAATTTTTATTAAAAATTTGTTTTTTTTTTTTTTTTTCTTCATAAAATCAAATTAAAAGTATATAGTAAACTCGTGTTATACTCTTACTCGATAAAAATTCCAGTATGGGTATGGCGATGTGAACGGTTGCCGAAATTTTCGACAAATTGAGCAAAACCTCGGTCAAAAGTTTGTTCATAGCGTCACGCATCTCGAGTGTACAAGTCGTTAGACTCGTTACGCATTGACTTGCGCATCGTGCGGTCAATCCGACCTGCGTCAAAGTGCTCGAAAGTTGTAAGAAAAGAAGAAGAAAAAAAAAAACGAAAAAAAAAAAAACGAAAAAGAAAAGAGATTCTCACCTCCAAACATTTGATCAAACGTTGCTGCAACGAGGGCTCAAGATGAGCGTGATAAGAAGCGAGAGAGGCGAGCACGGGAAATACGTAAACGCGAAATTCCGATACGGTGAATTTCGGCGGAACATTGTAGAGAGATTCCGGAAGTCTGAGGTTCTTGTCGCTTACCTACCGATCAAGTAATCTATAAAAACAATCATGATTATAAGCGAATTGACACTTGGGGTGGGAGAAATGAGAAAAAAAAATTTGAAAAAAAAAAAAAAAAACGCCAAAGCTCGAATTAAGGATGCATAGAGCCGCATAATTCCAGTGGAAAAAAGTTTCGGTGATAATTTCAAGTATACTTCGCGTCGAAGCAAAAATTTGAAAAAAAAAAAAAATCAACTACATTGAAGATGATTTTAATATCGATTTCCAATAATAGCAATGAGGAAAAAATATCGGAAAATTGTTTAAACGATAAACTGTTGCAGAAATTTCCTGTAAAAATGTTTTTCGATTATATGCAAGAAATTTATCGATTTTTCCGAATACACATGAATTTTTCAAGAATTTTCTTATGGTTTTTTTTCTATTTTTGTTTTTGAAAATTTTTTATCTTGAAAATTGCATGAAAAGTGGTGAATTTTGGATATGTACTCGTACAAAAGTTCTACATTAACTTTACGAAGTATCCGGATCGTCAATCGAATAAGTACGGTTTTTCAAAATTCGAAAAAAAACATAAATTAAAAACCATAAGAAAATTCTTGAAAAATTCATGCGTATACAGAAAAATCGAGGAATTTCGTTGTATATAATCGAAAAACATTTTTACGGAAAATTTCTGCAACAATTTATTGTTTAAACAATTTTTTGATAGTTATTATTATTGGAAATCGATATTATTATCATCTTCAATATAGTTGATTTTTTTTTTTCAAATTTTTGCTTCGACGCGAAGTACTTGAAATTCTCACCGAAACTTTTTTCCACTGGAATTATGTGACTCATGCATCCTTAAGAGTTCTCACGAATACTCAACCTTGGTTTTCTTTTTCTAAATCAGTTTTCAATGGAATTTTTTTTCTATGAAACTACCAGTGCTTTTTTTCTTTTTTTTTTTTTTTTTTTCATAAAAGTGCAATAAATAAAAGGTAGTCCAGAAGAAAAAAAAAAAAAAAAAACTCCCAAGTGCCAACTTACTCCTGTTCGTTCGTAAAATTTTACATTGTCCCCGAGAATTTTCGTCGTTTCCTCATTGGGGAAAGTTAATCGAAAATTGACGCAAGCATCTTACCATGCAACAGAGAGCGGCGGCGAGATAATCAATGTCGTTGCTGTGCCTCGACAGTATCAAAGCTCTGTTCTGCATAACCTGCGGCATTTCTTTGAGTATAAGCTGCAATACTTTCCAATCCTTTTCGAGCTTTATACACGATATAACGGCTTTGCAAGCGTGGGCCAGCGACAAATGTGTTATCTGGCAGGATATGTGCTGGAGTGGCGCAGGACTTGCCGGTGGCGGACTGCCACCGCCGCCGCCTCCCGAATTCAGTCTCTCCAATGGTGCGTGCTCGAGAACGAGATAGGGACTGAAATGAGTGACGGTGCCGCTCGTTGGATCCGGAAATCCAAGATGATAGAGACAATTGGCACGAATTTTTAGGAAAAATTCGAAAATCTATGAAAAATATGGATTTATAAATAAAAAAAAAAAAAAAAAAAAGGAAAATCGTTTACGAAATCCGAAGTGGATGAGCGTAATGCTCTATGCACTATGCCGCGGCGCGGCGAATCGTTCGGAAGTTTTTTAATTGTGCGGACACTGATATACGGATATCGAGATAAATCTACGATTTTCCAAAATTTACGTCTACGCAGATCGAAATTTGATCTCCGCAGATTGAAATTCGATCTAGGTAGATCTCAATCATTTTTTCCCGGGATGCTTGCGAGTAATCATTTTTTTTTTTTTTCTTTCGTGCTAGTTAGACGAGCAATGATACATAATTATTTCGAGTCATTTGATTTTGTGGTCCCAAAGTTGTTCGAATATTTGGCGATGGAACTGGCTGAGCATCGGTGATTTGATGAATATCATTCACGTTAATATTTTGAAAATAGTTGTTGCGTTTGGAATTGTTCTGTGACGATCGTCAATACTGATTGACGTATTCAAAGATTATTTTTCAACAATTAAAAAAAAAAATATGACAATAATAATAATAAAATCTGTTCATCTGTAAATTTGAAAGTACCGCATCAATAATTGAGACCTGAATCACCGAAAAAAAACTTTAATTCAATCGCAATCTCCATTTATTTTCTATAAACCTCTAAAAACGTGGAGATTAAATGTCGCTCGGAATGAAGCGAGGTTCAAAATGAGCTCGAGCCAAATTTTTTCATTTTTTTTTCAATTTTTTCCAAAATTTTTTTCGGTTTTTCATTTACTTTTTTCGTATCGACGAATGAGATTTGAAAAAAATATATGTATTGCTGCAGTGCCCGAAAAATCCAAAAATTTCCGAGGGCTTCGTAACGATTCGCAACGATTCGACGCGGCATATTGAACGCAGACCTTAACGCGGAAGGTTTCTACTTCGCTTGGCCAAAAAATGTTCGATTTTTCACAAATTTTTTATGCGAAAAATATTAAATATAGAATGTTGATATTTGATACGTTTACTAACCGGTCTTTATTGAATATGACGATATCTTTTAAAGTTTGACAAAATATGATATCGGGAGTGAGAGGAGCCGAGTATGTCACTGCGCCAGCAGTGATATTCTTCGCTTGCAAAATTCCCAAGTCCCGGACAGGTGATGCGAAGCAAAAAAATCAAACATATCTTTACTTTGTACAATTTTCTCTCAAATTTTTCCTTCCGAAAAGTTCGTCATAGACGTTAATCGGCTGTTATAATTAGAAACGTCGAACAAGCGGCAGCTTCCACTCGAGCTACAGAGGCTCCTTCTTCGCGAGGATGTTTTTTTTTCTATGAAAACTCAAGTTTTGAGGGGTGGGAGCATGAAAAATCCGAAAATTTTTTTTTTTTCGAAACTCCCTGGCCAACATTCAGTATTTAATATTTTTCGCATAAAAAATTGATGGAAAATCGAACATTTTTTGGCCCAACAAAGTACAGAAACCTCCCTCGAGGGATTACATGGGTTTCGAAGCCAACAAAAAAACATCCTTTCTCGATTTTTTTTTCCACATTATATATAAATTATTCGTTTTAAAATGTCAAGTACATCAAAGAGTAACATTTCAACGGTATTTAAAAAAAATTTTCATCAAAAAATATTGGAAATTCAGCCAGTGGGACCTGGTTTCCGGAAACCCTTGAAAAAAAAAAAAAGTGTCCTCGCGGTGGTCACGATAACTCATGATGGCTTTATTTGAAATTAAATAACCAAATATTCTCCCTTAGTAGATAAGTATAGCTCGTGATTGAACGAAGGATTAAAAAAAAAAAAAGAATTGAAATTTGAATTTTCGGCAGAGTTGCATGCAAAATAATACATTTTTTCGTACAAAATTTACACTATGCACAGTCTTGTAAAATTAGTAGTAATAAAAAAAAATTTTTTTTTAAATATTTGGTTCAATCACGAGCTATACTTATCTACTAGCAGAAAATATTCGATTTTTTAATTTCAGATAAAGCTAATCACGAGTTATCGCGACGATCGCGAGTACACTTTGTTTTTTTTATTGAAATTTTTCTCAAATTATCGTTGAAACGTTACTCTTCGATGTGCCCAACATTTCGAATAAAATAATTTATATATATATATATATATATGTCGCATTCCACGTCAACTCAGCCACCCCGTTTTTTTGTTGGTCTCGAAAAAATTATTCAGTATGGGCATTTCAAAGTACAATATATACATGAAATTTTACCAAAATTTCGTCCCCCCGCTATTGTTGGTTCTCGAGATAATGATTAATAAATTCTCAATTTTGTGAAAATCACAACTTCGTAACGGCTGATCGGATTTTAACGACTAAAAAACGAATCTTTTTTATTTTTTGTGCCCTTTTTGAAAAAAAAAAAATATGCCGTCATTGGAGAAAAGTTCATTAGACAGTTTTCGGGGAAATTTTTTGATTTTTTTTTTTTTTCCCACGAAAGGGCCAATCGGAATTCTACTCAGTATTTTTTTTTTCTGATAGAAGGAAGCGATACACAACTCCGCAAAATTTTTTCAAAATGGAACAAGGCATCAGTGACGAGGAAAAAATTGTTTTTTGTTAATTTACCCCGAAAACTGTCTAATGAGCTTTTATCCGATGATGACATATTTTTTTTCGAAAAGGGCAAAAAAAATAAAAAAGATTCGTTTTTTAATCGTTTAAATCCGATCAGCAGTTACGAAGTTATGATTTTTACAAAATTGAGACTTCATTAATCATTATCTCGAGAACCAACAATAGTGGGGGGATGAAATTTTGGCAAAATTTCATGGATATATTGTCCTTTGAAATGACCATGCTGAATAATTTTTTCGAGACAATAAAAAAAAGGGGGTGGCTGAGTTGACGTGGAATGTCCCATATATAATGTGAAAAAAAAAAAAAAAAAATCGAGAAAAAATGCTTTCTTTTTGGCTTCGAAACTCATGTCGAGCCCCATTGAAACGAACGAAGAGCGAATATCGACGTTAATCAACGTACCGTGTAACGAATCGCGGGTACGTGATGAAAAATCGTCGAATCACGATAATGCTGCTCGAGATGATTGACCAATATTTTGTAAGCTCTGATAGCGTGACTCGAGGGTAAATTATACATCTTGACGCTGAGTATTCGTATAATACCGTGAACAGCCATTTTCACATCTTTTATATCGGCCTCGAGTGCGATCGTTATATTTTCACCGCTGAATGGCTTGTTTATAATTTTTTCGAGTATATCGAGAAGCTCGAGGCATCTCTTGGTCTCGCACTCGAGGCAAAGATCAACCAGCAGACAAGCCACGACATTTCTGATGAAAATATCAGGATCCGTGTCGACGTGTTGCATATAAGGCAACACGATACGCTCGACAAGCTCATCCTCGTATCTCGATCTATTGACACGTATCACATTTGCCATTACATCGATAATCCTCATTCGTATATTCGTACGCGTCTCAATTTTATAATAACGCTCGACGAGATTGGCCAATTTTGATTGCCACATATAGTGCGTAGGACCGATTTCCGAAGCGCGATAATCGATGAGCTTCAGTATCGATGATTCGGGACGGGAATCCGAGCATCTCTCGACGAGCTCGTAAAATCGTAGTCTGCAGCCGTTGTAGCGCGAATCGTCCAACAAATTTTCAATTCCGCTTATCGTTTCGTGTAGACTCGCAAAGACCTGCTTAACGGCCGGCTGATTGCTCGTTATCGTATGATTTATCACCGTCTCGATAATATCGAGTATAATGCTCCAGGTCGGTTCTTGCAATTCAACCGCGTATTTATTTACCAAACGCTGTATCGACAGGGTCACCTCGTACATTACTATCGGAGAATTGCACTCGAGTGCCTGAGCGAACGACGGCAATACGGATGTCGGTGTGCATTTTAATTTTGGTATTCTGTGAGCACCCCAGAGACCCATGTTGACGTAAAAAACTGCTCCTCGCAGCAGATAAGCGTCTCGCTGAAAATTTGGATCTTGCAGCAAACGTCGCATCGTATGTAGCGCCGAATGTCCCATATGAGTACCCAATAATTTGCGCATTATTTTCCAGCTTATCTGGCAATATTTCTCGACATTGACGCTACGACACAGGGCAGTTATGAATGTTTGCAACGAATCCGATTGTAAGTTAATGTTATAACCGACGATCGTGTCGAGGGTCTCGAGACAGCCCGAAACGACTTCGGTGCTGTTGCTGTTGTAACACAAATGGCATATATACTGAACCAGACCCGAAACTATGTCCTCGTCGATGTACGCAGAATTGTACTTTATTACGTTTACGAGAAGCGACAAAAAATCAGCTCCCCTCTTGCCGTCGTCGCCGCCCGTCACGCTCGGCATCCATTCCAACAGGAATGGTCCCATTCTCTCCTCCAGATGCAATATTACCTTTCCGTTCTCCGTCAGGCATCTCAAAAGCTCCAATCTCGGTCCCACGTCCTCCGCTATCTCGTGATCTCTGACTACCGTGAAAAATTTTACCCTCATCAGCGACGATAATTTGCTGTACTGTCCCTGGACTAGACAGCGAAGAAAATTCAACGTAACGTGTCTGTGCTCGCGAATCGTCTCCTTGCCGAGCATGTCCCTTACGAGATTCCACATTCTCTCCACGGAGCCCTTGCGAACGATAAAATCATCGTCGGCGCATTAAATTCTTTCTAATATTTCTTGCGGATTTTTGGGTTTTTTTTTCTTCGTTTTTTTTTTCATTTTTGCCAGGAAAGAAGGGAGATTAAAGTGGAATTTTTGGTATTTAATTTTGAAAAAAATAAGATTACGGTCAATCGAGGAATGAAATTCTTTCGAAAACTTCCTGTGGCTGTTTGATTTTTTTTTTTTTTTTTTTCGTTTTTGTCACGAAAAAAGGAGATTAAAAATTGGAATTTTTGGTATTTAATTTTTAAAAAAATAAGATCGAGATGAATCGAAGAGTACGTACATCTTCCCATTGATGATTGAGCACTCCGTCGCAAAGATCTTTGATGGCCTTGGCTCGATGATTAACAGGACTCTCAGGTCCAATTTCTTTCTCAATATCGTGCGTCAAAACAAAATCTTCTCTGCTTTTGTAGTTGCCTACAAAAATTGTGAAAAAAAAATAAAAAAAAAAAAACATTAATTCGCCCAAAAAATTGTATGAAGAATTTAGACTTCTCCGGGGCTGAAATTTCAATTGCATGAAATTTCATGACTTTGAGAATATGTTTGCGGAACGTAGAATAAAACTGTTGGCAAAAGGGAAAAAAAAAAAAAAAAACACGCGCGCAACACCGAAGGAGAGTCGATTACCTTTATTGATGCGAAACCATTGTTTCAATTTGTCCAATGTCTTGTTGTCCTTGTCCTTTGAGCTCATCTTCGACATTGTCACATTTTCCACAATTTTTTTTCGAGTATCCAAAACTGCGTGGTCAACAAAAAATTCTCGTACTTTATTTTTCGATCGCGCACAATCGTTTTCCGGCGATGATGGACATGTCAAAGGCAAAAGTATAATGGAAAGAAAAAAAAAAAAAAAATTCAACAAATTCAGCAAGTGCGGCTAACTGTGCTACACGAAGAAAACAGATTGGTTATATTGACAGGTATATCTGTTTATCTGACCGACGTGCGGCGCCACTGCTTTAACAAAAGTTGTGACGAATGCGAAATTCGTCGCTAGAGCGCGGCTCCTCATTCTTTTGTGCGAAAAACCGCGAAAGTATGAAAAAAATTTAATCTTCTATATCCATGAAGGGCCAACCACCGAGAAGAGAGAATTCTCTCCTCGGTGTTCTCTCCGTTGGTAAGATTGTCAAACCAACCACGGGTACGTTCCACTTAGCGCCCTGTTACGTCCCGAGAGCGTCGGTAGAGCAGAAACTCTTGTAACCCGCGTCTGATATGAGCGGTTTCTGCTTTTTTCCTACTCGATACCGGAAATAGTATATAAATGTTTTTGGGTATACCAGCGACCACTACGCGTGGCTGATTTGCCGGAAAAAGATGTAGATGATTTCGAAGATTTGTTAGTTAAATGGATGAACGTTTTTATTCAATTTATAACTGTCGATGATCTTGGTTGGTAAGACAAGGATATTTTGAATATGAATACAGAATTTTTGATACACTTGATATTTTCAGATAACAGACACTGGAATCGCGCGCACGAAGTTCAATTGAATTGAGCGCGATTCGAACGAACTTATGAGTTTCGTGTTTTATGCTGGATTTCGAATTGAGACTGTTCGTCTGATGTAAAGATTTCGGTTTTTTATAACTTTGGTGAATGAGTTTAGGGAGATGGAAAATTTGGGTTTTGTGTAGGAGAGATTTGTTCTCGTTTTGGTCCAAGTGGAGCAAAGGAGTTTGGTGATCGTTGCGAGTTTCCTGTGTATCCAGAGTGTGTTTTGACTCGAACAATTTTCATTTCCGGTTGCAAGTGGCGCCACTTATTCGATGGTGGCGTGCTCCTGTCAGCTATAATCTATAATGGCAAACATTCGGATCGTATCTCGCTTATCGCTTCTCGCTTCTCGCAAAGGCTCCTCGTGATTTGCTCATGCTGTCTGCTGTGCTGTCTGGTGCTGTCGTGGCGGCGCGTCCCCTAACGTCTAACGTCAGCGCCGGTGTCTGAAGTATTTTTGTTTTTTTTTGTTTTTGCTAAACGATTATTGAGAGATTTTCGTTGCAAAATTTAGACAACGAGCGATTTGTAATATGAATGAAAATTCGTCGGTCACGAACATTGTGGCGATGATATTTTAAACTCGCGACGGCTTTTTATATTTTTCATTGTACGCGAGATACGAGAAATGTATCGCTACGAGTGTTCATCGTTATCGACTAAAATATAGGTGTTTTATTTTTTATTTTTTGTCTTTTCTACGAAAGGCAAATTCGGATGAGACATCGAAATGAGATGAAATAAGACAAATTTAAAATTATTCCCAACGATGTCGCACAAAGGACCCTATCTCGACGATTTGGACAGTGAGTGTTCTCTTTTGGCAAAAATAATAACTCGTTATTCATTTATTGACACTTTCGTTTATAAGTTTATTGTTAAAAAAATGTATTGTGCATGTGATTCGCATTTTTTTTTAAGCGCAAAGAAAATTTTTGTTTTTTTTTCTCAAATTTGACTTAATTAAAAAATTACTATTATTATTTATTCACAGATTTCCTTTAACAAAATTTCTTACTCTTCAATCATCCCAAAATATCGAATTTTCTCAATTATTTGACAACATTGAATATAAATATCTCAAAAAAAAAAAAAAAATCGTTATTTTTATCAAATTTCACGATGAAAAAAATATTCAGTAAAATATAACAAATCTTTGTTGCTTCCCGATCGCTTCTATTTTTTTTTTCCATGAAATTTTACAAAAAAACATGTTTTTTTAAATTATTTTCAATGCGAGCCAATAAACAATCATGATTATTAACTAGGATCAATGCGATAGTTAAAAATTGGAGATATCAAAAAATTTTCATTTTTGTTGACTATTTTCCTTTTTTTTTTAACCATTTTGCGCTAAATCGTTTTGTGCTAGCCTAAATCCTTAACGATCGTCCAAATCGAATAAAAATGTAATTATCCAAAATTTATCGGACGTCAATTTATAATTTCAATATGGAGAATGAAATTTGAAAAGAAATTGTCTCACAAAATTATCCATGGTAATTGGATTCTCGGTCGTGGATCGTTAAAAATTGAAAATATTAAAAAATTTCATTTTTCTCGACTATTTTCCTTTTTTCTTTTACCCATTTTATGCTAAATCGTTTTGCGCTACCCTAAAACCTTGACGATCGTCCGAATCGAATAAAAATGCAATTATCCAAAATTTATCGGATCACAATTTATAATTTCAATATGAAGAATGAAATTTGAAAAGAAATTGTCTCACAAAATTATCCATGGTAATTGGATTCTCGGTCGTGGATCGTTAAAAATTGAAAATATTAAAAAATTTCATTTTTCTCGACTATTTTCCTTTTTTCTTTTACCCATTTTATGCTAAATCGTTTTGCGCTATCCTAAAACTTTGACGATCGTCCGAATCGAATAAAAATGTAATTATCCAAAATTTATCGGATCACAATTTATAATTTCAATATGAAGAATGAAATTTGAAAAGAAATTGTCTCACAAAATTATCCATGGTAATTGGATTCTCGGTCGTGGATCGTTAAAAATTGAAAATATTAAAAAATTTCATTTTTCTCGACTATTTTCCTTTTTTCTTTTACCCATTTTATGCTAAATCGTTTTGCGCTACCCTAAAACCTTGACGATCGTCCGAATCGAATAAAAATGCAATTATCCAAAATTTATCGGATCACAATTTATAATTTCAATATGAAGAATGAAATTTGAAAAGAAATTGTCTCACAAAATTATCCATGGTAATTGGATTCTCGGTCGTGGATCGTTAAAAATTGAAAATATTAAAAAATTTCATTTTTCTCGACTATTTTCCTTTTTTCTTTTACCCATTTTATGCTAAATCGTTTTGCGCTATCCTAAAACTTTGACGATCGTCCGAATCGAATAAAAATGTAATTATCCAAAATTTATCGGATCACAATTTATAATTTCAATATGAAGAATGAAATTTGAAAAGAAATTGTCTCACAAAATTATCCATGGTAATTGGATTCTCGGTCGTGGATCGTTAAAAATTGAAAATATTAAAAAATTTCATTTTTCTCGACTATTTTCCTTTTTTCTTTTACCCATTTTATGCTAAATCGTTTTGCGCTATCCTAAAACTTTGACGATCGTCCGAATCGAATAAAAATGCAATTATCCAAAATTTATCGGACGACAATTTATAATTTCAATACGAATGAAATTTGAAAAGAAATTATCCACGACGATTGGATTCTTTGTCGCAGATTACAGAAGCGGCGCTAACGAAAACACGATAAAATTCATCTGTTTCAATCTCGATAACAAGAGCCAAAAGGCTCAATTAATATGGTGCTCGACGGGGGTATTTTTCTTCTTCATAATGTACGGATATTTGCAAGAGCTGATATTTACCCTGGACGGTTTTAGGCCGTACGGCTGGTACCTGACGCTCGTGCAATTCGCTTATTACACGATATTCGCGTGGTTCGAGTCGCATCTTCGCGGAATATCCAGGCGAATACCGTTCGCCACTTATTTGATTCTCGCTTTTCTAACGCTCGGCACAATGGGCTTTTCCAACAGTTCCCTGGGATATTTGAACTATCCGACTCAGGCGAGTAGAAAAAAAGCAAAAACAACAAAAAAATTTCAACGGAAAAGCGAGTATATATAATCGAATTGAAAAAAAAAAAAAAAGATAAGATTGAAATTTGCGAAAATTACAGGTGATATTCAAATGCTGCAAGCTGATACCGGTATTGATAGGAAGTATTATCATTCAGGGAAAAAAATATGGTACATTGGATTTTGTCTCCGCCGGCCTGTTGTGCATCGGCCTTGTTTTATTCACTCTCGCCGATAGTATGATATCGCCGCGTTTCGACGCTATCGGCGTCGCGATGATAAGCTGCGCACTTTTCTGCGACGCTATTATCGGTAATATGCAGGAAAAAGCGATGAGACAGCACAAAGCGTCGAATACCGAAGTCGTATTGTACTCGTACGGTATCGGATTCGTTTATTTACTGCTGATACTCTCGTCGACGGGCGAGCTTGCCAATGGCGCTGCGTTCTGCTCGCAGGTAATTAACCCACGGAAAGCTCTTCGATTGGGAAGTCGAATTGTCCTTTGAAGAGCAGTTTACACGAGCAGAGGGGAAAAATAAATCGTTGAATGTTGGAATTTTTTTTTTTTTTTTACCCAAAACTACCGATCAAAGCGTCCGGACTTTTTTTTCCATCATAAAGTAAGATTCATTTGGGATTCTTTGAATTCAAATTTTTTCAGCGCAAGCGCTATTATCGTAGCTGGCATAAATCAAAATATGATACGTAAAACGGCTAGCCAGAATTTTTTTTTTATTTTACTTTTTCGACAAAATCACGGGCCCGTTTAAACTTTGCCATCGTCTTGTCGCAAAATTTCAGCATGAAATTTGTGCACGGTATTCTTCATACTTCGAGCTTTGAGAAAATTGAATGAAAAAAAAAAAAAAAGTTCTATTCACGGTACCTGACCTCAAAATTTCCAGCCGCTTTGAAAAAATCGTAACTTCCAGAAAAATGAACGTATCGACAGCGTTAAGGTCGTATTTTGAAGATAAAGGATGCATCTAATCATGAAAAATTCGGCGAACGCAAAGCTTGCACCCCTTCGGTTTTACACCCAGTCGAAAAAGTGCCGAAAATTGCGAAAAAAAATGAGAAACGAAGCATAGCTTTGGGGTAAAATTTTTTTTTTAGACTCGCGATCTCATGCGCCTTGAAATAACATCGAAAATTTGTAGCAAAAAGGTCCGAACCATAAACCACCCCTAACGGTAATAAAATATCGATAACCACCCCTGGCAATCGTGATATACGCCCAAAAATGCACTTCCACCGATGTTCAGTTCATATATATTTTCGAAAATGCATGAAAAATGTATATCAAGAACATTCTAATCAAAAACTACCCCTGACAGTAACAAAAACTCAAAAGCCCGCCCCCTGGCAGTGTTGATGCGCCTGAGAATGCACTTTTATCGATGTTCGGTTCGTATAAATTTTTGAAAACACATGAAAAATTTGTAGCAAGAAAATATGGAATCGAAAACTACCCCCCAACGGTAACGAAAAATCGAAAACTACCCCTAAAAGTTGCGATGCACCTAAAAATCGACTATTATCGGTGGAAGTCGGGGTGCTTTTTGAATTCAGAATCTTATTGCGTCTTCCGGAAGGCTTTTCCTCAATTTCCGGCAGAAATGAACCCTGGGAAATGAAATTAATAATGTTTTCAAGCGATCGGAATGATTTTTTTTCATTCCGTGGTAGTTTCCAAGGGTAGGAAAATTCTCGAATCATTTTTTTTCTCACATTGGCTACTCATGAATTCAGATCTACCCCCTGTACCAACTTTGCCAAACGCTCAGAAAAACAACAAAAAAAAAATCTCAGCCGTTAAAGGTTCAAGAGGAGAAGCGAACTCTCCAATTAATACGCGACCATCGGCCCAGAGATTTCTGGATCAGCCGAAACTAATAATAATTTAGCTATATTTAAAATTCTCAAAATCTTTTTTCTTCACGATCAATTATTATTTTAGTGCTTAAAAATTGTTATAAATAATTGACGAAAAAAATCCTAAAAAATGTATTTTTACCCGACTGATAAAATGGCCATGTTCCATGCGCTGCGGCGCATGCGGAAAGTAATCAATTTTCGATCAGAGAGGGAAGAAAATTACTTTCCGCCCGCGTTGCAGGCGATGAAGTATGTTCATTTTATCGTATTCGGGTAAAATAATAATTTTCATTGACCTTTTTTTTTTTTCTTTTCAGCATCCGGTCGAGACTTACGGATACGCATTGCTCTTTTCTCTCTGCGGCTATCTCGGAGTACAGATAGTACTGACTCTGGTGCAATGCTGCGGCGCTTTCGTCGCGGCTACCGTAACGACATGTCGCAAGGCGGT
The DNA here is from genome assembly GCA_963564615.1 of Rhorus exstirpatorius. Taxonomy (NCBI): domain Eukaryota; kingdom Metazoa; phylum Arthropoda; class Insecta; order Hymenoptera; family Ichneumonidae; genus Rhorus; species Rhorus exstirpatorius. The sequence goes on along the minus strand of OY751318.1, from coordinate 34,295,015 downwards.
CACGATAATAATAAGCTTTATCTTTTTCTACAAGCCATTCACATTTCAATACGTATGGTCGGGTTTGCTCGTTGTTCTCGGAATTTATCTGAATGTCTATAGCAAACAGCGCGGCGGCGGCGCCAACGACAGGATCGTTCTCACGAAGCTCTGGTCTCGCATAGCGAATTGCTGGCAACGACACAATCGCATACAGAGACAATTGATGACGAATGTCTGAGCGCGAATTCCGAATCCTCGATTGCAATTTAAAAAAAAAAAAAAAAAAAAAAACCAAACGGAAAATTCGAGGCAACGAATCATATCGAAAAGAGGGGATACCAAAGAAATTGAGATTGAAAAGTTTCAATCGACGCGGTCGACGAGTTATCAAGGCTAGAGAACTTTGGTACAAAGTTTGATAATTATTTCGGGAAAAAAAAAAAAATTGTAAAACAGTTCGGAGACGCAAAATTTTGGAATATAATCATGAAATTCGCTACTATAATTTGTATATTTTTATTTATTATATTATCGTCATCGAACGGATTCGTCAAAAACGGTTACATCACCCTTTACGACTCGACGAATTTATTAATTATGCGACACATGGTTCAATTTTAAACAAACCAAAAAAAAGTCAAGTTATTCCCGTTTTCTTCATCTCTCTTTTTTTTTTTTTTTTCTGCCGTGAACCAGACCAAATTTTCTATTTATTTATTTACATCAGACAATAATAATAGCAATGATATATAGTGCCAATTGAAACTGAATCGAAAAATCTATAGCCACGGGATCAATGTGAACGAAACGTTATTTTTTTTTTTTTTTACGTCTGCATATTAAATGTATAGAGAAGATTACTTACAATTCGTACTGTGGAAATATTACTCACGTATATTGCCGCATTATGCCGAAGTATGAATTTATTATCTTCGAGAGTCCGGTGTATTGGGATAATCTTCGCACGGACAATATTAAAAATTATTAAAAACAATATCACTCACTCATTCTCTCTCTCTCATTTTCTTTCTTTCTCTCTCTCTCTCTCTCTCTCTTTTGCTTCTACGACGAACAAGCGAGTGTATGCGTGTGTTAAATATGTTATTTTGTGTATTTGTGTGAATGCGAAATGTGTGGGAAGAGCATAATTGCTCGATCGTGTTTGTTTGTTTGCCAGATATAGAATTTTGTTTGTTTTTTTGTTGTTTTTTGTTTTTTTTTTTTTTTCAATACAAGTGAGCTTTCGAACTCGAAATACGAAGGGGTGAAAAAAAAAAAAAAAAAAAAAAAAGGATTAACGCGATCTTACTTATATGAGCGCGCGAACCTTGGCGAGGACGTTGATAACGCGAGAATCTCGAAGGATGTTTAATCGTCCCTGTTTGTGTATCGTCTCTCTCTCTCTCTCGATCTCCTCGTTTCTCTATCTCTTGCGATCGTTTGAACCGCTTCGCCGCGAACGTGAACGACGACCGTGGCTTCCGCTTCGTGAACGTCTCGATCTTTGAGCAAAAAAAAATCCATCGAACGAATTAGACGCCGCGTTGAAGAATAAATTTACTTATTTTTTGTTTTGCTTTATCAGCAACCTCTCTCGGGATGATTTTTCATAAAACGTAAAATTGCGATAATGCAACTGTGATGAACATAGGAAAACTTGAAATTTGAGTATAAAATAAAAAAAAAAGAAAGTTTAGAGTAGAAATAAATAAAGAAAGTTTGACCCTTTGAAAAATAATAATAATAATAATATATTAAATATAATATAATAAATATATATATATTTTATTATATATAATATATATTTTATAATATATATATTAGACTGTTTCAAAATAAATCGATAATTTTTTTTTTTTCTTTACACAATCTTAAACTATACTTGGACATAAAAAAATAATCCTCGCGAAAGGAGGGGCCGGTCCTTCAAGATTTAGAGGTATCTCATCGGACTTTTGTCTTTTTTTATTTCATTAATGACTAATTCTTTTACAAACCGAACACCACTCTGACTGACACATTTTTTATTTGGCTGAAACTTTTTTTACGGGTTCTATGTCGAAAAAAAAAGATACGCGTTCGAGGAATTTTTTTTTTTTTTTTTTTTTTTAATAGAGGGGGTTGCAAGTTTGAGATTTTCGTGATTTGTGCCTTGGAGACTCATTTTCAAAAATTCATAACTCCGGTTATTTTTAAGCTAGAGAAAACTTTTTTTTTCTTCATTTTGAAGATAAAAGAGTGAATTTTGAGAAAAAAATATTTTCAAAAAAATTTATAAAAAATTTCATATTGTTATAAACAATTGAAATGTTTAAATCAATTTTTTAACCATGGCCCCCAAATTTTAACGATTTCTCAATACAACCATCGTATTCTACGTCAAATTTTCCATAAAAAACGTATTTTTTTATTAATGGAGAAATTATGTTTACCGGTAGAGATAAATTAATTTATCTAGCGCGGCACGTCGTATCGGCGCGCGGGTACCTTTGCACGCCTGTTTTTCTAACCCCGCATCGTTTTTCTCAATAACATTAATGATTATTCAACTCTCAGTCTACTTTGTCAATCGAGTACAAATTATTATTATTATTAGCAAACAGGACTTTATGATTAATTGAACAAAATAAAAACATGTTAGCAAATGAAAAAACAATTAATTACGATTTTTATAAAAATTTTCTTAAAAACGTTATTTATCGGTAGTTAATAATCTCCTACTTAATTGTGGGAGAAAGTACAAAGTAGGAAGTACCTTAAAAGGAAAGTAGGAGATTATTAATATTGATTTTTGTATTTTTTTTTTGTTTTTTTTTTGCATTTATCGACGTATATATCGACCGATAATTGTTGCTGCGATCATCAAGATCGTTTTTTCTAGTATATTCGGTATTTATACATAAGTTTGGAATATATTCATCATTTTAGGACTAGAAAAACGTTCGTTCCATCCATGCAAATTAATTATTCACGTATTAACGAAATAAAAATGACAAAAGTCCGATGAGACACCTCTAAATCTTGAAGGACCGGCCCTTCTTTTCGCGAGGATTATTTTTTTATGTCCAAGTATAGTTTAAGATTGTGTAAAGCAAAAAAAAAATTATCGATTTATTTTGAAACAGTCTAATATATATATATATATATACATAGTAGTAGTAGTAGTAGTAGTAGTAGTAAGTTTTACTTGCATAGCCTTTTCGGCTTTTTACAACACTTTCATTCACTATATCACTATTACACTGGGCCCACTATTTTAGTTTTTCTGTTCATTTACGGAACTATTTTTCTCTATCGATTTTTGCAACCTCATTGCTATTGGCCCAGTGTATTTGTGAGAACCTACAATTTAAGGTGGGTTTCGAACCACCGAGCTCGCAGAAAAAGCATCTGGAAAAATCTATTGGTGCCGGCCGCGGTTACATATATACATACATACATATATATATTATAAAATATTTATATAATAAATATAATATAATAATATAATAATAATAATAATAATAATAAATCGGAGATTTTTACCTTTTTCCACGGCTACGAGATCGTGATCTGGATCGTCTTCTCTCACGGTCTCGGCGATCGCGTTCACGATCACGATCGCGCTCGCGCTCCCGATAGCCAAGTCCACCACCGCCGCCGCCTCTGCCCCTGTCTGTTCTTTCCCGATCTCTGTTGTCACGATCCTCGCGATCTCTCTCCCTGTCGCGCTGCCTGTCTCTGTCCATCATCGTGTCCCGTTTCTCTCTCCGTCTTTCCTCGACATTTTTCTCAAGCTCGGCAAGCTTTTCCCGTATCTTTATGAATCCAAGATGCAATTTACCACCGAAATGATCGGCGAGCCTGCGATCATTGTCGTGTATACCGAGATACGCGCTGCATACTTCGCAAACGCGCAATTTTTGCTGCTGATAACTCGATGCCGGCATACTATTTCTGTACTCCTGCTCTGCCTCGTTTTTCCTCTTTCGCAGCTCGTCGATCTCACCCATGAGCTTCATCGACTCCTCGACGAAGCCCTCCTCACCGAGTTCCTCAGCTTTTGCCAATTTTTTTCCAATCTCCTCGGCAAGAACGTGAACGTTATTAGCTTTCGCGGCAACCTCGGCGCTGAGCTCCTCCTGCGTCTCCGCGAGACGCTGCTTCGCTTGCTCCGTCCGACGATCACAATCGGCGATAAAGTTTTGCAGATGTTCCATAGCCTTGAGAAGTACAGAAAAAAAAAAAAACCTTGTTTCGTTACGAATCCGAAATATTAATGACAACGACGATATTGATAATCGCAATAATTTCAAGGAAGGTATGCTCATACGAGGGACTTTTTTGATTTTACTTCGGTTGCATCGAATTCATCGTTTCGTATTTGCGAAATTTTGTGACCCTGAAATTTCAAGCTACCGACTCTACGAACCCTTCCGCCATAGATCGAGAGTCGATGAATTTTTTTGTTTTTTTTACTCCAAAATTCTAAAAATAAAAAATCGCACGAGGCTTCCCCGTTCGAAGGAAGGGGGGTTGCTTTGATTCTTTGCAAACGAGAATAAAACGAGGGATTAAAGAAGGATACTCACGTCGATGTCGTAAAAGTGATCCTTCTTCTTTTGCGCGGCCTCGTAGTCAGCCCGCAGCGCCAAGTCGTGAATCTGGGGACAATCTCCCAGGTCCATGCGCTACGATTGACAAAATCATACGAAAATTTAGTGAGATACAAAATCGCTAGAGTGATACTCGCCCTTACCGCTTAAGACAAAATTTAAAAAAAAATATATATATATGTGTATTTGAAAAATAAACGAGAGACAAAAATATATTTGCTCGGGTCCCGTGAAAATTTCGTCGAAAATGAAATATATAGATGTAATGAAGTATATTATTTTTTTTTTTGGCTTTACAAAATAACGATTCGCATTGAAAAAGATTGATAATAACACACGATGTTAGAAAATGTGAAATTATCCATTTATTGCTGTTGACGAATCGATTTTAGTGTCTTATTGGAATAGCAGCCTGTGGATGTTCATATCTTTAAACTCGATGATTTAATTATTATTTTTTTTTTTTTTTCTTTCGATCTTCAAAATTCTTTACTGGCTCCCAATTTTTTTTAACCCTTTCCGGTCATCCTGTTTCACATAAAAGCACATATTACATGTATATATGTATATAATATATATATTATATATAATGTATTATGAACTCGTGGAAAAATCACGCATATACAATATTATAGTCGTTCGTACGTAATAATAAAAATTACATTTGACAGTGGAAACGTAATAATTTCTATAGATAGATAGATTTTGTTGATTTTTTTTGACTTACAAGAGTGGCAACACCTCTCCGCTTGACGCGAGAATGCGATGGAAACGATGCTACAATCAGCACACACACCTTAAGTTTACATGTTCATCGCACAGTTCTATGAGACAAGTTACAGCCTATTATAGTAGTAGCAGTAGTATCATTAAAATTTTTTTAAATAATCGTAACGTAGTCGGATCAGCGATGGGCAAAAATGATGAAAAAAAAAAATTTATTTCGTAAAATTAATGTACTTTTCTTTGACCGATCATTGAAAATGACCCCGAAAACCCTATCCGGTATTCGAGATCGAATCGAACGATGAGGAACGAAAAAGACAAAAAAAAAAAAGATATTTGCCGCTATGAGGAAAAAAATTTGTCGAATAACTTTTCATTTTACCCATTTCTGTATCGGACATATTATCACCGATCACGATATTATCTAATTAATCGAATTCAATACGTACATCACGAGGCTGGAAGAATTTTCGTAATGGTCTTGGTGACGTGTGTCGCAAGACATAGAGATTCCGCACCTATTGCCTGTATACTTTGCGCCGTCGTACGATTTTTTAATTTAAAAATTTTTTCTTTTTTTTTTCAATGCAAAAACTATGATATTCGTTTTTTTTTTTTCCTTACTTTCGAATATTCCTCGATCGTAAAGTGTATCTGCGACGACTTAATTTTTTTCGTCGTTTCAACACGGCAACAACCCGCAGTTCATGCAATATTGATTTTTCGAGAATATCACAAACAGGAATAACTCGCGTCGACGTATTTTTTTTTATTTTTTTTTTTTTTTTCGTACAGAGCGGAAATAAAATGAAGATGCGATTTTTCGTTTGCGGATAATTCAGCGATTCCATCGGATCGCATCGAGTAATAATGAACAATCGATTGAAAATTGTTTCACGAAATTGTTCGCGAGGAGAAAATTTTATTCAAATCGAGTCTGCGAATTTGAAAACGTTTGCGCAATTTGAGAAAAAAAAAAAATATATTCAGCTTTGCGTTATCTTTGGTCCGTTCTCATCGTAATAAATTGCAGCTAATGTATTTTTACATTCACAAAAATGGCAATTTTATCAAATCAGTAATGAGATTTCAGTTATTTCATGAAACAAATGGAATAAATTGATTAAAAAAAAAAATTAGATATCGATTAAAGATTCTTCGGTCCGGACTAATCGTATGGAAAACAAAAAAAAAAAAAAGGAAAATCCCGCAAACGATTCTTTCGAGCTCCGGTGCTCGACGGAAGGCTTGATCTCAAGATCAGCAAGGATACGCGATGGAAAATTGTATCGCAACGAACCGACGAGCTATAGATTGAATTATGATGAGCGAAAAACGCGAGTAAAAGCGAATTACGAGAGGGAACCTTGTATTTCATTTTTGTAGTTTTTTTTTTTTTTTTTTTTTCGAAAATTTCTTCTAAAATTTGTCGCTATCGTTCGGACAATTACTATTACGTTTCTTACTTACAGATTGTTGCATTGTTTCCCATACGCCCCCTATATTCCAAGGCGACAAGACTTGAATACAATATACTCACGTACAAAGAAACCTTACGTCCTATATCACCCCCGTAAACTGGATTATCAATGAGTTAAAAGCGACGAATCAAATATATATGCAATATATATATATATATATATATATATATATGATTTTTTTATTATTTTTTTTTTAAATTAATCATTGTATCAGTACGCTACTCACCATAGCGCTCACTAGAAAACGAGGCTCTTTCTATCAGCAATATCATCTACGTCATAAGTCTCGCTTGATGGCGAAAAAAAAAAAAATTATAACTCGAGATAAATCGCCGTTGTTGAAAAATGGAAAAAATAATGAAAAAAAAAAAAAAAAAAAAAAAAAAAAAAAAAAAAAAAAAAAAAAAAAAAAAAAGACGAATACGCCACGCGTACTGTAAAAATTTGCCAGACGCAAAGAAAAAAAAAAAAGGTAGGCAAGTTAAAATTTTCTTTTTAAATATCGAATAGTCAAACGACTCGTACAACTTCGTACTCGGATCTCTATGTATGCTCTTTTTTTTTTTTTTCAGCAATTCGAACAGAACGATAGAACACGTTTTTCTTCCCCCCCCCCCCCCCCCCCCTCGATTCTCTTTTGCTCGTGGCCTCGAATAGCGACGGAACGATAAAAAAAAAAAAAAAAAAAAAAAAAAAAAGGAAAAATAAATGATGAATGCAATACGTACGGGTCCTCATTGAATTTTTTTCTTTCTTTTTTTCTCGCTTTCGTTTCTCTGTTTCTGTTTCTTTCTCTCTCTCGCACATTTTTTTTTTTTTTTTTTTTTTTTCTTTTCTTTTTTTCTGTACTTACAGTAACGCGCGTGTGTGTGTTCGAGAGTGACAAGAGTACGACATACCATTGTACGATACATATATTTTTCAATGATATCGTAAAATCGGTACGCGAGATCGGAATATCGCTTTTGTCCAGAGACTTTCTGGAAATAGAACTGCAGCGTGATCGTCGATTAGTCAATTTTCCTTGCGGAGAAATTTCGGTCTTTTATGAATTTACAATGCCGTTCCACGCGTAAGCTCACCCAACTTTGATCCTTGCTATCTGCGATTTTTTTATATCATTTTTTTTTTTTTTTTTTTCCAATCTTCCAGCAAATGCTATTTCGAAATTTTCAAATCTCGATCAAGTATTATAACTTTTCACTAAGAAAAAAAAAAATCGACCCAACTATCGAAAATTCTGATTTTACAATTTTTTTTTCTCGTGAAAATTTATAACGTGTGTTTTTTGCCCAAAGATTTTCGAAAAAAAAAAAAAAAGTGCAGACATCGAGAATCGGGGGCGCGGGTCAGCCCGGAACGCTTCGGGCTAGACTTTTTTTTTTTTTTCTTTTCTCCGCGTCCGTAAACCCCGATTGCGATGATCCTGCGAGCCCGGCTGGTCGAAATAAAATTAAGCGCGCAGTCTCGAAAGACCTGGCTCGAAAAAAAAAAAAAAATAGCCCCAAAACTTTTTTTTTTCTCTCGCGACGAATCGGGATGCATGAAAAATTATTCGTCGCGGCGATCGTATGCTCGGGAACATATGAAATATGCTCGCTGAGGTACGAGGGAAAAAAAAATAACGAGAAACGGAAAAAAAAAACGTTTTTTTTTTTCCTTTTCCTTCATTTTAATCAGTTTCAATTGATTCTTCTCTTTTATTTTTTCTCTTTCTTTCTTTCTTTCTTTCTTTCTTTCTTTCTTTCTTTCTTTCTCTCTCTCTCTCTCGAGCGTTATACTCACTGTTGACGAAAGAATCTCGTGAGGGCAGCATGCTAGCAGGAAGCTCTTGCAGACCTTCGGATCGGAGTATTTCACTTGAAATTTGTTATTCTCACCTGCAATCGAGTTTCATTTGGAAAAATAAATTTTATTTTGAAAAAAAAAAAAAAAAAAAAAAATTTTCAGCAAGTTTTATTTATTATTTCCAAAAGATTTTGGTATTGAGGTCGATGGGAGAGAAGACTTTTTTTTTTCCGCTAGATATCCATTTTGCAAACGTGGAGTAATACAAGCGGCTGCTCAATTACTCCACGTTACGTACGAAAGACGAACAAACAACGCCAAAAAAAAAAACGAGGGAGGGGAACGGTGAGGGCCTCAAAAACCACCTAATAGCGTACGAGCGAAAAAAAAAAAAAATCGTTTTCTCGACATCGAGAAGCCACTGAGATGCCGATGGAAAAGAAAAGAAGAAAAAAAAAAAAAATTCCGCCAGATTTGCCAAATATCGTGTAATATTGCAATGATTCTCACCGTTACGTCCAGTGCCCATTAATTGATCGAGCATAGCTCGCATCTGATCGTGGGCCGTCATTGTTTTCACTGTACGACGATCACGATGAGATTACCGAACGAACCTGCCGCAATTTTCCCCTTTCTTTTTGTTTTGTTTTTTTTTTTTTTTAATAATTTCCTACAACCGACTGACACACACGAAAATCTCTCGACGATTGAACAAAAAAAAAATCATCCCCTCCCGTATATACGTGTATGCGCATATGCCAAAGTTTTTACCACGCACGAGAGACGGGAGGGACGGGAGGAATAAAGAGGCGCGAGGCGCGAGATAGAGATAGCGAGGAAAAGCCGCGACTCGATGGGCTGAGGGGTGGGAACGCGCGCGCGGCCCGCGTCACCACCAGGGCGCCGTCTATCGGACGAGTCTCGAGACTCGCAAATTTCACACGAGACAGGGGTTTTGAACATATTATTATTTTGTATTCAATTCGTTTGAATTATTGAGAGAAAATCGTTTGATGATATTTGTCAGTTCAATCGAAACGTTCGGAATAACATGAAATATGAAATATCAGCTTAACAAGTATATCAATTTTTGTCCAATTTCATTAGAAATCGGCTGTCGCGCCCTCGCGCGTTCGTAATCGGCAAGTTACCTTTACTTTTAGCCGCATGGCTGCGCTGCAGTCTATGTCTAGTTTTGTTACGAAATTTGAATAGCTCATCCAACAAATATGCTGGTTTTGAAAGAAAATTGGTGTTATTGAGTACGAAACATGAAAAGTAAGTGAGTTGCGGGCAGACTTAAAAAAAACGAGATATGAAATTATTGGGGAAAATAAAGACTTTCAGGATAGTTGAGTTTATATGTGAATATAAGCTTATGTTTTTTGTGTTCTACCAGTTTTAAGTTTTTTTTATCTCGAATAAGTCAATTTTTTGTTTCTCAAATGGCCAAAAAGGGTTCAATCCAAAATTCCTATGAGCAATTTTTCAATTGTGGTGGTACATGTCTTGAAAAAATGTCAACCTTCCGCGGTGAAAGTGTATGCGCCGGGCGAACCTTTTGCAGCGATCAGACCGCGAATGATACCTTGAAATATTTCTGTAGACTTTCTGGTACAGGGAAATTTATGTTAAAATTAAGAGACATCTTTCACCTGTTTTATTTATTTATAGTGTGTTTTAATAATTTGATTTAGAACCGTAAATCCGTTAAAACATATTATACTTGTACAACAGGGCGAAATTTCGCACGGACTTGCCGACTTTAAAAGTCGTAATTTTTATCTTGAAAAAAATATATATATATATATTGCCTTGTATAGATATTAGCATGCTCTCCAAGTTTGCTAATAAACATTTTTTCGATATGCATCACGAGTAAGGAGAAAACAGCGAAAAACCAGTTTCAATCTCTTTTGATTTTTATCTATTTCGTTCGATATCTCCAACAACGATCAATGCAACATGAAAAATTCATGTATGATCTAAATTGTAGAGCGTAAAAAGGCATAGCGCTTGAAAAAAAAAAAGGCAATGAGCGAGTCGCAATTTTAATCAATTTTTTGGATCACCGGTTTATGGATCAAGAACGTGGTAAATTGACCTGTTCAATCATTGGCTGTAGACTTTGAGCGCACATATCTCAGCTTTCGTGAGGACAATTTTTTTTTGTTAATTCTCAAAGAGAGCGGCTGTGACCCTAAACGAGAGTCGAACATAGAAATAACAGAACTTACCGATCGCGAGGAACCAAATGGACTTGATACTGAAATTTTGTTAATGAAACGAACAAAAAAAAAAAAATACTTGCCCGAAACTCCCGACGCGCCGTTGCCCAAAAATAAAATAAAACGTACCATCTTGTAAATTCGTTTTTTAATGGCAATAAAATAAGAAACAGTACAATAATAATCATAATGATATAATCATTTTGCAATTATTCATTGTTGTGTAACACTATCTAGTTGCATAACTCGATAATTTGTTTGTTTGTTTTCTTTTTCTTTTTCAATCACCTCTTACCCGCCAATTTGATAATTAGTAGTACTAAACATAGCAATAATAATAATAATAATAATAATAATAATAATAATAGTTCTTCCTTAGAATTACTCTTTTATATCATATTTCATTTTATATCGTTCATTGCGCATGACTCGGACGAACAAAAATATCGCTTTTACATTGTTTGAAAAACCTCTCAACTTTTTTTTTTTTTTATTTTTTATTTTTCATTAATTTAATTTAATTTTATTCATTTTTTTTACCTTTTATTACCAGTTATTAAATGTATCAATACCCCGATACAAAAAGCCACCCGATTTTCGTCAAATGTGTATTGTGTGTTTATTTATTTATTTATTCATTCGTGTCGTTACCGATTTCTGATCGGTAAGCGTATCGTACGAGACATTTCGCGCGAATTTCGTTTTTTTTTTTTTTTTTCTTTTTTTACACGTTATTTATAAAACTATGAAAAGTATTGTGATTATTTTTCATATATTTTTTTTCTTTTTTCTTCGTATTTCGGCCCAACTTTTCGTCTCAGAGAAAATGTGTATTGGAAAAAATCATTAACGGTTGGCGTGGAGATTTTTTTTTTTTTTTTTAAACTGAATGGATTTTGGAGTTGGATACTGCGAAATGATCGTAGAAAAAATCCCAGAGGGCTGAGAGAGAGAGAGAGAGAGAGAAATTTAGGGGCAGAGAATTTCGCGAAAAAAAAAAAAAAATCGTTCGATCGAAAAAGAAGAGCTTACCGCCAATTTCGATAATATATATTTATATCGATACATACGCGCATGTATAAATATATAAATGTATGCATGCGACATTTTTTTTCAAAATTTTTTTCTTTCGACGGAAAAAAAAATCATCGCAGTAAACAAACATCACCCCCCAAATTTGCAACTTTTTCATGACAAAGTATTTCGGTAACGGGCATATGAGCCAAACGCGTTTAATTCGTCAAAAATGAGAATTTCAGTGGCAAATTTTACTTAAAAAACAAAATTTAAAAAAAAAGTTAGCAAGATTGCGTTGAACTTTTGACGCAGAAAATATTCCAGGGGCCGTCGTTAAGGCATTGCTTGTAATTCTTCGACCTCACGAAAAAAAAAAAACGACATCGCGGGAAAAGAAAAACGAAAGTTCATGGAAAATTGAAGCTTGAAAAAAAAAAAAATTAAATTAAATTCAACTACATTCGATGGATAGTCCCGTTTGTACGAATATTTTGAATAAATCGATGTTTGTATGTGTGTGTGTGTGTACTTTTTTTTATATGCCAATTCGTAAGAACGCTTATCGGTGCTTGATGTGTAAAATTGTATATCTGGTTTTTTCTTGTTTTTCTTTTTTACTCTGCGATTTAAATATAACGGGTTTTTTTTTTTTTTTTCTTACGGCGATGTAACCGGGGTAAATCAGGCTATTCCGGCGATCCGATCGTTAAAGAATCGGCATTGGTAGGTCATCGTCGTTGAAATCGGGTCCTCAACTTCCGGTTTATCGTGTTTACTCGGTAGGGCTTGGCGTCGTTGCTTCTTTATCCATTGATTTCGCTTCGCGATCACGCGATAATACGAAAAATTTCGTTTTTCCTTTTTTTCTTCGTTAATTATATTTTTTTTTTCGATTTTTTTTCCTCCTTTCTCCCCGTCAATTTCCTTCTTACTTATTTTCGTTATTCGAAATCGGGCAGCAACCGACTTTGAGCAAACTTACTCGACCACCTTCAGCACCTTGCCGATTGCAATAGTTTTGTCTAAAAGAATAATGAAAAAAAAAAAAAAATCCATCAAAACGATGAGACATGCTAAATGGTGAAAATTACGTACAAAAGCGTTTGATTCAAATAATTTATATTATGAATTTTTGCAAAGAATTTCTTCTTTTTTTTTCCGTCGTCAATTTGTGTTTCCGTCGTCAGAGAATCGATTTCCACAAAGAATAATGCACAATTGAGCGTAAAATTCATGAATTTCAAACGGGTACATCGAGGCTCATGTTTTCGATTGCAATATTTTTTTTATCTCATAATAGGAATAAACACAAATTCCGATGTCATGAAATTATATTTCTTGGTTTTTAATATGATTCGAATTATTGACTCTTCTGATATATCGCAATTCTTCATTCTGACGATTCGACATTCCGAGCTTTCTGTGAAATTGCAATTCAGAATTCTGACCGTTCTGATTTTCGATCTTTCGCATTTATGAGCACAAATAAACCAAAATTTCACATCCATCTCAAAATTATCTTATTTGAGTTTTTGAGCTATCGTGTTTTCGTAATTCTGCTAATGGCCTTTCGGAATTTTTACCAGTTATCCATTCTAAATTTCATAACTTGAAATTTCGATATTATTATATTATATTTGCATTATTTCTGGCTTGATAAAATTTCATCACTTTGATCTTTCTTTGTTTTGCAGATTTTCGATATTTTTATATTCGGAATTCTGGCAATTCTAATTTTCGGTTTTTCCGATTTGCCAGAATTCCGAATATAAAAATATCGAAATAACAGAGAAACATCCTCAATGCGAGAATTTCATCGAGCTGAACCATACGAAATTCATTATTTAAATTTATTAAAAAAAAAAAAAAAACAAATATTCGACATTCTGAGCTTTCTGTGAGATTGCAATTCAGAATTCTGACCGTTCTGATTTTTCGATCTTTCGCATTTATGAGCACAAATAAACCAAAATTTCACATCCATCCCAAAATTATCTTATTTGAGTTTTTGAGCGATCGTATTTTCGTAATTCTGCCAATGGCCTTTCGGAATTTTTACCAGTTATCCATTCTAAATTTCATAACTTGAAATTTCGATATTATTATATTACATTTGCATTATTTCTGGCTTGATAAAATTTCACCACTTTGATCTTTCTTTGTTTTGCGGATTTTCGATATTTTTGTATTCGGAATTCTGGCAATTCTGATTTTCGGTTTTTTCGATTTTTTTTTACCCCCCGCCCGATTACATTATATCGACATAACAGAAAAAAATCCTTAATGCGAGAATTTCATTATTTAAATTTACAAGAAAAACGAATATTAAAAGAAAAGAAAAACAGAAATTAAAGAAGCCGACTTACTTTCGTCCCTGAGAGTGAAACGTCCCATTGGCGCAAAGAGATTAAATCTTTCAAGGCATATAACTCCCGCGCACTCGATTCTCATTATCGCGACCTGATCCTGCTTAACGAACCTCGGCCTCGTTTTGCTCTTGTCGCCGGTTTTTTTGTCGACGAGGCATATCAGAGCTTTTACCGTGACCTCCTCGGCGGCGCAATGAATGTGCATCACCGCGCTGTAACCCGCGCATATTATACTCTTGTGCTCCAATATAACGACCTGAGCGTCGAATATCTTGCCCGTTTTAATTGGATTGTTGCTGTCGCATAGCACAAAGCCCGGACTAACGTCCTCCTCCTCGATCCCCTTAAGCTTTATCTTAACGTTTTCACCGGGCCCGACGAACGTAACTTCCTCGTCGTCCGACCAAAGCTGATCGACGATCACCGCCGTCTGCAAGTCGTTGACAAACAAAAACAAAAAAAAAACAAAAAAAGCATTAAATTAGAAAAAAAAGCCATTTTTTCGCAATCTAGCACCTAAATTTCAAAAATTTACGAATTCTTTTCATTATTTTTCAGTTTTCACTCGGAAAGAATTTTTTGTGGTTCGAAGAAAAAAAAAAAAAATCTACTCGTGCCTTCTTTCCCCCCCGAGATAATTTTTCGTCGATTTTCAAATCATTCGAATACTTTGCCGACAAAAAAACCAACGCGGAAATTATTATAATTGTTTTTTTTTTTTTTTTTTTTTTTTTCCAAACGTTTAAGATTTCAGACAAAAGATAAAAATGATTTTGACTCAATTATAACGTGTGAAAGATTGATAATGTGTCGATTTACCCTGTTGGGCATGACCAGCAGTGCCTGGCCTTTCTTGGCTTCGCCGCCCTCGACTTTGCCCATCACCACCGTACCCATGTCCTTGTATTTGTCGACGATCGGCATTATGAACGGGCCGTTGCTCTTGCGATTGAGCGACGGCAGAGAATCGATGAAGGATATGAACGGCGGGCCCTTGAACCAGTCGCACAGGCTCTCCGGTATGGGATCTTTGAGGCCTATACCCAGCTGTCCCGAGACCGGCATAAAGGTCAGATCCTTGGCCGGATTGAAACCCAATTTACGAAGATACGGCAATATTTTATCTCTGTGAAAGTAAGATTTAAAGAGAAAAAAAGAAATTAACGATAAAAAAAAACATCAAAGAAGATTCGACGCATCGGACATTTTTACAATTTTCTTTGTTTCAATAATATGAAAAAATTCGTCAAATACAATCTCCTGGGTTGGATTTTTTTTTTTTTTTTCCAATTTTTCCATGCATCGATATGGAGAAAAAGGGAAAATTCTACAGCTTTCCCGTGAATAAATTAACGGCAAGATCGGGAGTTAGCTTATTGCAATTTTTGAGAATAATAATCTTTTTTTCCATTCATTTCACCGGATCATTTTTCATTTTTCTCTCGTTATATATTGCGTTTTTTTTTTCCCCCAATTTTTCCATGCATCGATATGGGGAAAAAGAGAAAATTCTACAACTTTCCCGTGAATAAATTAACGGCAAGATCGGGGGTTAGCTTATTGCAATTTTTGAGGCTAATAATCTTTCTTTTTTTTTCCATTAATTTCATCGGATCATTTTTCATTTTTCTCTCGTTATATATTGCGTTTTTTTTTTTTCCCCCCAATTTTTCCATGCATCGATATGGGAAAAAAGAGAAAATTCTACAACTTTCCCGTGAATAAATTAACGGCAAGATCGGGGGGTTAGCTTATTGCAATTTTTGAGAATAATAATCTTTTTTTTCGTTTTCCATTCATTTCACCGGATCATTTTTCATTTTTCTCTCGTTATATATTGCGTTTTTTTTTTTTCCCCAATTTTTCCATGCATCGATATGGAGAAAAAGGGAAAATTCTACAGCTTTCCCGTGAATAAATTAACGGCAAGATCGGGAGTTAGCTTATTGCAATTTTTGAGAATAATAATCTTTTTTTCCATTCATTTCACCGGATCATTTTTCATTTTTCTCTCGTTATATATTGCGTTTTTTTTTTCCCCCAATTTTTCCATGCATCGATATGGGGAAAAAGAGAAAATTCTACAACTTTCCCGTGAATAAATTAACGGCAAGATCGGGGGTTAGCTTATTGCAATTTTTGAGGCTAATAATCTTTCTTTTTTTTTCCATTAATTTCATCGGATCATTTTTCATTTTTCTCTCGTTATATATTGCGTTTTTTTTTTTTCCCCCCAATTTTTCCATGCATCGATATGGGAAAAAAGATAAAATTCTACAACTTTCCCGTGAATAAATTAACGGCAAGATCGGGGGGTTAGCTTATTGCAATTTTTGAGAATAATAATCTTTTTTTTCGTTTTCCATTCATTTCACCGGATCATTTTTCATTTTTCTCTCGTTATATATTGCGTTTTTTTTTTTTCCCCAATTTTTCCATGCATCGATATGGAGAAAAAGGGAAAATTCTACAGCTTTCCCGTGAATAAATTAACGGCAAGATCGGGAGTTAGCTTATTGCAATTTTTGAGAATAATAATCTTTTTTTCCATTCATTTCACCGGATCATTTTTCATTTTTCTCTCGTTATATATTGCGTTTTTTTTTTCCCCCAATTTTTCCATGCATCGATATGGGGAAAAAGAGAAAATTCTACAACTTTCCCGTGAATAAATTAACGGCAAGATCGGGGGTTAGCTTATTGCAATTTTTGAGGCTAATAATCTTTCTTTTTTTTTCCATTAATTTCATCGGATCATTTTTCATTTTTCTCTCGTTATATATTGCGTTTTTTTTTTTTCCCCCCAATTTTTCCATGCATCGATATGGGAAAAAAGATAAAATTCTACAACTTTCCCGTGAATAAATTAACGGCAAGATCGGGGGGTTAGCTTATTGCAATTTTTGAGAATAATAATCTTTTTTTTCGTTTTCCATTCATTTCACCGGATCATTTTTCATTTTTCTCTCGTTATATATTGCGTTTTTTTTTTTTCCCCAATTTTTCCATGCATCGATATGGGGAAAAAGATAAAATTCTACAACTTTCCCGTGAATAAATTAACGGCAAGATCGGGGGTTAGCTTATTGCAATTTTTGAGAATAATAATCTTTTTTTTCATTCATTTTACCGGATCATTTTTCATTTTTCTCTCGTTATATATTGCGTTTTTTTTTTTCCCCCAATTTTTCCATGCATCGATATGGGAAAAAAGATAAAATTCTACAACTTTCCCGTGAATAAATTAACGGCAAGATCGGGGGGTTAGCTTATTGCAATTTTTGAGAATAATAATCTTTTTTTTTGTTTTCCATTAATTTCATCGGATCATTTTTCATTTTTCTCTCGTTACATATTGGGGGGGTTTTTTTTTTTTTTCCGACTCACCTACACTCGTTGTACCTTCCCTCGTCCCACTCGACCGTCGGATCATCCATTTTATTAACTAGAACAACCAAATGTTTTACTCCCGCTGTTTTAGCGAGCATAGCGTGTTCCCTCGTTTGTCCGCCCCGATCGAAGCCCGTCTCGAATTCGCCCTTTCTCGCCGATATAACGAGAACAGCGAGATCCGCCTGCGCCGCACCGCCGATCATGTTTGGCACGAAACTCTTGTGTCCCGGCGCATCGAGAATCGTAAAGTGCTTTCTCTCGGTCTCGAAATAAGCTCTGCCGACCTCGACGGTCTTTCCCTTCTCTCTCTCCTCCTGATTCGTATCCAACGCCCAGCTGAGATACCACGTCTCTCTGCTTCTCTCCTTTGCCTCTCTCTCGTATTTCTCCAATGTTCTCTTGTCCACCATACCCGTGAGAGCCATTATTTGTCCTCCTATGGTAGATTTTCCCGCGTCTGTTCGAGGGGATGAGGGCAAAAGGGTAGAAAAAAAAAAAAAAAAAAAAAAAAAAAAAAAAAAAAAGGGAACGAAACGAGAACGCACGTTTAGAGAAATTGAAAAATTTAATTTTTCAGAGACATATCGCAATTTAGCAATGCTCTCGATGATCTTAATGCTCTCGAAGGCAATGCGATTCATTCCAACGGTCGATTATTCGTTCGATCGCATCCAACCGAGTTCTTGATAATAAAAACTCGAGGTTTTAAATTATTTTACGAAATTCACGAGGTATTTTTTTTCTAATCAATTGCGCAACGATAAATCGCACCAATGGAAAATCCAGATGGCAGGGGGAAAAAAAAAAAACGCACAGAATAAGGACATACTCGAAGCTGCGGGGCGGCAACTTAATGAGGTTCGGTACTTTTGGCCAATGCGTCGTTGGATTGAAATTTTTATAATTTATATTCCGCTTATCTCTCGTCAATTTTTTTTTTTTTAGAATCTTTTCCTACGCGGTTTTTGAGAAAAATATTGTCAAAGATACGCTCTCGCGGAGAGGGGGCTCTTTGAGCAGCGTCGGTCCGCGATCAAATTTTCAATTGTTCGCGTCGGATAGAGCAAATATTTAAGATTATTGCGTGATAAAAAAAAAAAAAAAACAAGTTTTACCGCATGGTTTTTGAGAAAAGAGGCTTGCGCGCGATAACAATGTATACAAGCTTTGGATCTGATTACTCGGACCTATCTCTCGCGCACCGCGATCTTTTCCCCGCTCTTTAACAAGCCCGAATCTCCTTCGGAAATTAAATGATTATCGTCAATTGTTATCGTTATGGAAATCGTAATGAAAATTGAATTGTAAATTGTAATAATAACAATGAATATGGAATTGCCATTCAATTTTACATTTTATTTTCTTGAAAAAATTTTGCAAATCAAGCATAGATCTTGGAGATTTCCGTGAGGAAAAAAAAAAAAAAAAGAAAAAAAAAAGAAAATCAGGTAATTAACAAGTTTGGTTACTTTTCCGAATTTTCGCGGGTTTTTTTTTTGTTTTTTTGTTTTTTTTTCACGATAGAACCTTTCATTTCGGCGCCAACAATGATAATCAGATGGGGAAGGATGAAAAACTTGAAAAAAAAAAATAAATAAATAAATAAAATCTGATCTTTGGAATATTATTTTCGAAATTTTAGCGTTTTTTTTTTCTCAAAGAACCAAAACCCAAAAAAAAAATTATATTTTCCGAATTTTTGAGTTTTTTTTTTCGTCGAAAAAGCTTCGAACTTTTTTTTTCAGCACCGACAATGATAATCGGGCGAGAAAGTTCGAAAAATATACCGAAAATCAAAAGACAAAGGGAATTATTTTTTTCCCGAAAATCGGGCTCGATTTATGGATAAATTCGCATCTTTGTCGACTCACCGACGTGACCGATGAAAACGACATTAACGTGTTCCTTTTTGCTCTTGGTGTCCTCCGCGACTTTGATAATCTTTTTCTTGGGTATCTTGACGACCGCCTCCTCGTCCTCCTCTATATCCGCCTCCTCGTTCTCCGGCGTTATAAGAGGATCACCGTCGACCGCCGCCTCTTCCCACGAATCCGCCGGCTGATGCCTGGGACTGATATTAGTCTGTTCGCCATCCGAGGCCGGCTCGGACGACGAATTAGGCGGCGTTATGACCCCGCCTGCCGGCGGTTCTTCCGCTATTATGCCGGCAGGATCGGGCGGTAGGGCAGGCGTCGTCGCACCTGAGAATTCCACGATTTTCTTCGCGTTACACAAATCCGAAATTTTTTTTTTTTTTTTTCTCCAAATTTCATCCGCGCTTCGGGAGCTTTCGCGCTCACTTCCGTCGAGTCGCTCCGTGACTCATGCATGCGGAAACGGTGATGAAATTTTTTTCTTTTTTTTTTTTTTTTTTGTTTCATTCGAAAAATTCAAAAAAAAAAACAAACAAATATACGAAACTAAAGAAATCAAATTGAACGAAAAATGAAATAAATTAAAATAAAATAAAGCAGAGAAAACGGCCATAGGATGAGGAACAAGGGTGATGAATTTTCGCGGATCGTACGGTTCGAAATCGAGTAATTAAAGAGAGAGAGAGAATCAAAAAAGAAAATAAAAGAGAAAAACGATGCAAACTGAATTGGGTCTCGTTAAAAAATATATATATATATATATATATATAATAAAGGCGCGGGTCAAGGGAACGAGGTTGGGGGGGGGGGAGAGATTACGAAAACGAGGCAAAAGCTCGGATGGCGAGAGAAAATAATTTGCGCAAACGAGGGCAAAGGGAAGATTTTTTTTTTTTTTTTTTTTTTTGAAATTCTTTCCGAAAGCAACGAAATTGGAAAAAAAAAGTTCATGCAGCCAGCAAAAGCCACGAAGGGGGGGGTTTTTTAGTTTTTTTTTTTTTTAGTACCCAGGACAAGAAAAAAACTAACCGTGATGAGTTTCAGGAGTTACGAAGGTGGTCGCGGTTGTATTAATAACGGCCGGTGGGGTGTCCGCACCGCCAACACCACCACCGCCACCGCCGTCGATAGTGGGATAAGCCGGCGTCGGATTGATGTTATCCGGCAATGAATTTATGCAGAAGGAAGGCACGAATTCCGCTGCATTGACGTTCAGTGTCGAAAACTTGCCCTCGATGAATTTACCCTCGTCGCTCGATGTTTTATCAACGTTATCCGCCTGCTGTTCCCACGAGTCCGGTGCCACGCTGTTCGCCATATTTTATACTCGTTCACCAGCACGCGTGTCACAGGGGGCTTTTTTTATTCCTTCTTTTTTTTCTTTCTTATCAATTATAATAATTAGAGAAAAAAAATCTCTATATATATATATATATATATCTATATATATCGGTCAAAACCGCGATATATGATCTTGGGGCGGAAGAGGGGGTTTTTCAAAGTGTGCGACAATGAGACTTATACACGCGGAGTACGGGAACGATTAACGGAAGAAAAAAAAAAAAAAAAAAATTACAAACACACGCACGCCACATGCACGAGACTGGTCGGATAACGAGAGAAGCGTGTTTATAACGGTGAAAATCGGTGACGAAATTAAACGAAAAAAAAAAAAAAATAATCCACCCAGTTACGAATGACCAATGTGGGGGGAAAAAAAGGGGGCCTAGGGAGGAGGGGGGGATTAGGCTGTTGGACAGAAGTTTGGGGTTGTAACTGCGTCCGTGTATGTTAAGAATAAAAATAAAATAAAAAAAAAAAAAGATAGTTTTATTGGCGGATTTAATAATGTGTGTATTGCGCACAGCACGCGCGTATCTGTAGGGTTGTCCGCGTGCGAGCCCCGTGGTCTTCGCACCGTTTAGCCTGGCTGCTGACTACTCGCCCGCCGGAACTGCCAGACTCAAAACACGTACTGTCCGCCACAAGATCCACGCGTGTAAACGAGATTTTTTTTTTGTTTTTTCTTCCCTTACGTGTGTGTATATATATATATATATGTAATCTCTGACGTTATATTTATATAGATATTTATGTAGTAAATGGATAATACACGCGATAATGTTCTGAATTACCGTCGGTCGCCTGCTGCCACATTCCGCAGGGAGAGATTGTTGAACCTACAGGTTGTCTTTTGCGAAGGTAGGGATTCATTTCTGGAAACTCGTTTTTGCCCGAAAAAAGTAACGAGGGAACGTCATCTCTGTTGAGACGACGTTTGTTGCGCAGTATGTCTCGTCTAAAAAATTATTATGAAAGGATATAAAATAAAAGAAATAATATTTTAGAATTAGAGGCTTCACAGTGGCTTGCATTCTATTGCATTATCATTTAAATACTTTATGCATTTTACATGTTTCGATTTAAAATAAATTTAATGACCGTCACGTCACGGTCATTTTCGTGTTATTTGACCATAATACAAAATAACCATTTTGGCGAATCTCTATGAACTTTCTTGATAGCTTTTGTTTCCAATATACCACCGCATGGTAAGGTAGAATTTTTCACAACTCAAGAATCATTTTTTTCTCTCAATTAGAGCGCGAAAAATTGATATTAAGAATGTTTTGTGAATTAAAGTGAGTTCGATTTTGGTAAAGAACTAAAGCTCGCCTTGGGAATTCTCCAACATGCGTATAATAAACTCAAAGTGCATAGAGAAAACTGAACAGCTTTTATTTCTTTTAATAAACGTGTGTTTTCAAGAATAGCGTTCGGTAAATGATAAAGAATATAGAAATCGCTGTATATATATGATATAGTCACGTATTCATAACGCTATAAAAAAGTTATTGTTTCTTATTATTCATAAATATTACTTCTTATCCTTATAATTTATTAGTTTGGCACCACATCCCCTATCACGTTCCTCTCGTGATTTCTCAAATAATAAGCTACATATAAAAGAAGAAGAAGACGTGACACCTAGGCGGTCAAACGCCGAACTTGTCTCATCGCGTGAGATCGGCAAGTACGGAACTGTGTGTCCTCCGTCGTACCTTGGAAAGTTACTTTACCTATTACCCCTACATCCCCCCAAAATCACACTGAACTGATGGAAATTGAGAATGATTCTTGAGATGTGGAAAATTCTACCTTACCATGCGGTGGTATATTGGAAACAAGTAAGTACATGTCCATTTAGTACGTGTTAACTGTCACGGTGCGGTGGTGCTGGTTACTACTGAATAAATATTATGGCAATATCCACAGTGAGCATAATTTTTCTATTACCCCTAACAATGATACTTTGTAATGATCTCTCTTCCCTTGCTTACAGTCGTGCCTACAAAATATTGCATTATATATTCGTGAATGATATTCATCATATGGATGAACTTAAAATTAATTTTAAAAAAACAATATATATGCTCGCGCGTATACAATTATACCGGAACAGCAGGCGCATCTCAAATTCCTATAACGAATCCAAAGAAATAAAAACAATATTTAGAGAAAAAATAAAAATAGACAAATCAAATAAAATACGAAATAGATCCGAAATATCTATCACACAAGAGCATGTACTTAGCACACTCGTATTTCGATGCATGCGATTTATAAAAAAACAATATAAAAATGTATGACTCTGAAAAATTACCCATTATGCATTGCATCAATTTCATTAGTTGTTTTTCGTGCAGCAAGGCACGTCGGGTAATCGTGAACGGAAATTGCCTTTTGGCATATTATACTTTCCTCGATCTTCGCACTTCATAACTATATATATGGGTATAGGGAAATCGTAGAAGGCGACGGAAAAGTTTGCACCTCTATACAAATTCGTTGGAAAAAAAAGCCGCTTATAATCGTAATAACCTGCAAATATGGTAACGAAAGGAAAAGTTCGAAGCCATGTATCATGATGCATTTTAAGAATCACGAAAAAAAAAAAAAAAAAAAACAGTACAGTTCCATAGCCCTATGGAAAGTATAAGCGTCTGTTGTGTTTATTCTTGCTAACGGTTTACTATCATATATGTATGAGTATACATATACAGCGTGGGAATATTCATGACAATGACCTCTATCGTGTCTAAAACTTTTTTTCCCAAAAGACAATGAAAGTAGAAATTATAACTTCTCATCATCAGCATTGAACAACTGAGTGAGACAGAGCACTATAATTATTATACTCTCCAAAGTTTCACCCACGCATGGCAAATCGGTCGGAGCGATATGCACCTTCTTTTTTTTTTTTTTTACAGACGCAACGATGAAGCTACTCGCATATATTTATATATAAGAGTACATACAGAACCAGTCTCGCTATAGGATATAGTAACACTTTTTTTTACACTATTTCCCGATTCAAGTTCACCTGTTCGCGCATATATTTTCTATTGGGCGAGCTCTCATCCAAACGAACCGATGTCCAGCTGTGACTATCGAATTAACGAGTCGTAAGAGGAAAAAATTGGAACAAGATACACATAGTCGTTTAAATTAGCATCGATGTATTGTGCTCTCTGTACCACGTCCGAGACTGATCTGCATTATATATATATATGACAATGGAGCTGCTTTTGGTTAGAAATTGTCCCTAAGCAAAAAAAAAGTACAATAAGGCCGCCATATACACAATGCATCTATACATGTACGCGTAGATAAAGGATTGTGACGATTCCGTAGGTAAAAAAAAGGTTGTTTTTACGAAAAAATGAAAAACGAAAAAGTGATCTCGAATCACAAACCCCAAAAAAAAAAATGCTCCGATTACGACGAAAATTGGTATCCCGGGGTTTTCAGAGTCGCTGATTTCAAATTTAAGATCCAAATTTCAAAATAAAAAATGGTGAAGCGAATATGGTTTATCGAAAAATTCCAAAAAATATCCCGCGATTATAATGAAAATTGATTTTTTGAAATCGGAGGTTTTGAACTCGCTCTCATTTCGAAATACCCAGAGTCAAGTATGGTTTTTCATAGTTTATATCGTTTTTTTTTTTAATAATCAAAGCTGACTTTTGAGCATATATAATTACTCGTAAAATCTGTATCGCATGAGGAAAGTACGCACGAGTATCGCACTATACCAGAAACGATGGTATGAGGGGGGCAAGGGAAGGGGAGGGGGGCCTGTCGCTAGTTGCCCCAGCCGACAAGGGGCCACCGTCGTTATCCTGGTGGGGAATGGCGCAGCTGTGAGAGGGGACCTATACGTATATATATATATATCCACCATATGTACCACAGTGCGACCATCACTACCAGTCTCGTACAGTCAAATGTATAGTGCATTGAGCTCCGCGAAGACTTCGAAGCGGCAAGCTCGGCGTCAGTTGGACACAAAACGAATATGAAGAAATATTTTCTTTTTTCTCATTCAACGCCGCGCCGTTATTATTACGTTACGATCTCACGATCATGAGCAGCCTAACTACGAGTAAAAAAAAAAAAAAACAGAAACAACCCGCGTTTATTTTTTCTTTTTGTTTCGCCCGTTGTTGTGTTTGTGCATAAATCGATAGAGAAGTGAGAGATCGCGTGGACTGAGATTACACATTTTTTTTTCTTCTTCAACGCGAGCAAAACGAAGAAGGGGCATGTGTAGTATTTACGCCTCGTGATTTCGAGGAAGAGAAGAACGCGGCGCGAGGAGTTTTAACGAACGAATGGCCAACTCGAACGTTGTCCGACGGTCGTTTTCGACCGTATATTCCGAGAAAAGTGCCGAGATTCGTGAAAAACGTTCAACGAGATATATATATATATATCGCTATACAAGGCATCAAAAGATGCGAGAAATTTTCGTGAAATTTTACTTGTGATACTTTTTATGCCGGGAGCATAAATATAGAATTTTTTTTACGATTCGACGAGTTTAGAATTTTTTTTATTTTCTCAAATGCAGTGTCGACGAGTTTTATAATTTTTTTTTTTTTATATAGACGGAAATTTTATTTTATTCACGCGGGATTGATATAAGATTTTAAAGCGTGAATTTCGGAACGTTTCTATATCGATCTCACGCGCCAAAAAGGTGAAGTATATATATTTTTATTATAATTTTTTTTTTTTATTTACCACTTGTATCTCTATTTCATCGGTTGATGCTATTTATGCATCCATTACTCGCTGGCTGTAAGGAATTTTGGTACTTTCTGGAAAACACACGAGCACTCGGCAAAAAAAAAAAAATCGAAAATATTTTATATTTTCGTTTATCACGCGACAAAAAAAAACCACACACAAGACGCAATCTTTCTTTCTGTGAAATATATTTTTTCTTCCCCCCCCCCCCCCCCCCAAATCACTGCTGTACAACTGTATGTACGTAATATATATGGGGAATTTCACGTAAAACTCACGAATTATAATTAAATTTCATTTAATTATATTTATATTTAATTAATTTTTTGTTTCATTTAAATGAAACGAAATTTAAAAAAAAATCTCTTCCAATCGGTGTCGAGTATTTTTTAATTATGAATAAATAAATAAAAATTATTTAAAGCAGCGATGGTCGCAGCTTGTTCGATTTTACGTGGAATTGCCCATATATCATATTACCGTATACTCTAATAAATGCACGGCTTGTTGAATATCTCGTTGAGGCAATGTGAAAGTTCCCATCGTTTTTCCCTTTTCAATTTTAAGCGAAAAATATCGCTAGAATCGATCGAATTTATTTTTTTATGATTTGATTTGATTTTTTTTTTCTAACGCCACAGTCGAAACGACGCGAATTTTGAAGAAAAATATAAAATAAAACATGATTTTTTTTTTACTAATTTTTAACGTAATGCAATAATCGAGAAGAAATTTTTTTAAATTTAAATTTTTATAATAAATCGCTATGACGATTTTTTTTGTGCTCGAAAGCACTCGATACAGGAAATAAATATTTCGAGCAAGCGATATTGTAAGTCATGATGATGAGAAGACAAAAAATTGTTTAATTTGGTAAAAAAAAAATTCTAATAACGATGGAATAGGAATCTTGCCACATATCCTTAATCAGTGTCAATCAGCCACTCTAGATTGCATGTGATCTCTGGTAGTTTTTACGTTTTTTCTACACGTCAAGGCCGAGAGAGTGAGAGGGAGAGAGAGAGAATCCGCTATACATGGGCCATTCCGTGCCAAATCCTACAATCCTGGGTCCGACCAATTTTTATCTTTCCTCAATTTTTTTTTTTCATCCAGAATTATAGTCACTGGAACGAGGATCTGTGATTTTTTTTCGAATTTTCGATCTCTATCGGGTCGATATCAAATTATTTATTACGTCTCATGGACTTTTTTTTTACTATATCTTGGTCGATACAATTTTTTTCCATTCATAGTTTGAGATGTCTTTGTTAAAGTTTTCAAGTCTCGTAATAATCGAATAATTTGTAGAATGAGATCGGATGAAGATGAAAATGAAAAAAAATAAATAAATCACGGATTTTTAGCAACCCGTATTAAACGAAAAAAAATAAAAAATTTGTCGGGCCCGCGGTGATGAATAGTTTGCATGGAATTCCCCATAGATATATATATACCTAAATATACGATATAATCATAGCTATACATTGCAGTAATGTAGAAAAGTTACTAACAAAAGCACACTCGTTTTAAAATATATCACCTATAGAGGTTGGGGCACATTTTGTAGCACTGTAGCTCGATTTTTAAGGAACGTATATGTATAGGCGTCACAGCCGAAAGGAAAAAAAAAAGATTGGAAGAAAATTTTAGTAGAGTGCAATCGGATCAAAATCTGATAAAATCAAGTTTGTTTTTGAGCAATAATAGTGTCGAAAAGATGTCATTAATCGTCGAAAAAACTTCAAGTCCCTCCATTTATGAAATCGACAATTCAATGACCTTATTAGGAACTTTGCAAGTACTCGCATAACCTCAAAATCCCTTCGAAGAACTTTGATCAGTCGGTAGTATCTTTTTTTTTTTTTTGTGGAATCATTGTCAAAAACGCCGATGGATTGGTCGTTTGAACGGTATTATGTAGTGTATAACTCGATAAATAAAATATTCGACTGTTATAATCTCGACGGGTAAAACGTCGAGACGCGCGATAAGTGAAGCGAATAAAATAGAATAAACTTCTGTGCTATGTTCGCTATGGTCGATTGGGTCTCACTGTGCGATTCACAAGAGCGTATCAACTACGAACTCCTAAACTCGATTCATCCGTCAATACTGCACGTATATATATATATATATATATATATATATATATATATATACCTCGGACAAGGGAAGTGTACCCGCAGTACTTGCAGCTCGAGGAGTTTTATACTCTTGATCTTCTCGGGTAATCGTCAAATTGTCGCCGTTGCGAATTATTACTTGATTGTAGTATTAGGTCGGTGTACTTTATTATATATATATATATATATGTATTAACTTGGGCCGTGAACGGTTCGACGAGACCTCACTGCGGATAAATAATAAACTCGCGACTTCCGGTTCTACGTGCCTGTTGTGTTTGCATGCTCTTTGTGGGCCTCATATCGCAACCGATAAGTGGCGGCCTCTTTCGATCAAATTACGAATGTGCCACGTCGGTGGAATTGAGTGTCTCGTGTGTTTTCCAAAAGACATAAAAATTAAACTAATAATAATAATACGAATATTTTTTTTTTTTTACTGCAAAACTATCTGGTAAATTTTTATCGATATCCATGTTTATCGAGACCCATCGAGACTCAAAGCGTTTTATTTTTCTCTCGATTTTTTTTTTTTTTTTTTTTTTTTTTTTACAGAACTTAAATCCACGCCAAAGAGATTACATTAGCGAAAAAACAGAACAAACAAAAAAAAAAGAAAGAAAATCACTGTTGGCCTTAAATCTCAAAACTATATACCAAAGATTCGAATATATAGTCATCTGTATAGAACACAATACGATATGTATGAGATATTTGTCACAATTGTACTGGCTGATATTCGAAAAATTGATACCTGAATTACGAAAATATACTCGAAAGGGGAAAAAAAAAAGAACAAAGGAGGAAAATTAACGTCGAATGAAATGAAATTTTGCAAGAAATCCGTTAGGACGAGCGTGAAAATGGAACTCGTCACGGAACGTTCGTCGAGTTCGAGAATCTCGAAAAATTTCAAGAGATCAAAATCGTTTCGCGCATCCTCGAGATTCATGTCGAGAATTCGCAATCAAACGAATTCACGCAACGATCATAATCGTGAAAACGACGCTGATGCATCGACTGCCAGTCAACTCGAGATCGTATTGCATAATCAGACGAAATGCGAAAATTCGAATTTAAAAAATATGGAATTAATGGAAAAAATTTTTTCATCGCACAACGAAACCAAAGATATAACGGACTTGCGCGGTATTGTACAAGACGTGAAGAACAAATTGTCGATAAGCATGACGAGGCATAGACGAAATAAATATCGTCAAGAATCGACGAGTACGATGAACAACGATTGTTCGTGCTCGTTGAAAAAAATTTCAGAAGCGAAAGATAGTACAAAGAAAAGACACGAGGTGGCGTACGTTCATTCTTATGAGAATCCAACGTTCGATTGTTCGTTCGATAATTCAATTTCGGGCTGTCTTTACAAAAATGATCCGGCTGATTGGGACGAGCATGAGAATGTCGAGTTTGAGGGTGAAAATTATTTATCGGATTACGGGAGAAATAATGAGACGGATGGAGATGAGAAAAAGCTCGTGACGATTGTCGTTGGTGATGATCGAAGATTCGTCGAGTCGAGAATCAACGAGACGACGACGACGACGAAAGCGCCACCGGAAGTGATGACGAAAAAATCGAACGATAACGAGATTAAATCGTCGTCGATGAGGATCAACCGCGAATCTTTCGCGAACAATGAAAGTATTGATAATGAAAAATTTAACTTAATGAAAAATACGAATAACTCGGCATCTTGGCTCGTCAGTCGTGGATCGAGTTTTCGTTTCAGAGCCACGAACGGATGTAAGACTGAGAGCACCGGATTATTGACCGGTAGCGCCACCAACGTCTCGAGTACGTGAACTATTTCGAAATTCAGCAAATATATCGCGTACTTAATGCAAATAACGGTTTTTTTTTTTTTTTTTTTTTTTTTTTCGCGATTTAGGCTATTTAATATATACTATCATAGTACTCATCCATCGGCTAGATTCCACAAAAAAAAAAATCGTATCAATTCAGACTTGAATGTAAATAATAATTTTCATTAGGAAAAAATTCCAACTATCGGTAGTCTTTTTTTTTATTAACAATTCCCAAACTAATATGAATAAATCTTATCAATAATCTTACCTTATCCGTAAATTTTTTTTCATCCCTAAAAACAACAACAATAATAACAATAGTAATAATATAAAATCGATCAAGCGCAATATCGAAATTATCGAATAAGCAAAATTTCAATCCTGTTTTGCAGAATTTCACACATTCCAAGGGATGGAGTTTCTCGAGGGCTTCGGGAAGAAAAAACACCATCAAGCGAGCACCAATTTGCCCACAAACATAAATCCCCTGACGGCTCAACCTTCGCTCAATATTCATGTCCACGGTGAAGACAAAAAAAAATCTTAAACTATGCACTATTGTACTAAATAGCAGAGCTCGGCAAAGTCCGGAAATTACTTCAAGTACAAAGTACAAAGTACTCTAAGTATTTGAAGTACTCGTGTATTACAAGTACCAAGTACCGTAAATACTTGAAGTACCAAGTACTTCAAGTACTCAAGGTTTCCAAGTACTTGAAGTACCGAGTACTTGAAGTAAAAGTACTTGAAGTATTTAAGGTGCCAGGTACTTGAAGTATTGAGTACTTGAAGTACGTCAAAAATCAAGTATCAAATACTTTTCAAGATTTCACGTACATCTCGTAAGTTCTAGTACTTATTTTTTATTTGTTACGTACTCTTTAAACTCATTTGATTTTGATTCGAGTACTTTTTGTATCAACACATATTTTCACATTGCGCGATTCACTCAGGCTAGGCAGATTTGAACCGAAATATTTAAACGAAGAATTATAAATCAAAGTCAATGCTCAATCTCTCATGGCACTATTTTTCGAATTCTCTCTCTATGTCAAATGGAATATAAGTACATATAAACATGTAACATAAATATAAAATATATTTTACATATCTTTTATAATTACCTTTCCTCTTAAAAATAGAGTTGGTTTCATTCGATTTTCACATAATTTGGCGTTGTTACACCAATTTTGGCGGTAAAAGTCAATATTTCGACTTTTTTTTAATTCCCAGACTTCGATTCCCGGAATAAACAGACTTTTTCGGAAATTGAGTAAAACTAAGCTACCTGTCTCAAAACTTTATATTTTCACTTTATAATGCCGTTGGTTTTGTTCAATTTCGATAAAAATCAACGGAGATATTGCAAATTCAATTTAAAAAAAGTCATTTTTACGATTTTTTCATGTTTTTTACCCTTTTACCTCATTTTTGACTAACTTTTCCGACTTGAAGAAAAATTTCCGTAAGCTCACGTGATTCTGCATTAAAAAACGCAAAGAATGAGCCCAAATTGAACCCTTTTTGTTAAATTTTATCGGAGATATGAATTTTTCAAAATTGTGGTGTTCGGTCACCCCGGGTTACCATAATAGGTAAAAAAAATAAGGTTACCATTCTAGGATTAACTCGATTCGTCTCACGGCATCGCTGCGCGGAACGTTCCTTAATTATATATTAAAAGGCATATTATACATGCGACCATTAGCAAAACGTATTCAAAAGTACTTGATACTTGGTACTTGAAAAAGTACTTGAAGTACAGAAAAGTACTTGAAATTTTAAGCACAAGTACTTGAAGTACTAGTACTTCAAGTACTTTAAGTACATGACATGTACTTGAAATTTTAAGTACAAGACTTGAAGTACAGGTCAAGTACTTGAAAATTTAAGTACAATACTTGAAGTACTTTTGAAGTACTTTGTACTTCAAGTACTGTACTTCCAGTACATCGCAAGTACTGGGTACTTGAAGTACTGCCCAGCTCTGCTAAATAGTGAATAATTGGTAGATACGTTCCTCGAATAATCGAGAAAATTGTTTTTAGGCTCGAGACGTATAGTTGACAAAAAAAAAAAAAAACGAAAATTGACCATTTTTTTTTTTAATTTATTAATTTCAGCTCTATTTTCGGCCGTCGAGCACGGTCATCTCGACAAAGCGAGAAGTATCCTCGAGTCGACGGACGTCGACGTAAATAGGTACTCGAAGAAGAACGAAAAAAAAATCATGTCTACTTAAATTTAAAATTTACGATAATTTATAACAAGTTAATCGTTTTATTCATTTGTTATTAATATTTATAAGTTAATAATTATTCATTTATCATTTATTTATTTATTTATTACTATTTATTTACTTGTATCGTCGATTGGACAGCGTCAACAGCGATGGCCTATCCGCTCTTGATGTGGCGGTTCTCGGTAACAACAGATCATTGGCAAAGATGCTCGTGGCTTTTGGTGCTCAGGAGGGCAATCGGTGTGAGTATCTCAAATGTTCAGAAAAAAAAATCAAATCGTTGTAGTAAAAAAAAAAAAAAATAATAAATCATTATAATTTCAATAAATTTTGGCAAATTAATTCATCATTTATTCGATAATTAAATTTAATTGATAAAATGAATTATATATGAATCAATTGTATCAAAAAAAAAAGTAACTAAATAAATTAATTATCGAATAATTAATTCAAATATCGTTAATTCCGGAATTTTGTACCGGTCAATGCGCATTCGTTTTTTTTTTTTTTTTTTTTTTTTTTTTTTTCATTTTTACCCCTCTACTTGTTCATAGTCACGTCCCCCGAGTGTTTGGGCGGTCATTTGTCATCTCTTCTACTGGCAGCCGAGCAGAGGGTCCAGGATCTCGGTGGTACAGCCTCGGGAAATTTGATCAACGAGACGGGAAGCTGTCGCAATGATTTCACGTCTCACAATGGCCTGGCACGATGCAACGATATCAGCGACGATAAACAGCTGGCACTTTGGGAAAGACGAGTTCGGGCGCTTCGAAAAATGTTACTTGGATTCGATCAAGCTCGTGAGTCTTCAAAACGCGATATTTCTACCGAAAAAAGAATTTTTTTCATCGCTACAAACATCCATTTTTCATTTTAATGATATTATATTTATTATATCATTGTTATTTATTTTTTTTGTCATTTTATTTATTTTTCCCTCAAAGGGCCCCCGGACACACCGTTATCCGTGGCGGTCGACGTAACCGGCACAACCTCGATCGTATTGAAATTTCAAGAGTCCGAAATTCACGAATCCTCGATATGCACGAAATTCAAAGTTCAATGGAGCAACAGCGAGGATTTTACGAATATATGCGGTGAGAGACAAGTTATGGATATGAAGCAGCGCGATTGTCGGATTGATCGACTCGTGCAGGGCCAGAGATATCATTTGAGAATAGCCGCGGGTAATATCAAGGGTTGGAGCAGATTCGCGCCATCGACGCCTGCATACGTAATACCCAGCAGTGAGTATAGCGCATCGACGCTTGGAATGTCTTTGTTTTCGTGAGAAATTTTTTTTTTTTTTTTTTTTTTTTTCGAGATTGCATGTCAGAGTACTCAAAAAGTTTCAAATATTCAAGAAATTACATTTAGAAAAAAAAAAAAAATGCCTGGACGTTATTCAAACAGTTGTATCGCGAGAATGCCTTCTTTTGAATTTTTGAATTTGAATTTTGAATTTTTTGAAATTTTAAATTTTCATGGGAAATGATGTTAACTCTGAAATTCGTGAATTTGCCACTATCGAGCCAGAACTTTACTTATAAATAAGCCAGGGGATACCGATGTTCGTTATTGCGTTTCATAATAATTGATAAATGGGTTTAGATTTTTTTTTCTAACTTTGAATTAGGTGAAATTTCGATTTTTATGGTAAATTATATATGTTCGCTCAAAATTTTGCAAATTTACCATTACCGGGCAAAACACTCTACGCGCAAATAAGCTAGGGGACAATGATTTCCGGTATTGAGGTCTTGAAAATATTCGCCAAAGAGTTTTTCGATTTCTTAAATTATGAATTTTAAAATATCTTTCGAATGTTTATTGGCTTGCTCGAACTTTTGTAAATTTGCCAATATCGAGCCGGTACATCTGCCACAAAAAAAAAACACATCGCAAGATCAATTAAAGATGCGAGCAATG
The DNA here is from genome assembly GCA_963564615.1 of Rhorus exstirpatorius. Taxonomy (NCBI): domain Eukaryota; kingdom Metazoa; phylum Arthropoda; class Insecta; order Hymenoptera; family Ichneumonidae; genus Rhorus; species Rhorus exstirpatorius. Next base: position 34,261,346 of record OY751318.1, on the reverse strand, counting down.
TTTATTCGTTCAACGATATTTGATTCAGCCGAAAAGCGAGGGACAAATTTTCTGGAGTTTTGATGTTGTAAACATGAAATTACTTGTGAAAAAATGTTAAAAATTTTCAATTATTGAAATCAAATTTTTTGAAAAAAGCGTGCAAATTTGAAACTTGCGAAAATTGCTTTCCTTCATTATTTCATCTCGCTCGCAAATTTTCCTCCACGAGGAGGCCAAATTTCGGAAATCCCACTTGCTCACAGAGCAGAGCTGGGCAGTACTTCAAGTACCCAGTACTTGCGATGTACTGGAAGTACAGTACTTGAAGTACAAAGTACTTCAAAAGTATTTCAAGTATTGTACTTGAATTTTCAAGTACTTGACATGTACTTCAAGTCCTGTACTTAAAATTTCAAGTACATGCCATGTACTTAAAGTACTTGTACTTAAAATTTCAAGTACTTTTTCAAGTACCAAGTATCAAGTACTTTTGAATACGTTTTGCTAATGGTCGCATGTATAATATGCCTTTTAATATATAATTAAGGAATGTTCTGCGTAGCGATGCCGCGAGACGAATCGAGTTAATCCTAGAATTGTAACCTTATTTTTTTTACCTATTATGGTAACCCGGGGTGACCGAACACCCCAATTTTGAAAAATTCATATCTCCGGTAAAATTTCACAAAAAGGGTTCAATTTGGGCTCATTCTTTGCGTTTTTTAATGCAGAATCACGTGAGCTTACGGAAATTTTGCTTCAAGTCGGAAAATTTAGTCAAAAATGAGGTAAAAGGGTAAAAAACATAAAAAAATCGTAAAAATGACTTTTTTTAATTGAATTTGCAATATCTCCGTTGATTTTTATCGAAATTGAACAAAACCAACGGCATTATAAAGTGAAAATATAAAGTTTTGAGACAGGTAGCTTAGTTTTACTCGATTTTCGAAAAAGTCTACTTATTCCGGGAATCGAAGTCTGGGAATTAAAAAAAAGTCGAAATATTGACTTTTACCGCCAAAATTGGTGTAACAACGCCAAATTATGTGGAAATCGAATGAAACCAACTCTATTTTTAAGAGGAAAGGTAATTATAAAAGATATGTAAAATATATTTTATATTTATGTTAAATGTTTATATGTACTTATATTCCATTTGACACGGAGAGAGAATTCGACTAATAGTGCCATGAGAGATTGAGCATTGACTTTGATTTATAATTCTTCGTTTAAATATTTCGGTTCGAATCTGCCTAGCCTGAGTGAATCGCGCAATGTGAAAATATGCGTTGATACAAAAAGTACTCGAATCAAAATCAAATGAGTTCAAAGAGTACGTAACAAATAAAAAATAAGTTCTAGAACTTACGAGATGTACGTGAAATCTTGAAAAGTATTTGATACTTGATTTTTGACGTACTTCAAGTACTTGGTACTTCAAGTACTTGGTACTTCAAGTACTTGGTACTTCAAGTACTTGGTACTTCAAGTACTTGGTACTTCAAGTACTTGGTACTTCAAGTACTTGGTACTTCAAGTACTTGTAAACCTTGAGTACTTCATGTACGTAGTACTTGGTACTTGTAATACACGAGTACTTCAAATACTTAGAGTACTTTGTACTTTGTACTTGAAGTACTTTCCGGACTTTGCCCAGCTCCGTCACAGAGGAATCTTTTTTTGAGCAAGATAAAATAATGAGGAAGCAAATGTGCAAGTTTTAAATTAAAATATTTTCATTCAAATCAGTAAAATTCATGCTAACGTTACGATTTTTTATTTTTATTTTTATTTTTTTTTAATTCGTTCTCATCGAGGCTGGCGAGATCTCGAGGGTAAGCAGCCACGATATTTCGATTGTCTCGATCAGCTCGATGCGATATTCTCGTCGTTGGGTCGGACGGAGTACAGCAAGGCGACGCCGGCGTTGCAGCGACGTAATCACAAGAAAAAAACAACGTCGATAAAGCAATTGTTCAGTGCAACTTGTAAATTTCAAAAGAGCCTGAGACGCGGCATTTTTCTCGCCTGTTTGCTGTATCACGAGGACAAGATACTCGTTACGAATGAAGATTTTTTGCCGGTTATCGAGATCGACGAGACGTACTCACCGAGCTGCGTTTACAATGATTTTCATTGGTTCACGAAGGTATCGTGCATCTGGGACGATGTCAAAGTATTGAGACAGGATATGGAGAAGCGTCATGCCGGCTCGTCGAATCATCTGAGAATGAAGATAATGCAGGCAACGAGCCAGATGCAGGCTGCCCTGTCGATTCAGGATCTCGGGCAAATTTATCACAAGCCATTGAGAGACGCCAGTGGAACGATGGTCGTGTCGATCGTGAATTCCATTAAAAATCCAAAATCCATATCCCTGCTGAACGGTCGTTGGTTGCCAATCGGTAAAATAATAAAAAAAACAATTTGCCAGGATACGAGCAGCAACGTTGCCGATATTCTCATCAACAGTATACACAGCCAAATTACTTATCATCGTTTGAGCGGCATTAAATTGACCAGAGGTCTTTATCTTGGATATCTGAAGATGCGAAGCAGCGTCGATCTCGTGCACATACTCGTACAGGCGAAAGCGCCAAATGTATTGCCACATTGCAAGATACGCGACAATCCTCATGTATCAGCGTGAGTATGCGAGAAAATAATGGCAATAATAAAAATTGGGTTCCCTGTAACGAAAATTTTGACGAGAATTTGTTTTTTTTTTTTTTTTCAACTTCGAACGACTCCATGCAAATTGTTTAACGTTGAGTAAAGTTGTTTTTCCTTCCCGATTGGCCGATAATCGTCGATGAGCATTTTAATTCACATGCAATTTTCAAGTTTCCCAATTAAAAATTGAAAAAAAAAAATCAACTCGCGTAACACTGTTGAATAAAAATAATTATATGAATGATTTTTTTTTTTTACGAATCCAAAATTCACTCACTCGAATGACTCTTGGTTTGACATCATTGGTTTTTACAATACTCAAATTTATCGTTACTCTCCGAGAATTCCAAATAAGAAACGTAAAACGAATGAAGAAAAGATCGAAAAGCCAGCTTATATATTGCATCAAAAATTTCATTCCATCATTATAGTAAATTCATTAATTGTCCCAAATAATTGATATTATTCAGTCGCACGAAACGATTTGGAAAAAAAAATTGCCAAAATTTCATACAACGCAAACTTAACGAAGAATCTTTTTCATTCTCTTACAATAAATTTCCCACAGCGAGGAGTGGGGATATCTCAAGTGAACAACGAAAATTTCATTTCATCCTTAATTCATTAATTGTCCCAAATAATTGATATTATTCAGTTGCACGAAAGGATTTGAAATTTAAAAAGAAAAAAAAAAAAACAAAAAAAAATTGCCAAAATTTCATACAACGCAAACTTAACGAACAAACTTTTTCATTCACTTCCTCAAATAATTTTTCCCCGCGCAGCGACGAGTGGGACTATCTCAAGAGAACAACGAAAATTTCATTCCATCCTTAATTCATTAATCGTCCCAAATAATTGATATTATTCAGTTGCGCGAAAGGATTTTTGAAATTTAAAAAGAAAAAAAAAAACAAAAAAAAATTGCCAAAATTTCATAAAACGCAAACTTAACGAAGAAACTTTTTCATTCACTTCCTCAAATAATTTTTCCCCGCGCAGCGACGAGTGGGACTATCTCAAGTAAACAACGAAAATTTCATTCCATCATTCATTAATTGTCCCAAATAATTGATATTATTCAGTCGCACGAAAGGATTTCAAATTAAAAAGAAAAAAAACAAAAAAATTGCCAAAATTTCATACAACGCAAACTTAACGAAGAAACTTTTTCATTCTCTTCTTCAAATAATTTTTCCCCGCGCAGCCACGAGTGGGACTATCTCAAGAGAACAACGAAAATTTCATTCAATCCTCAATTCATTAATTGTCCCAAGTAATTGATATTATTCAGTTGAACGAAAGGATTTGAAATTTAAAAAGAAAAAAAAACAAAAAAAAATTGCCAAAATTTCATAAAACGCAAACTTAACGACGAAACTTTTTCATTCACTTCCTCAAATAATTTTTCCCCGCGCAGCGACGAGTGGGACTATCTCAAGAGAACAACGAAAATTTCATTCCATCCTTAATTCATTAATTGTCCCAAATAATTGATATTATTCAGTTGCACGAAAGGATTTGAAATTAAAAAGAAAAAAAAAACAAAAAAATTGCCAAAATTTCATACAACGCAAACTTAACGAAGAAACTTTTTCATTCTCTTCTTCAAATAATTTTTCCCCGCGCAGCGACGAGTGGGACTATCTCAAGAGAACAACGAAAATTTCATTCAATCCTCAATTCATTAATTGTCCCAAGTAATTGATATTATTCAGTTGAACGAAAGGATTTGAAATTTAAAAACAAAAAAAAACAAAAAAAAATTGCCACAATTTCATAAAACGCAAACTTAACGAAGTAACTTTTTCATTCACTTCCTCAAATAATTTTTCCCCGCGCAGCGACGAGTGGGACTATCTCAAGAGAACAACGAAAATTTCATTCCATCCTTAATTCATTAATTGTCCCAAATAATTGATATTATTCAGTTGCACGAAAGGATTTGAAATTAAAAAGAAAAAAAAAACAAAAAAATTGCCAAAATTTCATACAACGCAAACTTAACGAAGAAACTTTTTCATTCTCTTCTTCAAATAATTTTTCCCCGCGCAGCCACGAGTGGGACTATCTCAAGAGAACAACGAAAATTTCATTCAATCCTCAATTCATTAATTGTCCCAAGTAATTGATATTATTCAGTTGAACGAAAGGATTTGAAATTTAAAAACAAAAAAAAACAAAAAAAAATTGCCACAATTTCATAAAACGCAAACTTAACGAAGTAACTTTTTCATTCACTTCCTCAAATAATTTTTCCCCGCGCAGCGACGAGTGGGACTATCTCAAGAGAACAACGAAAATTTCATTCCATCCTTAATTCATTAATTGTCCCAAATAATTGGGACAATTAATGAATTTTCATTAATTTATTAATTCATTAATTTTTATTAATTGTCCCAAATAATTGGGACAATTAATGAATTTTCATCAGCGACGAGTGGGGACTATCTCAAGAGAACAACGAAAATTTCATTTCATCCTTAATTCATTAATTGTCCCAAATAATTGATATTATTCAGTTGCACGAAAGGATTTGAAATTAAAAAGAAAAAAAAAACAAAAAAAATTGCCAAAATTTCATAAAACGCAAACTTAACGAAGAAACTTTTTTCATTCACTTCCTCAAATAACTTTTCCCCGCGCAGCGACGAGTGGGACTATCTCAAGAGAACAACGAAAATTTCATCCTGCGAGATATCGTCGCGCGGCAAGCTCGAGGAGATGGAAAACGTTACGAACGAGGGTACGGAGCAACAGAAATTATTCGTCGAGCTCGTCTCGTCGACGTCGAGACGTTTGCTGTCCCATATGAATGTAAATATCGATGATTCGCAAAATCATCGTATCTACGACAGCGAAGTGATCGAGCTTGCGAATAACGTGACGCTCATAGCGATCGTACCGCCGGCTGATGTTGCTTGCGCGGCGCCTGGTAGCCGCGAGCTGTATCATCAGCGGGACGATCTGCTTTCCCTGCCCGTACAAATTTTCGAGATTCTACATCTCTCGACGTATCAGAAAAAAATCATGAATCTTTATTCGAGACTTAGCTGTATTCTGGAATTGGACATGGCGCAGGCGAAGCACAATTATCGCGAGGCATTCAGCTCTTCGGAGGTCAGCGCCGCCAAGGATCGATTGGCTAAGCTTCAGGAGCTGCAGTGTCGCACCAACGCCGTATGGAAGAGCTCGAGATGGCTCGTCGAACTGATTACTTTCGCGCGTGACCGAGGCAATCAGTCGGGACAAGCTTCCTCGCGCGATTTCACGAGTTCCGGTATATCAATGAAGAATCTTCTCGATTTAGGAAAAATTAAGAACAACAACAACAACAACGGCAGCAACGTCGTCAATGGCCATAGTCTCAAGAGAAGTTTGTTGCAATTACCGCCGAGAGATCCGAAACTCGTTAAATCGAGTCCGGGACGCGGCAGCTGGCCAGGACCAAATTTATCCGCCGTAGCGTCGAATTCCTTGACCGGTGAATTGAGCAAGAGCGAGCAACAATTGCCGAACGGCGGTGCGAACGGACAGTATACGAGAAAAATTGGCATAGATCCTCCGATATTTGTCGATGAATCGAACAACTCGGCGAGATACAAAACTGATACGAGCAATACGGAGCTCGGCGATGCGACAGCGTTGTCAAAATTCGAGGATAGCATTCAGCCGGCAAAGTACAAGCACAGCCCGAGAAATCGTACGGTGAATTCGTTGAGCCTGATCGCCGTTAACGCGAGCCCGTCCGCTGGTATGAAAAATTTTGTCAAAAATTTTCACGCCGCGGCGGCAACGACGAACGGATCGATGACGCACGAGAATACGAGCTCGCTGAGCAACAGCGAGGATTATGGTTACGTTAATACGAGCTTCGGGCATGGTAAAACGAAAATCGTCAAGCCTACGGCAAGCGTCGCCGCTGTGGCTGCGCCGAGCATGGATTGTCAGTTGGATCGAAAGAAGGATGAGTCTAGCGCGATGCCGGCTCCTCTACCTGGGATTTTACAGGCAAGCGAAAATTTTTGTTTTTTTTTTTTCAATTTCTTTGAACCTGCCCTGAGCGAAACTTTTTAGAATTATGATCTTGAAAATTTTCCTCGAGCTCATTCCTCATCGTTTGCATCGCGGACTCGCTTATACTTCGTATCGCATTCTCACGAGGACACGAGGGGCTGAGCTGCCGAAAATCCGTAGTTTGATTTTTCAAAATATTAAAAATCTCGTTGATTCTCGATTGTTCTTGTCTTTGGATTGGATTTGGGGATTTCGCACAATTTAAAAAAAAAAAAAAGATGAATCTTTTATTCGAACTCTAGGATATATATCCCCTGACTAATCCACGGGATAGAAGGGTTTAACTATTTGGCAGCTGAGTTTTTTTTTTTGGAGCGTTTGGCAAAGTTGGCGGTGAATTTGAATTCACGAGTATCCAATGTGGGAAGAAAAAATTATTCCAGAATTTTCCTACCCTCGGAAACTACTCGCAAATGAAAAAAAAAAAAACTACCCGAATCGCTTGAAAACATCTTAATTTCATTTCCCGTATCGTTAATTTCTGCCGAAAATTGAGGAAAAGTCATTCCGGAACACGTAGTGGGATTCTGAATTCAAAAAGCATCCCGACCTCACTAACGACAGTTGATTTTTAGGTGCATCGCAACTTCTAAGGGTAGTTTTCGATTCAGATTTTATTGTTACAAATTTTTCATGTGTTTTTTGAAAAATTTATACGAACCGAACATCAATAAAAGTGCATTTTCAGGCGCATCAGCACTGCTAGGGGGCGGGTTTTTGATGTTTTGGTACTGTCAGGGGGTAGTTTTTGATTCGGATGTTCTTGATACACATTTTCCATGCGTTTTCGAAAATATATATGAACTGAACATCGATGAAAGTGCATTTTCGAGCGTATCATAATTTCTAGGGGTGGTTTTCGATGTTTCGTTACTGTCAGGGGTAGTTTTCCATTCGGATATTCTTGCTACGAATTTTTCATGTGTTTTCAAAAATATTTATAAACTGAACATCAATGAAAGTGCATTATTGGGCGTATGTCACCATTCCTAGGGGTGGTTATCGATATTTTATTACCGTTAGGGGTGGTTTATGGTTCGTACTTTTTTGCTACAAATTTTCGATGTTATTTCAAAGCGCATACCCGAGATCGCGAGTCTAAAAAAAATTTTACCCCAAAGCTATGCTTCGTTTCTCATTTTTTTTCGCAATTTTCGGCACTTTTCGACTGGGCATAAAACCGAAGGGGTAAAACCTTTGCGTTCGCCGAATTTTTCATGATTAGATGCATCCTTCATCCTCAAAATACGACCTTAAAGACGTCGATATGTTCATTTTTCTGGACGTTACGATTTTACAAAGTAGATGGGACGTATATGTGTCCAATCAGCCGTTAAAGGGTTAACTGAATTTTTAAAACTTCGGCTCTTCCGGTTTTAAGATATACGATAAAAATAATTCCTTCCCCCCTCGGCTGGATTTTCGGAAAATTGCAAAAACACGCGTTTCTTCATTTTCAAAGAAGAATCCAAGTACCAATTTTCACGTCTGTAAGATATTTTTTTTTTTCAGTTACAGGTATCCTCATTTAAAAAAAAATCCCTCTTCCTCAACTAACTTAGGAAAGGAATTTCTAAAAATCCTTTCTCAGCGGAGTGCCTACACGATAAAAATAATATCTCCTGAGTCAATCAGAGTCCGGACCTCGTTCTTTCATATTTATATGTTATTATTATTATTATTATTATTATTAATTAGGTTTATGCGGCTTACGAGACGGGTCTTGCATCGGGCACGAGTCTGAAGCTTCACGTTACACCGAGAACGACAGCCCGTGAAGTTGTTGACCTCGTGGTTAAACAGCTGAACATGGCGGTCGTTCTGAAGGGCCAAGAGGGTCCGATATACACGTCCGACGAATTGCCAAATTTTTGCCTCGTTGCGGTAATTGGCGCCCGTGAGAGATGCCTCAGGGACGATTTCAAGCCTCTTCAGCTTCAGAATCCTTGGAAAAAGGGACGACTCTACGTTAGACAGAAGCAGGACGTGCTGGCTGCCCTCGAACACAGCAGCAAGCACACGGCGTATCTGTAAAACAAAAAAATTAAAAAAGAAACCGCGAAAGAAAAAAAAAAAAAAAAAAAAAAAAAACTCGAGCTTATATTAGTTTTAACGTACGTTCTTAGTGAAATATTTAAGTTTTTCTTTTAGACATGGCGATATATGAGCAAGGATATTGTTTTTTTAGTAAAATTTTTTTTTTTTTTCAAAAAGCATTCGTCGTGTAAATTTATTTGGATTTCCAGTTAATATGATCCCCTTGGTGTATCCAGTATGCATCGATCTCTGGGCTTTGTGTCCGATGGATCGAAGAAATTGCTGCAGGGGAATATTGAAAGGAAAGGATTTTTTTTTTTTTTTTTTTTTTTTTTTTTTTTTTTTTTTTTTCGAGATTTCAGAATCAACGGAAGTCAATGAAAGTGCTGAGAGCTGAAAATAACAAAACAACGTGAAATTCATGCAATTAATTATTGCAGCAGCGAATTTCTTGGTTCGTGTCGACAATTGAATGGGCAATTATCACTCGTGAGAGATGCTTCTTTATAATTAATAAATAAATAATCGATACAGCCTTTGGTCCAGAGTTTACACGGGTTCTTTCACAGCTCACGATACAGCAATTGGTCCATAATATATATTTATATAGGATAACTATAATGTATATAAGATGCATTATTCAGTATTGACTCTTTCGTTACAGATAATTATTCGAAGATCCAAGTGGCGCATCATTTTTCTCTTATACATAATATACATATGGGGAATTTTCAGGCCAAACCAGCCAGGGATTGAGATCTTCGCTATCGGAAAAAAAAAATTTTTTTTCTTTTTTGTTCGATTCTTCCACCCTCAGAAAACGTGAAATTGAAAATAAAATACTCTCATGTTTAGAAAATAATTTTAAAATTTCATATTTCATGCCGGATTTATGGAAAGCAAATTTCATGACGGTATATTTTGATTTTCTATTTTTGACGGTTTTTTTTTTTTTTTTTTAATATTTTTTTTAAGTCTTATAATAGCCATTAATTCTCGATTACATTCAGCGTTGATGGAAAGTTATGGGACAAAACGGGATGTATTCAAGTTCGACAGATATTTTTTTTTTTATTCATCAATTCTAATGTATGATAAAATTATGAATAATTTTTAAGTTTTGAAATTTTTTTCAATATTGACGAATTGATGAATAAAAAATTTTTTCTTTCGACCTTGAATACATCCAATTTTGTCTCATAATTTTCCACTCACGCTCAAAGTAATTGTGGATTAATGGCTCTTATAGGACTGGAAAAATATTTAAAACCGTAAAAAAAAAAAACCATAGAAAATCAAAAGATACAATGGTAAAATTTGTTTTCCATAAATTATTTTTCAATTTTGGAGTATTTTTTTCAATTTTGAGCTCTTCCAATCCCCCATGTAGCTAATCAGCATGGTGGTAAAAAAATTGTTTTGGTAAAAAAAAAAGGAATTTTTTAATAGCGAGAGGGTCTGGTTTGGCGTGGAATACCCCAAATATATCTGAGAACGAGAAAATTTCATCTTTCGGCAATCCTTAAACTACGATAAATCGATACAATGAATTAATTTCATCCACAGGATAATCTATCTACAGTACAATCTACGTAAATTCGTAAAAAACAAATATTTCCAATAACATCGAAAAGTCAGCAATTCCAAAAAAGAAAAAAAAGAAAAAATCCTGCTGGATGGATTCGTACATTGAAGACGAATAAATTCGTTGCCGAGTAAAAATTTCCCATTGAGACGGAAATACGTGATAAAGTGCCGAGAAAAAAAAATTAAAAAAAAAAAACAAAAGTGTTAAATAAATGATTCAATGATGAAAATTCGAGACTGGGTGGGATGTAATTGGAAAAATTCGTTATGCCCAATCATCTTCTCATCCATTCTCGTTTTGGAGCAACTATATCGCCAAGCAGCGACCCTCGTGGCCGCTTATCGTACTCCCTGAACTCGACACCATTGAACGGATAGAGGAAAAAAAAAAACAAATTTTATGAAGCATTGACAAGATTTTTATGGATTATGAAAAACTTTTAGCTCATTTTTTCTCGTAATTGGGAAAATCGAAAGAAAAAAAAAAAAAAAATGATAATTTCGTAAAGCTGATTGAGAAATTTGACTACCCCTCACTGATATCGTAATCTTTCTGATGCGCTATTTTTTTCAGTCAATTGGACCCACGGTTGGTTCTTGTAATACGAAAAAAAAAAAAAAAAAAAAAATATTAATCGTCAACTATGAACGTCAGGAAAATTTTTCCAAGAACTACACGATAGAGATTCATTAAAAAAAATTCTCAAAAAGTTACTCGAATAAAATTTCGCTATTGTATTTACAATTACGTAATCGTCATGAACTTTCAATATGCACGAAGCCAATAATTCTCATTCTATGCTTGAATCGAAAAATCAGTGGCTGTACTTTGGTATTATCCGATGTCATGTACCATGCTCCACAGAGCGGGGAAATCATTCAATAAATCATCCACCGCGATACTACCTTTTTTTTTTTTTTTTTTTTTTATCCAGCGGGGGCGCTGGGATCGTGAATTATTAATAATAATTCCGGGATAAAATATTCTTTTGCGAGGTCGCGCGCGAGAGCAAATCTTATATTTACGAAGAGCCGAATAAAACGGAATAAATGAGGGCTGAAACGGGAGAAAGTGAAGTCGAGGGAGAAAACGATTAATGATTCACAAACACGAGAGAAAAAGAGAAAGAGAGAGAGAGAGAGAGAGAGAGAAAGAGAGACCCACTGAATTATACGTAAAAGTCTCTTCGTGCGTGGAATAATTTTCTTTTTTTTTCTTTCCTCTTTCATCTCGCTTGTTCTTCGTGACTGTCGTTCAGGGAAAAAAAGAAATATATTTTTTTTTTCAACGTAACGTGTTTGAATCGAAGAAATATAGGCTCAAAGTTGTGGAAAAAATGAAAAAAAATAAAATAAAATAAAGAAAATTATGGCTCGAGGTAGGAGAAAAAATTTTTTTAAAATGAAAAATGAAAAAAAAAAAAAGAATCAAGTTATCTTCGTGTTTTCGTGCTGGCAGACGTCCAGTTATGGTGCTGCGAGCCTCAGAGATAATTGGTCTTTGAGGCGCAGCAAAGAAAGCTCAGGCCATCGCCGAAGTATGACGGTGCCGGTGGTCTACCCTCCCATCGTGTACATTTTTTCGAACCATTGTTCTTTGCGTTTCCGGCGGACGCGTCCTGTAGAGCGACCGAACGTTCTACGAGAAAAAAAAATATATATATTAGGGTGGTCCTTATTTAGGCTTTTTTTTTTCAATTTCGATGGTCTCAGCTCCCAAATCGGTTCCAAATAAATAGAAAAAAAATCCCTGAATTTTGCTTAGACTTTTATTTCGATGATTGATCCTGGCCAGCGAGGTCAAAGTTTCCCGTAAGAATAACATGGGGTTCTTAGGATTTACCGTATAAAATTCTACGGCACGAATATTTTTCAGCCGAAAAATCTAAAACTTCATTGACGTCGATGCAGCTACGTGAAAAAAAAAATTCACGACACTATTTTTTTGAGTTTTATACGGCTTGTTTCAACGATTTTTTATTTATAACAATTGATAAAGTAAATATTTCTCAGCTTAATAGTTGAAAATTCTCTGCAATGATGCCAGTTTATGAAAAAAAAAAAAAAAATTGAAAATTCTACTTTTACAAATTTTATACGCATTGTTCCACGTTTACGCGGAATTTTTCCTTGAAAATCACGGTTTTTCAGGTATAAGTTGGTTTTTTATGCAATAAAGTTCGTAAATTATCGAATCACAATGAAATAATATAACACTCATATGTTACAGAAGAAAAAGACGACTTGTGCGGATGTTAATGTTCAATTTTTTTAAATGTCATAATTAGAGAAGAAATTGAAAAACAAAATCATTATTTGATCTCGAAGTTTGGATACCACAAGTTAAATTTTTTTCCATGTGGTAAGACCATTGAAAACTAATTCTCAAGAATTTAAAATTATTGAGTTGAAATTTTTTTTAAAAATTAATACTATCAGGAAAAAGCCCTCAAAAATCGTGATTTTTGAGGGAAAATGTCGAGTATACGTGGAACGGTCGACATAAAATTTGTAAAAACAGTGTTTTTAATTGTTTTTTCATGAACTGACATCATTGCAGATTAGTTACAGAGAATTTTGAACTTCCAAGCGGAGAAATATTTTTTTTTATCAATTATTATAAATAAAAAATCGTTGAAAACCGTGTTTTTGAGAGAAAAAATCTATTCGACGTGAAATAGCCCATAAAAAACTAAAAAAAATATTGTTATCAATTTTTTTTTCACATAGCTGCATCAATGCAGATGAAGTTCCAAAATTTTTAGATTTTTTGGCTAAAAATAATTTATTTGTACAGTAATCGCTAAAAAATCCCATGTTATCCTTGTGAGAAACTTTGACCTCGCTGGGCCAGGGTCAAACATCAAAATAAAAAGTCGGTAAAAATTCAGGGATTTAAAAAAAATTTATTTGGAACCGATTTGGGGGGGTGAGAGACCATTAAAATTTGAAAAAAGCTCGAATAAGGAACACCCTAATATGTAATAATTTGCTTCGAGTAATTCTGCATGATTATCTCGATAAAAAGTGTTTCGTGTATTTTGCTAGAGAACAATATTTAACCATATATCGTCGATTAAGCTTTTTTTTTTCTAATCATGCTGAATATTTAGAATGAGGGTGAATAAAAAAAAAAGGAATAAATCTCGTAAACGGTTCGCCCTCAAATTTTTTTTTTCCCAAATGATCGATGCAATTTCTCAAGTTTTTTTTTTTACCGTGCAATGGGGAAAGTGTGAAAAATATTCGAGAATTCTTTGGGTAAAAGTGCGACAGAGTTTTCGAGGATGAATGTGCAGTATATACGAAATGTATGAAAAATTATTTATTTTTATTTTTTTTTTTCAAAATACATATGGAATATACACGATAAAAGTATTTTTTATTTATATTAAATATACGATAATAATAATGTCACAGTATTCATCATTATTATATATTATTTATATTGCATGTATTTATGGATTAAAAATTTCGTGTTTTTATTGTAGGCTATTTATAATGAATATGCCAGAGAAAAGCATGTATAAATGTTTGCATGAGATTCAAAAAATTTTTACTCAAGCATAATGCTTCGGTTGAATAATGCAGCGCGCAGGAAAACTCACCGGTATCGGCCTCCGATTGTGGCATGAATTCCTGAAGCTCGACAATAAGCGCGCTTATCTCGGACGAGTCCTTTCTTATGCTGCACAGCTCTTCCTCATTGAAATCCGGGGTTATCTGTTTGCACAACAGGATCTGCGATATTACGTTCCCGATGTTCGACGGCCCGGATTTGTTCGCTGCGAATAAAAAAAAAAACAAAAAACAAAACCAAAATTATTTACGCGCATTTTCGTTTTCTCTGTTCTAAATTTTTTTTTTTTTTTACTCCCGGCATTGTCCTCACAGAATATTACCGTTCCAAAATGAGAAATTTTATTTTACAAAAATAATTTTATCCACAGATCAATAAAGCGAAATTTTGTTTTATATTTAGCTTTAAAATTAACGAACCCCGAAAATACTGCATTCGCGTAGAAGAATATTGGCAAAAGTTCGATTCGGCCGAAAAAAAAATTGACTAACGCTGATTACCACCATGTTATAGGCTGAGCCATATTTGGATCTGAGCCATATTTGAAATACAGGGCTTGAAAAAGAAAAAAAAAAAATTTGAATTTCCGACTATGAAAAATCTACAGACGTGTTAGGGCCTTTAGTACCAAAATTTCGAGTTTTTTCTTCTATTAATTATTTTGGGCTGGTATTATAGTTGGATCTCAGGGATTCAACTATAGTTAGCCCGAAATATAAAAAAGAAAATGAAAATCCTAAATTTTTCAAACTAAAAGACAAAGAGATCCGGTATATCCGTCAAGAAACGAGGCAACATTTTTACGCAAGCGGTTGGGCAGAAATGTTTCCCTGCTCCGCTAACTCTCAATTGACATTGATCATTGATATAACTTCATCGCGTATACGGAAATAATAGGGACGAATCGTTTTACATTGATGGATAGGCTTAAATTTAGCATGAATTGTCGCAACGCATCCTAAATCGAAAAGTGTTGAATCATTAATTAGAAATATCCTGGAAACCTACTTTTTTTTTTTATATAACCTATCTTGAAACCCTCATAATTTCCATGAACAAATTCATTTGTAAATTAATGAAACTATACAGATTTCATTTTTCAATTTTACTTGCGGCGAGCTGATTTTTTTTTTCTCGCAATATCCTATATGCTAAAATGGCGATTTTAAAATCGTAATCTCTTGCGGAAAAACGTCGGCAGCTTAATCTGAAACTTTGCAGTCCTTAATAAAAATTAAAATTAAAAAAAAAAACCCGTGTTTAAGGATTAAAATATTTCAGCAAACTTCTCCAATGGCGGTGCGAAAAGATGCGAGGACCCCTACTTGAAATTTTTCAGTTACTTCCGGGATCAATTATTTAGGCACGGTCGTATTGATTACCATAGTAGCCGGACATGTCCATAGGCACAATGCGAACGAGTTTCTTGCATTTGTACAATTCGCGAAGAAATAGCTGAGCTACGAAGAAAAGTAGTACCAGGTTTGGGCTGTCCGCTGGAATTCCGGAATCCATAGCGCTGTAAGAAACAAAAAAGAAGAAAAAACAAAATGTCAACACGTCATCAACATCAATATCGGCTGTTTTTTAATGCAAACGTGTTAAAATTTTGATTTTTTTCATTCACAACCGTCTCGCATTTGTACGAGGGTACAGGGAAACTGGAGATAACTCGGTCAATACAGTTGACTAGGTATAATTTGTATTAAACAGCTCTAGTAAATTTATTGTGACTTTTTTTTACGACCAACTGACAGGGATTCTCTTAATTCGGTATTTTCCATCGGATGTTATTTTTCGTTGTTGAAATTTTTTCGCAAATAACCCGAACCAAGATTATTACGAGACTAGGAGTGAAAAAAAAAAAAAAAACATCTCGGTGAAACTAAGAAATTCAAAACAAAACAGCAATGATATATTTTCGTACACGAATGCACACGGTAAATGAAAAATGTCTGGCGTATAATTATGAACCGCATTGAAAATTTGCTGCTCATAAGCCGAGAAGATGAGTGGCACTACGTAATAACATATAAGGCTTTCTGACGGGTGTTGGCATGAGAAAAAGTTGAAAAACTTTGTCGAATAGCATTGTTACAAAAACTCAACTATAGATTCACATTTGGTCGTATTTTTGCGCATACAGCACAAATCTCTGAACGATAACTTGAACAATATCATTGTTTCGAGGTCTTTCAAGCATTTTATTCGAAGAAATTTCTGAAATCTTATCATAAATACGTTTTAAAGTACTCCTAACGATCTCCGATGCATCGCTTATTTTTTTTTTTTATCTTTTTTTGTTTTTAGAAAAACTGAAATTTAAAAAAATTTAAACTCATGAAAAATAAACGTATGAAGATATTAACAGGGCCTGTTCTGATCGGAAAAGAAATGTACACGTAAAACTTCTTTTCGAAAAAGCAAAGTAGATTTTTCTGGATTTGTCAGCGATTTGGAGTATGCACGCGCGCTGGTGCATGGATTAGTACCGGGGCACCGACGCTAGATGGCTTCAATGATACAGTTTCTCCCAAGCGATTCAGTAGCATCTACACCAATAATAAGGAATCTTTTTTTCGCGCAACCATGTCGGAGCTTGGACAGGTGACAAAAAAATAATAACAAACTTTGAATTTAAGAAGTTCTAAAAGAGAACAGTTCGAAATTCGGCGAATTCGAATTCATTCGGACTCCTTTCAGACATCATATAACTGAATCGTGTGGAAAAACTCATTTGAAGATATCTATATTTGAAAGAAATAGAGAGAAAAACTTGTTTTTTTTTTTGTTTTGTTCGCTAGCAAGACTCGCTGCTCTTTACTTCGTCTCTCGTCCCGATCTTTTGCTCGTGACAGTCGAGACACAAGCACACATAGTGCGACAAAAATTTCTCTCATTTCTTTTCTCTTTTCTTCCACATCGTTGAGCGGATGACGTGGCCCCACCGAGCAAAAGGGAGAGAAAGAGAGAATTGTGAAACAATAATTCTGGTGTGGGGGCAGCACTGCAGATTTCTTTCGCATCGCTTTTTCGCATTCTGCTCGCTCAATCTCTCTCTCTCTCTCTTTGTCAAATAGTCGAGGGAAAGTATTTCTTTGTTTTTTTTTTCCCCCCGAGAGAGGGAGGGACCGTAGCTAGCGCTTTTTTTACTGACCTATAGCCCGGAGGAACGTTAGAGAACCCGGGGCTGTTCGGTTTCTTTTTGTTTTTTTCAATTCAAAACTTTTAACCCTGTTTGTAAGAAACATTGGCATCTACATTCGTTTGCAGTCGTACTTTCAAGTAAACCTTGAAATATCATAGTAATAATTATAATAATTCAATATTAAACGTTTTTCAAAAGTTCGAAGATCCAATACACAAAAATCATGGACCCAAATCCCCGAGTATGATTAACAAATGTAGGTCGAGGTGGTGTAAAATGCCTTGTATATATATATATATATATATATATATGCGTGTATATCTAACCGTGAGAATCGAGGAAAAACGCTTATCAGAAAATGAGCGTGCGTCACGCACTCTTTCGTACAACATATGGCAGGATATATGTAATATGCTAATCGATTTTGGCTGTCATAAAATTGTTTCGTGAACAGCTATCATCATTTTTATTATATATACATATAAATGTCGCTCATTGCATCAATTCTAATGAAGAAATTTAAATAAACTTATAAACATTGTTCGTCTGATATTTTCAAAAAAATTCTTTACCCTGTATAAGTGAAAGGGACACTGGGAACGAATTTCATTGATTTCAATTATTCAAGTCATTAAATAAATATAATTAGAGAAATAATAATTATAATTATGATTGAGGAAAAACAATTATACATGCTTTTCCGTATTTAAAAAATCCAATTTTTTCGAAGAAAAGTTACAGATACGATGGATTTATTATTATTATTATTATTATTATTATTATTTTTTATTGTAACAGCAGCCCTTTCGATTTATTCTGGCGTACCCCAATGGTTCATGCATACCCGACCCCTAACCCACTCAACTACATATGATACAAAAAGATTAGTGGATTTTCTTTTTTTTTTTTTTCATCTCGTGTCATAAATTCGAACCGCCAGCTCTCATAAAGTGCACTTTGCCATGCTATCCCTGTACTCCCTCACCGCTCGATATATATATATATATATATTTCGAAATTCAATATCGAGGGCTGGCACAGGGTGAAAACGAATATTTCCTTTCGTCGTCCCTCCAGGAGAAGTTTTTCTCTCTCTTTTTTTTTCCCTCTTTTGCACCCTCGGGCACATCGACGACTGGATGTGGAAACATGTTGAACCAAGATTTCGGTGGGAGGGTTTTTTTCTCTCGCCCCGGTAATACGAAGTTTCTTTTGCACCCTTTTTATCTCATCAATATTGCTGCGAGGAATCGAACTTGGAACTTTGATGAAAAAAAAAAAAAAAATACATTTCCACACATCACAAAAGATAATGGAAAAAAAATCTAATTCTTGTGCAATTAAAAAATTTAGTCGCTAAATTTAGTCTGTGTAATTTTTTTTTCTGCAAACAAATATTTATCAACTATTTTCTGAATTTTGAAAAAAAAAAATTAATCACATTCGATTTGAAACAAAATTGTGCATTGATATTTTCGTATATATGATAATTTATATATCTGCATAAAATTTGGTTGATGAAATTTTTTTTACTACAAAATAACAAAGTGGAAAAAAATAGATATATGTATATTGAGGGTAGTCCTTATTTAGGCTTTTTTTTTCAAATTTTAATGGTCTCACCCTCCAAATCGGTTTCAAATAAATTAAAAAAAAAAACCCTGAATTTTTCCAGATTTTTATTGTGACGATTGACCCTGGCCAGCCTAGGTCAAAGTTTAGGATAGCATAGAGTTTTTAGGGATTACTGTATAAAATTCGAAAGCATCAATTCTTTTCAGTCGGAATATCGAAAAATTTTGAAACTTCATCTAGATTGATGCAGCTAAAAAATTTCATCAAAACAAAAATCTGAAAAAATTCAGGTATTTTTTTAAAATTTATTTGGAACCGATTCGGAGGGGGATGAGACTATTCAAATTTGAAAAAAGCCTGAATAAGGACCAACCTAATATACATATATATTTAATTTGTTTTTTGAATTTTCGGAAGTTAAAAAAAAAATGACAAAATTACGTATACGCGCTGGATTAATGTGTTTGCCTCGTTCAATCGCTGACTTAATTGACCCAATCTCCCCCACAATCGGTTGTTCCAACGCTCGTGATAGGCGTATGCAAATATACCCAAATAGAGTAAAATTCAGTCACGTGATTGAAAGGGCAATAAAAAAAATCGCATCTGTCACTTTATCGGGCCCAAAACAGTGATAAGGAATTTGTACGAAGAGAGAATGAGGACAATTGGGTAAAAAAATTTTTAAATTTCCAAAATTTGATTGGAAATATTAAAAAAAAAAATAAATTAAAAATAAAATGCCAAGAAGTGGAATTGGACAATTATATTTTTTAGGACAACTGCGGGGCAACTATTGAAACTTTCAGTCTCTCTCCTCTGGGAATACAAAAATTTATTTGCCAATCAGGACAAGAGTAAAGCATGATACCGATCGATAGTAAAGTAATTAAAATTTAGAACCGGTACTTCTTTCGCCTTTCCATGTTCGATAATTACTTTCATTACATCTATTTATTCTTTTTTTTTTACCGCCATTGACCCTCAGTTTATCGCTTTTCACTTTGTTTTATCGGCCGTGGTAACGAAACTTGTTATAGTCAAGTAATACCATTTGGAACTCCGGGCCAGAGTGTTTTACTGACTTTTAAAGCATTCTGAAACGTCGGAGAAGCCCATAATTAATCGAGTTAGCCAGAGGTCTTGAAAGCTCGGTTCGTCGCTCTACAACTATATTAAGTTATACATATATATATATATATATATATACATACTTTAGTGAGATACAGGTCATCTGTATTGAGAGAATACACACCGAGAAAAATCAAATAGATAATTTATTTTAATGAAAAAGATTCCATTTGATTTAAATAAATAGTATTTAATATTTAAATTTATGTGCTGAAATTCTTTCAGTTACCTATTTTAAAATACGGACTGTTTGATATGTGAAAAAAAAAATTAGTATTTGAATCAAATAAGATCAATTTCAATCAAATAAATTATATTTAATTCTAAATGAATACTATTTTTTTTTTGTTTTTTTCAAATATTAAATAATATACAGATATATATCATTATTATTTGATATGCAACGAGAAAAATTTCAAAAAATCAAGCTGAAAAGCCTCCATAATGTGCTTGTAGTACATACAAGCTCCTTTCGGCATCGCGTAGTACACTTGGCGTCCCGCGAGAGGGTGTGGAAACCACCGAAAAAAAAAATTGAGCGAAAATAATTGATGATTCACTCTTGGAGTCATAATATGGGAGTCCGAAGGGTCAATATCACAACTTTCAGAATACCGTGAATGTAAGAACACGGATATTCCTCGTATATGGCCTGCAAGCGCAGCCACATACTTGTTAAATATTCAAATTTTCATTAGTCTGAGCAAACGTTCACGATCCTGCTCCTCCGCACTCTCGGTGTTCCCATTTTCGTGTACAGATGGCGGTGCGTAACACAATACACCGAGGCAACTTCCCAACAACTTTCTCAAACACGACCGTAACACGCGAAGAGCCAAAACTTTTATGAATTTTTCGTGTGTGCTTATCGCGTGAATTTTATATTAAAAAAAAACATTTCGATTCACGGTTGATTGCATTTGTAAATACGAAGACGGTGAAAAATTTCCGTAATTCCAATGGGAAATTCGTTGATCCGATAATTCGATTTTTCGATTGGAAAAAAAAAAAAAAAAAATGTATACCTTCGCATTTGTGGGAGCACGAGTTGCGATGCGCTCTTGCAAGCCTCGACGCAATTACGCCTGAGCTTGCGAACTCGTTCACGAAGCTCCGGGCCATCCTTCGATTGTCCGATGTTGATCAGCAAGTCACGGAACTGCGCCACTTGGCTGTTGATGTCTTGAATTTGCTGCGGGTCATGAACACGAAGGCACATATGAATTACGATAAATTCGTTGTTTTAACTTAAAACTGGAAATATTGAAGAAAAAAAACAATAAGTATCAGAAGCAAGTGTGTCGGTTGGAATTGTGCAAAGAGAAAAAAAAAAAAAAAACGCGTGGCACGAAAAGCAAGTATAAGAAGGAAATTTTTCCGTGAACTTCACTGAACCAGGGCATGACGAGTCAAGGTTAAGACCGTTGTGTAAGTGAAAAAAAAAAATATTATAAATTCTGGCCAAGTACTTTGCATTATTTATTTACGGTATGTACGAAACTTTTCAAACTTCTTAGGAGAAAGTGAATTATAATAGACTTTGCTCGACACTGGGGAGCGACTCACCTGACAATTTGAATTGAATATTAGTATTTGTTTGTACGATTTACCTATTATTGATTATTTTATGAAAATGACTAAGGATTTTTTGGTCTGCTGCGGTTAAAAGAACAAAAAATCGAGTGTTAACATTGACACCCCGTTGGAACTATATAACGAAGACGCCTCGGTGTTCAAATAGCGGTCCATTGATTTTGCGTTAATCGAATGATTCGTCATGGTGTATAACGATGGTATTACTTGGTGCAAGAAAACTATTACTGAGAATTTATATTTTTCTGTCACTTCTCTTTATCCTAGGCGTTTTGAGTGAGTTTGTTATTAATTTAGTTAATAAGTGAGCTAGAACTTTAGTTACTTGAGTTAAGTCGTTAGTTAGTTAGGTAGTTAGTCATTCAGTTATACGGTTAATTTCTTACCTATCTAGATAGGTGACTAGTTAGATTTCCACAAAGTAACTAAACGACCAACTTAAGTTAGTAAATATCCAACTAGTCAGTTGAATACTTGGATGACTAATTATCCAAGTAGTCGGCTATCTTCTAACTGAATAGATAGTTAGATAGATACTAATTAATTAGAACGTCGCTGATTTCAACAATTGATTACACTCGTATGAAGTTTATTTACTAAAGAACCCAACGCTATTTCCATGCACCAATGTAACACCAGATTTCTCTTTACAATTGACCTTTGAATCTTGAAGACCTTTTACGTAGCTTTGACAATCATTTCAAACGAACAACGTCAAAGTAACAAATGAAAAATGAGGAAACGTGAAAGCAAGAAGAGTTGCCAATTTTTATCACCACAACGAAAAATCTTTATATTTATAAATACCAGCACGATCGCACGATCCGATTTTTCATCGTGGCATTTGCTCGTCGACGGTGTCGGCGATTGCGTCATTATCCAAATGATATTTCACGGATGCGTATAACCAGAAGCTCGCTCATCGTGTCAAATTTTTGGCCATTCAGTGAATAATCACCGAGGAAAAGGAACAGAAGGAAAAGATCGTTGTCGCTCGTTTGCAAATATTTTCACGTCAAGCTCTACTATCGCGATTTTTTTTTTTTTTTTTCAATACTCGAAGCTCATATTTTCTTATCGACATCGTCAAAATCATCATCGTAAGATACCCCAAAAGACAATAATCTCCCGAGGCCTGAAAAACGGGCAAAAAATCGTTCATCGATTCTTCTCGATCTCATAATTCATCCGCCAGAGTCACACATGTGCACGCACCATGCTCGACGAAGAAAAAAAGTACGAAAATTTATCTATCGTCATAACACGAATGACACAAAGCAAGCGACGATGACGATGATCTCACGTGAGCTTGCTGCTGAAGCTTTGAGTGTAATTTGATGGAAATTTTGAGGCAAGCAGATGATTCAATGACCAGCAATTCGCATCGGTTGAACCACTTTGGATAATTCGTAAGATATAGCAGACGCGATGAAGGTTCACGAAACACTGAAAGGATGCGTCACGTTATCACCACTCGCGAATTCAATGCTTCTCGAATAAACGAAAAACCGACGAAGCACAATTGCCGTCGTTTGAATTTGGTCAATCAGACTCGAGCGAGTTCTTTTGTTGCCATTTTGTTGATGATTGTTATTTGAGGCATTGGGATCATATAGTCAAACGAGTGCTAACTTTTTGAAGACTGCTTTCACGTATACTTTCGAGGATCAAACGACAGTAATGAGGAGTTGTCAACTGCAAGCCAGCATATTTTTAATTTCATACAAAAAATCATTGGTTATAATTTGTTTAAAAATTTTGCCGAATATCTCAAATTTCGGCAAAGTTAAGATTGTCATTAACGACCTGGAGATAGTTGGAGGAACATCGTCTGTGAATAACAATACGTTTACGTATTGATACACAGGCAAACGCGCAAACAAACGAACGAACAAACAAAAAGGTTAATTTTCGTTTAATCCTGTTCGATTGGTGTTTCACGAGTTACGCACGCCGCGAGCTTTCCATCGCGACTGAGGTGAAATGGAAAAGGCACACCGATACCTCTATATCCGTACAGTCAATTGGCACTATGAAAGATAGCGTGTGGGGTGCTTTTGCTCGCAGGTTGCTTCTACCCTTCGCGCATCAGATTTCGCGCGGTTACCCTGCGGACTGAGCTCGAGGCGCATGCGTCATCGTCTTGCAGAATTCTCCTCCCAAAATCCGAGATACTTTGATCGTACATAAGTACGCGGCATGCATTCTTGAGAGCCAACCGAGTTCACGGTTTTGGAGCGCCTCGACCACTTTCCGAGTGCCTGTGGGCAAGTTGCACTTGCCATTTTCATTCGGGCTTACGCGCGACAAATGTTTTCCTTGCGCCCTCGCTTTGATAAGATGGAGATTTGATTATCGAGAGCTTGCAGCCGACTACGGTCGGTGAGGAGTGATCAGGGAGACTCGACAGTCTAAAGGGGGACTGTGTGATTGGTCATCGTGGCTTAGCGGTGACTGCTTCGAGACGGGTGAGTCGTTATCGAGACTTGGCAGCCTATACTAAGCTGTGCGATTGGTCATCAAAGACTATCAGCTGATTCTGAACGGTAATTAGTTGTCAAGGCCTAGCAGCCGATTATAAAAGATGACCAATCGTTGGGGGCTAGCAGCTTGCTTCCTATCCAGGTTTTCCAATCAATCCCGCTTGCGAGGGATTGTTTACCGATGCCTAGCAGCGGATTTTAAGCGGTGATCGGTCATCAAGACTTAGCAGGCTGTTTACGGACAGTAATTAGTTGTCAAGGCCTAGCAGCTAATTGGAAAGGATAACTAATCGTTGGAGCCTAGCAGCCTGTCTTAAGCACCGATTTTGCTATCCAGGTTTACCAATCAATTCCGCTTGCGAGGGATTGTTTACTGATAGCTAGCAGCGGATTGTAAGCAGTGATTGGTCATCAAGACCGATTACGGGGACAGTAATTTAATGATGTTCTAGTAAAATTTGACTGATCGTCGAGACCTAACAGCTGATTCCAAACGGTAATTAGTTGTGGGGGCCTAGCATCCGATTCGAAAGTTTGATTCATTACCGTAGCCTAGCAGCTGGTTCTGATCGATGTTTGATTGCACCGCTATGCAAATAGGTGCGGGAAGGTAAGGTGTACCCGAAGTATGCTCACCACTCAGGGAGATCGATCTTTTCTTGATCATTTCTCGCAAGATTCCTTCTGCCGAAGGAATCCAAGGAGTGGATTGCCCACATGTCTTTGGGATCAACGATTCGATCTTTCAACCTGTCATGCGGGGGACTCATGTACAACGAATCGGTTGAAGATATATAATTCACTTTCGTCGTTACACGCAAATATAAAAATATTGCGCAGTCTTATCGGATATACTTTTCCCTCAGCACATATAGCTTTTCTTATGTAGCGGTAAATTTTTTGCGCAGACGTCAGCCCGTGATAAACATACGCGGATAATGAAGGGGGAGAAAGAGAAACGAAATTGGGTCGTTTAGCTCTGGATTATGGAGCCGCTCCAGTCGCTTTAATATTATAAATAGGATTTCCGCAAGTTCCGTAGTTTTGCGGTGCATGCTTTACTCTCGGGATAAGTGGGTTTGTTATACATTGCATCATTATATTTTCCACAAAACATACATACACGTATGTTTGCATATTGCACACCGGGGTATGTAGCCTCTCGTGTTGCCAGAGCCAGAAAAATAAAACACCAGCTCGACCGAGACTCCACAGTAGAGGAACTTAAAAAATCTCGCGGAAAAACATTCCTCGTCAAACTTATTTCACGAATTCCGGACACTCGGGAGCAATTGCTTTTTTTTCGAAGGCATTCCACGTCAATCTGTGACTGACCCCTCGGGGATTTGGTTCAGAATTTCCTTTGGCATTCATACAAGCATTCAGTTTGTTGGAAAAAAATATTTCCTCGCTGATCGCTGTTTCAATTTTATCACCCTGATCGAATAATTTTACAATCATTCTTGACGATCAAAGCCAACGACGATTAACTTTCGTTTTTTGGGGAACAATCTTTGCTAGCGTTTCTGTATACAAATTTCGATTCTTCATATCTGTTTATGATTACAGAATTTGTACACACAAAGCCCCACAGTCTGTGCATCTTGGCACAGTACATTATGTACAGTGAGTACTTATAAAGGAAGTGTACTTTACGTAATAGAAGAACAGGCAAAGCCACGGGCACAATGGTAAGAGTAGGAGTGTAGAGAGAGAGAGAAAGAGAGAGAGAGAGAGAGAGAGAGAGAGAGAGAGAGAGAGAGAGAGAGAGAGAGAGAGAGAGAGAGAGAGAGAGAGAGAGAGGTATACAGCAACTATAAACATCAGGCGCGAGCTAAATACACGGCTACATGTGGCTTTAGGGGTGGGACATTGATTAACCAACTATCATCGTGCAGGGCTAAACCGTCAATAGACGAACGTGCAGAGTTCCACCATGAATCGCTTATCCTATACAAGAATTCTGTATCACGCATGCCGCATACAGGGTGAGCCAGAACAAAGTGCACGAATTTAAGGTGGCAATGGAGATAGTCGAACTGAATAAACTGATCGAAAGAACACGAAGGAAAAATTCGTAGCAAGAATTCAAACAGCGGCGTATGAACTCCGGAATATGGAAAACATTTTTTATTCAAAATGCGTAGGTCACCGCTTTCGTCGAGCTCGACTGTGCATCAAAATTAGGGAACGTAGCTTCGAGCAACTCTTGTAAGGACTGGTTTTTGTACAAAATTTGATCAAATTTGATGTCAACAGTACTTGCGCTTGGAATGTTCAATGTCAAAAGTATTTTCGTTCGCGCGCTTATAAACCAAACGGTTGACCTGCCGTGCAGTCGGTTGCCCAACTCCCCGGTGCGTCTAGCGCGATTTTTTTAACCGGTCGTATCTCGCAAACGCTGCTTCGGACACCGCATTTTATGTTCTTCGAGTAAATTTACTCAGCTCGACGACCCACTTAAAAAATTTGTGCACTTTGTTCTGGCTCACCATGTATATATGGTACAGAATATTGGTTATTGGCAGGGTGCAGAGTATATGGTGGGGACAACCGAATCGACTGCAGCGCACGTTGTGGACGAACTGAGCAATAAATCTCACTAATATTTGACAGAATTGATATAACAATTATTGAAAAACGGTTACATTCAGTTTGTTGTGTAGTCAATTGTAAGAACACAGGTCGAAATAGCAATTGTAAATTTTATAGTTTTCCAACAGCAAGTTGGAAATTAGAACAAAGGCAAAAATGGATTAATGCAGTGAAAAGAAAAAAGTCAGTAACGCATAACCTAACTTTATTTCGTACAAAGAAACGTTCTTACTAAGAACGCTGTACTAAACGTGAATTCTTAAGCAATTATTTTTTAAGCGTTCATTTTGAATAAAATAATAATAAAGTGATATTTTTAGTCCTTATGGATCACCGTGGACCCCAAAACGAAGCAGTTACATGTGTAGTGATCATTTTATTTATAAACGTTACTAAGAATAAATGGTTTTTTATAGTTTTAAATAGATACGTAAACTAATAATTACATTTCCTATCGATAAATTTTTCAAATTTGATATTTTTTAAATTTTATTCGTATTATTATTACGTTCATTATTACTGCTATATTTCAGCTATACCTAACCTCATTTCATTACAAATGAAGTATTTTTTTCTATTTAAACGAATTTTTAATACTTACTTTTTTTTGGTTCCTTAATTGGTATCTTTCATTAACTTTCTTGTATGATACAAGATTTCATTTGTACTGTGATAAAAATTTTTTTTTAAAATGTTTAAAAGAAATTTGTAATACAAAATATCTGTCATTGAGTGTGAATTAGTGCGGGCGGTAGATGTCGCTTCCATCACGCACCCTGCCAATATATACATATTACATGCTCGAGAAAATGACAATCTCACGGAAATACCCGCATTGCAACAATCACACGTTCGAGTATAATTACCGATCAGTTATTTAAAAAAAAACCTACAAGTTTTATTTTATCCTCAAGTGCTCCCATTTTTTTTTTTTAAACAAATAACGACAACAGCATGGATACTTGAAATTAATAGGGCTTAAGTATAATCCAAACTTAGAGGCCCCCCCGGCCCCCTAAGCTTGAAAATGAAGACTCAAGTCCTAGGGAAATCACAGTAATCAATATATAGAGATCCGAGCTTTGGAAAAAGATGTTGCTGTGTGAACAAGTTCTAAAACGGTGCCTCACTCTTGGAACTCGATTGGCAGTTCCAAAAGGGCATCTCTTGAACTCGATTGGCAGCGATTTCTTTTCGCGAGTCGTTTTGTCAGATTTTAAGATAAATTTACCAATATAGCTGGAAATGTCCCCCGGTAAGTGGACTCGCACCGTGCGTATGTCCCGCCTGTTGATAAGTTTATCTTGAACAAAACAAAAAAAAATTCAGTGAGAATTTCATTTCGATTCGATGCCAGTACAAGGTGTTCTTCTTTTCTTTTATAATTAATGAAATTTCGTTTTATGCATGTATTTTCGTCAAATAATATTTTTCTTCGTTCACTGACGTTATTCAATGGAAGACAGAGACCCATCGCTGTTGCTGTGCATGTAGAAAAGTATAGACTGTTTTTTTTTTTGTTTTTTTTTTTTGCATTAGACACTGTAAAAGCTGGCGACACAAAGGTTTCGTCGTTGGAGGACGAAATGCGCCCGATCGCGCGGATTCGAGTTTACGCTCTCTCGCTCACGTCTGTGTTCTATTTTCTTCTCATTCTTTGTTTATCTACTTTTTTTTATGTTTTTTTTTTTCTGCTACTGTGCACTCCCCGTCTATCGTTTACGATCGCTTCCTCTCTTTTGCTCCCCCGATCCCTTCGGGATCGTTCCTTCGATTTCGTTGTATCTATATATACATATATATATATATATATATATATATATATATGTGTCGTATATTCGATACTAAAATATACGTACTATTCTGTTTTATGTCCATAGAGCGATATACGTAAACGAAGAAATGCCATCTTTTTTTTTTATGTCTATGGATCTGCGAATGATATTATGTTGATGTTTTATTTTTTATTTTTTCGTTTCTCATATGCAACCATCAAAGTGTGAATGCTTGGAATGAAAGGTGAAATGAACAAAAAAAAATTTCGTATTTCATTGGGAAAAATTGAAAATTTCGTAAAAAACCTGAAGTAAATCTAACAAAATATCGACCATACTGCAGTGAAATTTGGCTGCTGGAAGTATAAAACTTGAGGGAATAAATAAAAAAAACGTGAAAAATGTTTTTCTTTTAAATAATTGTTCGTTACTCTTTGACTGGACAAAGTTGGTTCAAGCCCAAAAGCAATTGCAATAGCGCTTCTATAAGGACGTATCTTTTATCAAATGTTTCAAGGTCGAGGAAATTGATACTGGGATGAGAAACAGATGCCTGCACATGCATATAATAATTATTTTTCTAATGATTATATGAGAAATTTTTTTTTTCTTACTTGGGATTAAATTGAACATTTATTTATATTAAAATAGAAAGATATTTTCATTTTGGAGTAATTTTGGAGTAAAATAATTTGGAATAATTTCAATTTATCGTTCGAAAGGACGTTCCCTTTCAAGCATCGCGGATAAATTTTGTGAATATTTGTTTTTTTTTTGCAATCCCCGTGTCTCAACACTCGTGAAAAAATGTATATACGAATTTTTCTTGATTCATTATAAATTTTGGATCTATCGTGTCCTCTATTTTTTTTCCTTCTTTTCTCGTCAAGCTCCGAGCTGATAATTATATTTTCCTTGCTTGACTCATTTTTCGTTCTCGTTCGTTGTGTCTAACGCGATTGATCCTTTTCACTTGGATTTTTTTTTATCCTAACGGGCTCCTAACGAACACTACGTCGCGATCCTCCCGAGAGGTTACTCTGGAGATTCAATATCCGGCACACGACGTGCCACGATTGAAAGAAGAGGAGAGCAGAGAGAAAGAGAAAATGAAGGAGGAAGATGATGAACGGGGTAAACAAAGGCTTGTTTGCGTCCATAGGCATATATATATATTTGATGGGTGAAGTATCGATTATTTAACGTAATTTGGAAGGGTTTTCCGTATACGTCTACAGATCAAGGCTAATAATAAAGTAAGAATAATCAAACGTAATTTTGTTAAGATAACATATTTTTTTTTTTTTTCAATTACATATACGTTAAGCACATAATTTATTCGAAATCTCGCAAAAATTATCGATAATCAACGAGAAATTAAAAAGAAAAATTATACGAATGAAAAAAAATAAACAAATTTCATAAAATCCGAATTGTCATGAAAATTACGGTTACTCAGAGGGCTCGCAATGCCTCTTTTTTTTCTTTCTAGTTTTTCGAATATTTCAAGAAATCCGGCATGAGAATATTAAAAAAAAAAAAAAAGAACAATATTTAGGAGAAACCGAGGAATATCCTGAAAGGTCAAACAAAACTTCGGTACTCACGAGGGGATGGATCGACTTTCTAGGCCACGGACGAATGTCTTGAATGATGAAAGCTGAATCTTCATATATGCTACTGCTACGACGTGTACAGTCTGATGCTGTGACATTCGTTCTCGTCAGGTCCATCCTCTTCGTCCTTACTCAGCATCTTTGACCCCCTTAATGATAATAATAACAATAGTAATAATGACAATAATGGTAATAATAATAACCCAAATTTCATTTATCAGAACAACCACTCCGACGAGAAAAAAAAATTATAATGCCAAAATGTTCTTTGCATTTTTGACATTTAACAAAAAATGTTATCCATGAAATATCTTTTTTTTAAATATAGCTTATATATATATATATATAATTAAAATGTATATTTTTTTTCATTATACTAGTTTAGTTCGTCAAAACAGTGTAGAATGCTACATTTGTATATTTATTCGTCGACATTTATGCATTATATATACACGCATATATTACATACATTCATATATGGAGCATTCCATGCAAATTCACCTAGGCCATTACCCTGACAATTTTAGATTCTTCTGATATTTTTTTTCTCAATAACCTCAACCTAAAAAGGACAAAAAAAAATTTTGAAAATTTTTATTTAACACACCGTTCAAATTAACTGCAAAAAGAAATTTTTTTTTCAAATTGGGTCTATTGACCGATCTCAAACGATGATTTTAAGACCAGAACGGGAGTGGATTTTCTATTTTTTTTTTTTTTTCAAAGTAATCTAAATAATACAGTCTCTCATAAATAAATAATAATAGGTCATAACTGTTCTTGAAAGCTATTTCTTAAGAACGAGCAAGCCGGGTATTTACGGTTCCAAAAAGAAATGCTCGAAAATGGCCAGTTTGCACTTTTTTCAAGCTGCTAACAAGTCTTTAAAACAATTATAACGCAATATTATTTATTTATGAGAAATTTTGAAGAAAAAAAGGCAAAAACGAAAAAAAAATTCGCAATTTGAGTTGAAATTATTGACATTTGTTATTTACACTCTTTTGAGAAAAAAAAATAGAAAAAAACAGGAGTTCCACTCCCGTTCTGGTCTTAAAATCATCGTTTAAGATCAGTGAATTTACCCAATTTAAAAAAAAATGGCCTTTTTGAATTAATTTGAATGGTTTAAGAAGAATAAAATTTAAAAAAAAAAGTTCTCAAAATCTTTTTGTCCTTTTTAGGTTGAGGTTATTCAGAAGAAGCAAAAATCAGAATAATCTAAAATGGTCAGAGTCATATGGCCTAGGTCAATTTTCACTGGAATGACCCATATAAATAGGGGAGACCTGGTACGGTAGACCTCGAGGTGGAGTGCCTCTCGTTTGCACCACGGTTGCTTTTTCAAACCAGAGCCAAACACCAGCATCATTTCTCTTACTTTCAAGCCTCTCTCTACGAAACTCTATACTTTGATGTATATATGTGATATACGAACGTACACCGGTAAGGTTAGGAAAAAAAAACAGAGCGAAACGAATTATTACGCCCGTTATAAAGTATAATTCCGAAATATTTGATAAAGATAATTTATGTTAATGAATAATTATGAAGGGAAAATAAAATATTTCGTACGAACAACTGGCTGTATGAACAAAAATAAAGCTCGATCGATGGGTTCGTTTTGATGATATTGAAAATAGTACAAAAACTTTCCGTTTTGTGATTCTCCTCTTTGGTCAGCAGGTGGCACCAATTCAGTCAATCTCCCACGGGTCGAGTTTACATTGGGGGAAGGGAAAAAAAGTCTTCGTGTTTGTTTGTGCGATTTTTACAGTCGTGAACTGGATGTATAGTATCGAAACTAATTCGTACGTGTAATTAAACTAAATTGTGAAAAAAAAAAACAATTTCGGTTGAAAAATTCCGCGAAAATATATCACACCCTGACATTATATGAGAGAGGGACATATAATTTGCTAGTTGATTGTGAGACAAAAGGAATAAGGACCTTGAGAGCGAGAGACATCTCCCAACCACTCTCGAGCATTACTTGAATTAATTAGTATCAATTAAACCGTGCTTATAGGCTTATAGTATACTTTACTCCCTACATGAGCATATATATACCATATGGCACAATGCATCCGGCGTCATGCTAGACTTTCCTTTCTTCTTTCTTTCTTTCGCCATTTTACTCTTGCCCCTTTCATTATTTTTCATTAAACTTTAATCCCCTGCCCTTTTCATGCATCAAAGCTTTACATATATGTATATGGTGTGGACTGTATATATGACCTCTTCTCAGTGGACCCGATTATCCAAGAGGATCATCGTATCCATACACATATATATACAGCTATACTAGCAATATAGATTCGATATAATACGTATGGGGCATTCCAGGCCAAATCGACGTTCCCGCGATACTAACTTGAAAAAAAAGTCGCCTTTGACAAAAAATTTATTTGATTATTATTAGCGAAACTAGCGTTGTTGAACGTTATTAATTTTTACGAATCATTTACGATGAATCATTGTTCAAAGAAGACTTATAACCTTTCGAGCATATAGGCTTCTTGCGCAGGTGCGAATGAAAAAATTGCAAATAGTTGCCGTCGTTTGACCAAAAAATAATTAGATAATTTAAATTGCGATATATTTTTATAATAATTCTGTCAGAAATCAGTGTTTGGTGATTTTTAATGACAATTGATTGATTAATTAATTAAAGATCAAAGTAAGTGACGAAAAAATCTGAAAATGAGTGAAAAGTTTTTTTTACTGAAAAAAAAATAAAATGATGTAAAGTTCGTTGATTTGGCCTGAAATTCCCCATACAAAATCTCTGCATAAAAAATATAATTATATTTGTCCATCTCTCCATCTATATATATATGTATATATATATATTTTTTTTTTTAAGATGAAAGATTATCTCCGAGTGAATTAAAAAAAAAATCTATGCCCTCTATATATGCGAGCACTTGGCGTCTTTCCTTTCATCAAAAGCACTAAAGTGATCAAGATGCTCATCTCTACCGTACTTATCCCAGTCTGTCGGATTATCCAATTTCTCAACCACTACAAACCGCCTGGACGGTAAATCATCGCATTTTCAATGATGCTAAGTACATATATCAATAGGGTACACCTTTTTGTTTCTCCTTTTTTTTTCTTTGTCAGGTGCCTCTCGTATTGAGGTAGTAAACCTTGTGGCAGAATAGGCAAGTGGTCGACTATTTTTGCTATGCGACATTGTTAGAAAAACCTAAAGAATTTTATAACCCTCAAAACTTTTGTTATCTAAATGTACGATTACCATGACGATATATTAGTAGCGCTTGAATTCATTTTTTTTTTAAATGTAATTTCGCATTTCCGTTCTTATTTTTTACTAGCCCGTGAATCATTTCATTCGACTAACCTCAAAACCGTTAAAATTCACGTAACGATTAAATATCTACGCATAATCTCTCATATCTAATTATACATACGAAAAATATCCAAAACTGTCACGAATACCGCAAAACACGTACCTGAAGCCTGTAAGCTGGTAGGTCGCAGTGAAATCCAAAAAAAGTCTTGCCGATTTGTCAAAAAATTTTGCCAAACAGCTTCGGCCCTCCCCCCCACCCCCGCAACACTTCACTTTTTTTTAAATAACGCGTAATCGACCGAAAACCCACATTTTCGCTCAAAGAAATAGATTATTAAATGAATGAGTCATCCGGCATTCAATTAGATTAATTTTTCGACTGAGACGAGGCGCAAAAAAACTTCGCCAGCCACTTTTCTCAGAGACGTCGTTTGACCTAACATCAACTTCGTTGGTTTGACGGAGAAGGAATAACAAACGAACAGCCGAGGGGCGAGGGCGCCACGGGTTGGGTAATTGATAGATGATTCAGGAGCGTCGCCATTTGTTTTTGTTTTTTTTTTTCCAAATGAAAGAAAATGCAATCACGAAAAGCGGAGAAATTAATGTCTCTGCCATCTATTGAGAGCCGAGAGAATGATCAGATCTCGATCAAGATTGACCCAGGGGGATTCTAATTCTAATATAAGTCGATATTGATGTATTGAAAAGAAAAAAAACTCATATGATGGACGTGATTCGAGTGGATTTTTGGAGAATATTATAGCGCTTTCCACTGGTGCACCGAGAGAGCTATTCTAGCAAAATTTGCGGAGTACAGCCGGCCGCGGCGCTACTTGGCTTTCAGTGGCGCCGCAAGTCGGTCAGATCAAAACAAAAATAGCTGTCAATATAATGAATTTTTTTTCCCCGTGATGTTTGTTTATGTTCCCGAATGAAAAAAAATATATGAGGGAAGCGCGGGTGACCTGTTGAATTTTTGGAGTGAACCAACGGGCGAGTAAACACGGTTTTTGTTGTCCCCGCGCAATTTTCATTGCGTGAGTATGGGTTTTGTTATGAGCAACGGTCATGCGTTATACTAATCCGTGTGGATTAGATCACATGACTCCCGGTTCCCTCTCAGTATGAAAAAAGAAACTTATTTTGTATATATGGAAACGTCGTGCGATCGGACCGCTTGTGAGTAAAAGTCTCATCTCGACATTATCATTTTAGCCATCTAGTGGCCAATCTTGAAATTAATCGACTCTTACAAGAAGGGTATCCCGAAGGTCGATCTCTCTTATTTTTAATTTTTATCTAGTTCTAGTTCATATATACTGTAGTGCATTCATGTCAGGATATTATAATACAAATAAATTGATTTTTTTTCCTTTTTAGTAGCTCTCATGATTGGCTACCCGAATATGCAGTAAAAGCACTTCGCGGGCAATCGTTCATCTACGATACAGTTAAGTCCGAGTTACGTCTTTCTTGTTATCGATACGAGCCTTGTCAGTTCGTATGACAATGACAAGACCGACAAGGTTCATGCTTAACCTCAAATTGAGAAGGAAAAGTAGCCGTAAACCTATTTTCATTACATCGTAATACGTCGATTTTTTTTTTCAACGCAGCTACAATCAAGCTCACCTCAAAAAACTCTATGCCGCACGAATATATAAACGTTCGTTTATTAAAATTAATCCAATAAGGTTTCGTCTATGTAAATAAATGAGAGCTAATACCAGCAAAAGCCGGCCGCGGCGCCACTTGGCTTTCTGCACACAGCGAATAGAAAGTGCGGGATATTGTTAGAAGCTTTATTTATCGATATGCGACCGAATACCGCGATCAAAAAGTACACAGCAGTGGGGGAAGAAAAGATTTTTATTGCAAACAAGTGATATTGACACACACGACTGTGGTCAAGTCCAAGATTGGATCAAGTTATTGAATGCCAGGGATATATAACTCGATGAATGGGTGCCGTCGTGTCGTCTCTCGAAAAATGGCTCGCAAGTTCGTGTCGGTGCGTAAATTGAACAAATTACAGAAGAATGCCTTCGCAGTGTGTTTGTGGCCATTGTGCGACCATCGTTGCTCTCTCGCTCCCTGAATGCCAATGTAGTACATAACACCACCGCACGTTTATAAAGCCCACAGAGAGAGAACGGACAGATATCCCTCCAACCCTCCTATGCTGTTGATGCGCGGGGTTCACAGAACGACCATCAGGGGGTTCTCAAACGCATTTTCCGTACTCCATAAACGAAATTGTCGGATCGAGATAATTTGAAAAGAAATTTTTTCGCACTATAATTTTTCTTCAATGTGTTTAATGTCAGTGAAGATGGTCTGAGGTAATATATCGTCTCAGTTGTGAAGGGGGGAATAAAAATAATAATCAGTGATGTACAATTAACGATGTTATTATATTCAAAGAAAGGGTTTTTAACGTTTTGTTTAAAATGAAGAAAGCTGATACATTTAGGAGTATGTAAACGTACACGATATATCCATGAGAAAAAAAATGTAACGATTTTGAGATTAGGGGGACACGAAATGATTCTTTCAGTATTCTGGATTCTCAAAAAGTATAGGCAAAAAATCTGGGTTAATTTTCAGTGTCCATTGAATTATTAAAAAATAAAAGTTTATAATAAGTTCAATGTTCGAAATTTGTTTAACCACGTCCCCTCTTTCATTTCGGAGAAATTTTATTTTGAAATTAATAAAATTAGGAGCGTTAGAAAGCCCCAAGTACTACCATAATGGACCTCATCTATAATGATCGAGCTTTTTTATGTTTTCTTTATAATTATCTCAAACCGATTTTAATCGAGAATAATCGTGGTGTGGCGTTCTCCCGAGAGCGTGTGATCGAGAGCCACGGGGACTGTCACATTGGACGAAACTGCTCGTAATTACATCCGAGATTAATACGTGTGTATTAGAAAGTAGTGGGGGGGGGGGGGGGGAGAGAGAGAAGAGAGAAATAAAATGCTACCGAGCTGCGGGATGACGCGAGAGATCAAATGCGTGTTCGTAACTTGGTTTGCAGTGGATCCTTTTAGTACGGGTCCATACACAGAGCCCAGTATCTCGTGAAAACTCGTAGCATTCGCAACTATATATCCCGAGGCTTTTTCGTTACGTTTTTTTTTTTTCAACTTAGTCTTGGCAATCAAAATATAGTTCTTGTCTGTGTATTCGCAAATGCTTACTTTTTTTTGTATGTATTTTATAAAAATACTTCATCGATCTCGTGTAAACATCTCGTTATGTTCGCTCAGTGGATATTTTTTATCGCATTTTTTACGATTGGTAAGAAATTGTTTTTTGTTTTTGTTTTTGTTTTTTTTTTTTTTTTTTTCAAATTTCCCGCGAATCTTGCGATGCATCCATGATTTTTCATCATTTTGCTTCCTCATGGAGGTAGCTTTTTGTCTTCATGACATTTTTTTCAAGATTTTCGTCAGAGTGCTTGAAATGTTCGAAATATAAAAAAAAAACAGTTATATTTTGAGCTTGAAGAATCGTGCCCAAATGTTTCACATATGCAGAGGAGTAAACCCCTATAGTTTGTTACAATTTTTGTTAAAATTGTTTAAAAATTTCAGATTTTATAGAATTTTGAATGAAAAAAAAAAAAAAATACTCCCTCTGACTTTCGTAAAATTTCAGCTATCGGGTTGAAACTTTTTACATGAATAGGTCAAGGGACAAGGGTGTTTGGTATTGAATTTGGCGACAATCCATTCAATGATTCAGATTTTATGAAAATTTTAATTTTTCGAAATTTTAAATTTTTATGGGAAATGATTCGTTAACTCTGAAATTCGTGAATTTGCCACTACCGAGCCAGAACTTTACTTATAAATAAGCCAGGGGATACCGATGTTCGGTATTGAGTTTGATAATAATTGATAAATGGGTTTAGATTTTTTTTTTAACTTTGAATTAAGGTAAATTTTGAATTTTTATGGGAAATTATATATGTTCGCTCAAAATTTTGCAAATTTACCATTACCGGGCCAACACTCTACGCGCAAATAAGCTATAGGGGATAATGATTTCCGGTATTGAGGTCTTGCAAATATTCGCCAAAGAGTTTTGGGATTTCTTAAATTTTGAATTTTAAAATATCTTTCGAATGTTTATGCTTTCGTAAATTTGCTAATATCGAGCCAGTACATCTGCCACAAAAAAAAAAAAAAACACATCGTAAGATCGATTGAAGATGTGAGTAATGTTTATTTGTTCAACGATATTTGATTCAGCCAAAAAGTGAAGGAAAAATTTTCCGTAGTTTTGATCGTGTAAGCTTGAAATTACTTTTAAACAATGTTAAAAACATTGCATCATTGAAATCGAATTTGTGGAAAATGCGTGCAAATTAGAAACTTGCACATATATCGCTTCCTCATTATTTTATCTCGCTCGCGAAACTTCCTCCATACAATCCCCACAGAAGAAAAATTAGTGCATCAATTAAGAACTTATTTCCGCACCAAATATCATTAATAAAAATTGAATAAAAACAAAATATATTTTTGAAAATCGAATAAAAAAAATATTTATACATATATGTAACCATCGATTTACACTAGAATTGCCTCATCGTCTGTAATAATATCTCTTGGAATATAAATTTTAGATTTTAATTTTTCCAATAAAAGAAGAAAACAAAAAAAAGCACTCGCGAAAATTTAGTTCGACTAAACAATCGAGATTTTTCTAAGTCAATACTCAGAATTTGAAATAATTCCCGTTATATAAAAATACAAAGCCTCGTTTGCTCTTTTGGTGGTGTGTGTGTGTGTCTTGTTATCGTCGAATAGCTCGAGGCGTCTCACCAAAGAAGAAAAAGAATTAAGATTGTTCTGCGAGAGCGTGCAAATGCCAGAGTGGCGAAAGAATAGAAAGGGTAGAGAAACAAAAGGTGTAAAACGCACGAGCTTTTTTAACCCTCACCAACTTCTCTTATCTCACTCTATTCATAAATATAAATATATAAATATATAACGATAACTTGGTTTATGCTTTATCGCACGCGACGACGATGTCGCACGTTTCGTGGCGAAGCCTCCTATACCACTTTTACATACAAATGGACTTGCATCGTTTCTTTTTCATCCATTATTTCACAAAAGTATAGGGAGTTTGTGCCCGATGCTGCTTGTTCGGTGATCCATTGCCCATTAAAAAAAAAAAAAATTTCTTTCAACGCTATATCGATCTAGCCCCGTTTACGTCCTTAGGCGATTACACCACAACGGTACGATAAAGTTTGCTTCGGAACAGTAATCGAGAATACGCGAAACATTTTGGCATAGTTAGAAATAATAATAATTATCGTTAATAATAGCAATAATAACTTTTAGAACTCGTGAATTAAAAAAAAAATGGAGAAAGTAAAAAACTTAAAAAAAAAACCTGAATCGAAAAAAAAAATCATGAATACGTTAATAATTGCAGGCGTTCGTACAGAGGGTAACTGGGGCGTCAAGAGCGTTCCCACGACAGTCGAAACGTTTCAAAATGACACTGTTCTCTTGCCCTGCTACACTGACGACCTTGGTAAGAAAAAAAAAAGTGGATGTGAAAATTGACAAATTGATGTACATACCTGTGTAATAGGTTGACACAGCTAAAATTCGTTTCGTATGTATATCTTCTTTTTTTTCATCGATTGTTTTGGAATAATAGAAACGCCGACAACGGTGAGATGGTGGCGTGAGGGTGTACAGTTGGCCGAGAGTGGTGATTCCGGTCTGAATCCTCCTCATCGGATAATGATGCACGAAAATAGAAGTCTCGAAGTTTCGCGCGTACAACCGGAAGACACGGGACAGTATGTTTGTCAGGCTTCGAGACCGGCACCCTGGGGTCACGTCACCCAGGTCTACGCTATACAAGTCAAGTGTGAGTATAATGCAAACGCTTTCTGCTCGATTCACACGCGAATCTCTGCAATTTTTAATTGCTACACTTACCGGAACTGACAGTGAAACACTTAATTTCGCTGTCGGTAATCGTAATAATAATTTCACTGATTATAGTACTAAGCTACTAACGGTGGCACTAATTTTACTAATTTTACGAATAATTACTAATATTCATACAAATTTTGCTAATTATAGTATAAATTAGGGATACTAATGTCGTGTTTAACAGATGGTACTACCGATTACTAATAATTTTACTAATTTCGATATTTATGTTAGTGAGTACTAATCATGAGGCTAATTTTACTAATTACGCTATGATTACCAATAAATTTCGTAATTTTTCTTATTATACTACAAATTACTAATACTAATACGAATTTGACAAATAGTACCAGAAGATTCCCAATAACTTTACTAATTTTACTAATTATACGAGAAATTACTAATATTTTTACAAGTAACTAATTTTGCTAATTACACTATAATTACCAATACTTTTACTGATTCACGACACTAATTTTACTAATTACTAATAATTTTACTAATTTTGGTATTTATACTGGTAACTATTAATCAGGATGCTAATTTTACTAATTATACTATGATTACCAATAAATTTCGTAATTTTGCTAATTATACTACAAATTACTAGTACTAATACGAATTTGACAAATAGTACCAGAAAATTCCTAATAATTTCACTAATTTTACTAACTATACTAGCAATTACTAATTCTTTTACTAATTTTACTAATTATACGAGAAATTACTAATATTTTTACAAGTAACTAATTTTGCTAATTACACTATAATTACCAATACTTTTACTGATTCACGACAC
The DNA here is from genome assembly GCA_963564615.1 of Rhorus exstirpatorius. Classification (NCBI taxonomy): domain Eukaryota; kingdom Metazoa; phylum Arthropoda; class Insecta; order Hymenoptera; family Ichneumonidae; genus Rhorus; species Rhorus exstirpatorius. The sequence goes on along the minus strand of OY751318.1, from coordinate 34,221,398 downwards.
TAATTTGACTAATTACCAATAATTTTACTAATTTTGGTATTTATATTGGTAACTATTAATCAGGATGCTAATTTTACTAATTATACTATGATTACCAATAAATTTCGTAATTTTGCTAATTATACTACAAATTACTAGTACTAATACGAATTTGACAAATAGTACCAGAAAATTCCTAATAATTTCACTAATTTTACTAACTATACTAGCAATTACTCATTCTTTTACTAATTTTACTAATTATACGAGAAATTACTAATATTTTTACAAGTAACTAATTTTGCTAATTACACTATAATTACCAATAATTTTACTAATTTTGGTATTTATATTGGTAACTATTAATCAGGATGCTAATTTTACTAATTATACTATGATTACCAATAAATTTCGTAATTTTGCTAATTATACTACAAATTACTAGTACTAATACGAATTTGACAAATAGTACCGGAAAATTCCTAATAATTTCACTAATTTTACTAATTATACTAGCAATTACTAATTCTTTTACTAATTTTACTAATTATACTAGAAATTACTAATATTTTTACAAGTAACTAATTCCGCTAATTACACTATAATTACCAATACTTTTACTGATTAGGTGAATTGTACTAGAAATTACTAATACTAATTTTACTCATTACAGTACATATATAATTACTCTAATTCTCCGACTAATCTTTTCAATCGCACAACTATAATCACCAATACTTTTACTAATTTTTCTAATCATACTAGAAATTACTAATACCGTTACTAATTTTTCTAATTATATCAGCAACTAATAATACTAATAGTACTTATTATCCTATAATTAATAACTCTCCCACTGACTATATTAGTAATCATTTTAATTTTTTTTTAATTTCAATCAATTTCGCTCGTGTGTAAAATTTGCATCGATGCTAATAGTCGTGCAATTTACGAAATAGAATTTGGAAGATAGAATCGATTTTTTTTTTGTTTTTTTTTTCTGCCACGGCGCACCAGTTCCTCCAAAGATTCTTCACACCGTACCGGAGTCGGGTGAGCTCGAGGTGAATCTCGGGGAGGAAGTAGACATGTCCTGCGTTGCAAATGGATATCCGGTGCCAGTAATATCTTGGAAAATGAAAGTACGTATATCAATCGAATTTTTCCATGATTATATATGACATTACCTGCTTTTTTTTTTACGTAAATTTGATGGCTCTCGAGCTGAAAAAAATTAAAGGAAAAATCAAAATGTCGCATGCGTGGAGAAATTTATAACAATAACAATAATAATAGTAGTATAGCTGTTGTTTTTATTGTTATTTGATAACTCGTCGTACCGTGAACCGTGATAGGAAATGGACATGCAGCTGTTGGATGACAGGCCACGCTTGCGGTTTCACGCTGAGAACCGGACACTAGCCGGTCGTTATACTTGCATTGCGATCAACGGTATCGGCGAATCGGCACAGGCTTTCATAGAGCTGCGCATTAAACGTGAGTCGTTTCTCGCATGTCTCGGGTTTCCCGCATCGACTTGCCTTAGCAAAAAAAAAAAAAAAAAAAAAAAAAAAAACACGAAATAACGCGAAAAATCTTGACGCCCCGTGTTGAAATCGTGCGATTTATGCCCTTTTGTTTGTCAGAATTCGTTGGATGATCGTGAAACTCGTATTAATATCAATGAAAAATGTCATGTGAACTATTTCTCGGCCTCCAGCTCTCTCTCTCTCTCTCTCTCTCTCTCTCTCTCTCTCTCTCTCTCTAAGTTTCCTTGAAAAAGCGCTACTTTTGTAAAATTGATTCTTAAATTTATTAGCAAATCGATTTTCAAATTAATCCACACGTCGTTTTATTTACTTCCGTTTTTTTCCCCAAACTATTATTTTTCTAACCTTTTTTTATTATACAAATCTACGTGATAAAATGATTTTAATTCATATTTTTGTTCGAATTTCCGATCATGACTCGTGGGAGTATACTTGACATTGAGGCTCGTAAAATATTTCCATGATACGCACATACATTCGTTATAGTCATCTACGCACGATTATTCAAATTGCAAGAATTAACATATATGTATGCTCCGCTGTTAATCGAATTCACGTGGAAGTTACGCAGAGATTATTCAATTAATCGTTGACGCATAATATGAAAACCGGAAATCGCAATCATTTTGGCATAATTTCATGATTTTTTTTTTTTTTTTTTCGTAACGCCAGGACAACTTCAATTGCATTGGGTATATTCAACGACACGTTGAGAGGGTAGAAAAATTATGTAGTTAAAACTAACCGATTTTTGGGATTTTTTTTTTCATAATGAAAGAGTTTACTCTACATTTTTTGAAATATCGACATTAGTTTTAATTCATGCTTTTATTATTCAAGTCAATTTTTTGGTTTTTCTACGAAATTGCGGATGTACAGCTCGTTCAAATCTTAAATTAAAAAAAAAAAAAAAAAAACCTTTTTCATATCAAAATTTAATAGCAAGAACACGCTGGGGGATTGAACTTGAAAATTTTGAAAAATTGGCGAAACGGAAAGTTTTTGGAGAATTGAGTTTGAATTTTTCACGAAATGGGTCTCTTCTCACTCTGTTCGTGCATAACTGGACCAAAATGTTTGCATAGCGTGTAACGAAAATTTTTCATATCTTTTCATTTTTCTTGGTCGATTAGAAATCGGAGAAAATTACGATTGCACCAATAATCTCCCCAATATATATTATATACGTCTATAAGTCTATATATATATATATATATCTGAAATCCATATATTGACCAAATTTCCGAACGATATTTAAATCGAAATAGCACGGATATTCCATTATATATACGTACATATATATATACGGTGCACAAGATTGAAATGGATTTTGTGCTCTATATGGTCTATGTATATATATATATGTAAAACGATGAAAATGTCTTTGCATGAACAGACAAACCGGAGATCGAGACGAGAAAGAGATGGGTTCACGTTTCACCGGGAATTCGCACTCAGCTCGATTGCAAAGTTGCTGCATGGCCCGAGGCACAGGTAAGCCTTTATATATTCATTCACACTTTAATCGAAAAAAAAAAAAGAGCAAAATTCAATGAAACAATTAATAATTAATTCATAATGGACAATTTTCGTAGCAAAAATAATTAATATTAATTAATTTTTTCTGTTAATTGAAAAAAAAAAAAAAATGAAATAATTATAGGTTGACTGGTATTTCATGAACGAAAAAGTCATTTATGACTCGAGGATCGTCAAGCACACGTCCGGTCAGACGCACAGTCTCGTTATAAGAAATGTGAGACAGCGGGATTACGGTTTGTATCTGTGCAGAGCATCGAATTCGCTCGGTAAAAGCGAGAAACTTATCGAGCTATCGGGCGTTGCTAATCCGGCTGTTATAAAGGACTCGAGGAGCATCGGAAGAAACGCTTATTACTTCGTTTGGGAGGTCGACAGTTACAGCTCGATTATCGAGTATCAATTTTGGTTTCGCAATTATCCGGTTAGTTTTTCTTTTTTTTTTTTTACAAAAAAACAAACACTGCCCACGATTAATCGTTAATAAGACTCTCGGTCATCGATTTTCATGAAAATTCTATCCTGCGCGCAAAAGAGCTCTTCCGCATATGCATTTAGCAGGATTGATTTTCACCAAACTATACTTGAATATCTAAAAGAAAGTCTCTTAAGAAAGTTTATTTTTTAATTTTGCGTGAAAATTTCAATGTCTATGAGGAGAAAAGGCATCGTTAATAAAAGTTGTTTCATGCGCCTCGCGAGGCTTAATTTTTTTTTCGTATCGAAAAGCAGAGCGCCAGTTTCCTAATTTTTCCGCTGCTAGCGCTGTCCGTCAAAGTCCGACCCGAATCGAGATTATGCACACAGAGCGAATATGATCGGCCGGAAAGCCCGAAATATCGATTTTTTTTTTTTTCCCCCCAAATCTCACCTTATTACAATGTAAAATTTACATCTTGGGACTCATCTTCGCAGAGCGGCGATTGGCACAAATTGTTTATACCGAGTGGTAGCGAAGCGATCGGGCCGCTTCACGCAAAATCCTTCAATCTCACGGGACTCAAAGAGGCAATGCACTACGAGGCGCTCGTTTTATCGAGAAATCGTTACGGATGGAGCGGACCATCCAAGGTTTTACGTTTTTCAACCGAAGGAGCCCGTGAGTCCTGTAACGATGTGAACATATTGTAGAACGTAAAAGAAAGTTTAAAAAAAAAAAAAATTAGAGCAAAACGTAAATTTGAAAAAAAAAAGAAATGGCTATCCCCCCGAGAAATTTTTCTATTGGCACGAAAATTGTGGGCAAATTTTTTTATGCTCCGACAAAAATTTACCATAATTATTATCGATAGTTATAGCTATTTTGACTATAACGCTACACCCCATTTAAATGATATAAAATTTGAAACAAAAAAAAATTACGTATAATTATATTTTTCGATTATGAAAATCGTTTGTATCCATCGCGATTATAACTTCGCAGTGCCCCAGCCGGACGAACGTTACAAAATTGGCAAGGCTTTCGAGGAATCAGCCACGGACAATAATATCGGTAAGTTTTTTTTTTTTTTTTTTTTGCACGAGCCAAAAGACCATTCCAGAGAACGATTGATCGAAAAAAAAATATCGACAGTAATTGTGACTGATTGAAATGATTTTATTTTAGCCGCGATCTTTGAGAATTGTAATTCCCAAAGCTTTCTCGCTTATTTCCCTGAGAATCTATTTTAATTTTTCTTTTTATGTTTTGTCATAAAATCATTTTTGACGGATTTCCCTGTAGCCGAAAAAATGCGATTAATGTGCAAAAAATTTTTTTACAAAAGTCATTCTAGATCCGATGTCTCAGCATTATCCGACATTTGTGGAAAGCGGCTCGTCTTATCATCGAATCCATCGGTCGGCGGTACTCTCATCGATCTTTGCTCCGATCTTGCGGTTTCTCCTGTAATATTATCGCCGGATTATGATAATTATTATTATTATTATTTCATAAGTGTATAAAAAATTATGTTTTCGTCATCTCGATTCGTGATACTAGGAGAGTTGAGATTGGGAAAGAGAAAAGATTATTTATTCTTTGATACTCTGGTAATATGTTACCGCTGGACCGGCGAACGGAGGGCAATGGAAATTTCGCACGAATCGATAAATTTCAATTGCCAAAACGAGTGTTATTTCGATCCTTTGAGGAAATAAAATTCTCTCATTAACAGCTAAAGAAATATTTTCCATCGGCTCGACGAAGTTTCGAAGCGTTTTCGCACAAAACTACATCGAATATTTCCTCCCGACTTCCGTTCTGTGACGCGGAACAACACTGCGGGCTGCAAAATTTCAAGTAACTCTGAGAAGTTTTTTTTTTAAATTTTTTTCCAAGTACATTTGAACCTTAATCCTTGTATCTTTGTTTTGAAAATGGTTAAGGATGTTCCTCTGTTATATCGATGTCGTGTGTTATAGACTTGAAATTTTTACGGGCCATCGGTGTTTATCTCCAAAATACGTATATGCAAAGATTAAATGTTTAAAAAAAAACATTATTTAACGTGCGCGTTCTTATATGGGCACACACATGAAAAACAGGTTCGAATCGTTCTGTTATTCACGAACTTGAAATGCCAGAACTCTTAAAAAATTGTATGACCCAGTTCTATGTATAATAAAACCCTGAGCGAAAGCTCAATTTAATTAAGAGCATTTTCGTTGAGTAATTAAATGTAAAATATTTGAAAATGCTGAAAAAAAAAGAGGCGTACGCTGTCGATTTCAGGCGCGACGGACAATATTGCCGAGCTTGACTTGTCGAATCAGGCTTCTTTTTCAGAATAAAATCCTGGATTTTTTTTCAGCGTACTTTCATAGTAAATATGGCATAAATAATAACTCATAAAATCGTGGATTGTTATCCCTCTCTACATTTTGGCAAGGGAAAAATAGAAATAATAAAAATTCGGCACATTATGTGCTTCGACTCGAAACGCTGCTCGAACTATACGCGATAGAGTAAAATTGCTCATAGATAATTTTCCAGGTAACTAAATTCTCTACAAAAAAGTCCGCGACGGCATATATCTAGAGTTAACAATTGAGGCGTGAGAGGCGTCCAAAGTTGTGAAAATAATTTAAAAAAAAAAAAACCATTTCAAGCGGGTGGCTTTATTTGAATTTAGTTGCGAATAAAAAGTTTTTCAGGCGGTAATGGCTTTCCCGCTGTGTCCAGTTGACGTATGAATTTTTATGCATTTTTAATTCAACTCCTGACGCGGTGATATCTAATTTTTAACAATTGATGGATCTGCTATTCTGCGATTTCACAAAAATCACACTTCCTCGTCATGCCACTTCGGACACCTCCCATTAATCCGCTCTTGACTTTTCATATATGCTGTCGCGGACCTTTTTTATAGAAAATTTAATTCTCTACACAATTTTCTCTATTTTGAATAGTTCGGACAGCGTTTTCGGAGTTAAAGCTCGAAAAACGTGAATTTTTAATTTTTTTTTTTTCCAACATAAACGTTAATATTTCAAAAACTTATAGTAGTATATTGCTATAATTTTTATACGTTGCCATCAATGCCATTTATTATCGAATAGCGTTGAAACGAAACCTCGAAATTCTAATTCTGATTTCGAGAACATAAAAATTGACTCGCCGAGATGAGCGAGGACCCGACGTTGGCACCCACTGAACCCTGCCTGTGTACAAGCACAGGGACCCCCTCGTACGACTCGTCCAGCAAACAAACAGAGGAAACATCCTTATAATTAATAGTTTGAAATTATGAAGGAAAAAATGAAAAAAAAAAAAAAAAATCACTTCTGTTCTACGCATCGTGGAACAGTATGACGCGGTGGATCTAATCGTTCAGCTAGCTTCGAGGAGTGTTCTCAATTAAGGGAACTTTCTGGTTTAGATGCTCAAAAAAAAAAGGCTATTTTTGTAAATTTTTTCAAACTTGTTATAGATATTGATATAAAATTTGTTGAGCTTAACAAATATACTCTCAAAGTACATGGAAAAATAATTTTATTCATTTATTTTTAACACTTTTTGTACGCAAAAATATGTCAGGCAAACGTACCTTCTCGAAAAGTAGGTATGTCGCTCGCCGCGTTGATATCTCGATAATGGCTAATCTGAAACGAAAAAATCAAAAATATTTAGATTCAGTATGACCGTGACTCCCGTGCATTCTTTAGCTATTAATATTTATTCAAAAATAACAAAATGGCGGTGATTAGAAAAAAAAAACAAAAAACGAAATTTTTTTTCAGTTTTTGGCAAAAAAAAAAGGAAAAATTAAAATTTTAACACGATCATAGAACGCACAGAAGCTATTTATTGTATTTATATAAATTTCATAAGGATCGGTTTAGTTGTTCCGGAGAAATCACCGCCGCCGACCAAATTTGATTTTTTAATGAAAAATTATGAAAAAATCTTACCTCAACTCGATCAGCGATGCCTGCGCAATACTTTTAAGATGCACATACTTTCAAACAATGTAAAAAAAAAAAAAAAATCCGATTTTTTTAAAGTCATAAACCAGAACGATCCGCTTAAGCCCATATCTAAAAAAATTGTAATTTTCCGGGGAAAATTTTGAAAACAGTTCCGCACCGATGAAACTCGTAGGATATGATTCTCAATGAATATACAATAAAAATATAATGAACTCGTTTCGATTACGAAGAAAATACCGGGCTATAAATCTGAAACTGAAAAAAAAAAAAAAAATTTCAAGTGACCGACTTTGAAATTGCTCCGCAAAGTACGAAACCATCAAAACTCTACTCCGAAGTGTAAAAAAATTTTAAGATCGCCTCCGCCGAGCCGCTCAAGGAGGCTTATCCCAAATCTGTGACTTCCATCATCGTTAAATTAATTCGATTCGCCGAATTGATGATTCGAATAATTTAAGGGGTAGTCCCAGCATTTTTGCGCATAGCGCAGAATCGCATGAAATTTTGATATGTTAGTCTCGAAGCACCATCCGATGTACCCGCAAGGTTTGAGTTTACCTCAACGACCTTTTTAGCGAGGAAAATTGAGTTAAAAATTTTCAATTTTAGCATAGCGACTATATAGGACGAATCATGACCGCGCATATCTCGAGATTCATACGCCAATATAGTCTGAAATGACAAAACCAAACGCTCATTTTGGCTAAAAAAATATTGAGGATTCAGATTTTCACTGAAAAACACGAGCTCAACCGGATGTTTGAAAAAAATTTTACGAAGTTTTGCGGTAGCCACGTGTAACGACTCTCTCTTGTTTCATGCATGCCCCCCGCTCACCGCGAAGAATCCTTTAGATTCGCGGCAAAAAAAAAAAATGGACCAAAAGCTCTACGATCTCGTTGCAAAATAAATTCGAGCTTTACCCCATCGCGAAACAAAAGTGGTTTTTTTTTTTTTTTTTCTTTTTCTTTATTATTACGTTTCTCAGTTCAATCATCCTCGATGCTTTTTTTTCTTCTTTCTTTCATTTTTTTCGTTTCGTTTCGACCGTTTGCCCAAACTCGTTGCCATTCTTTTACAATTATTATTACCTTATTACAATAATAATAATAATAGTACAATATAATTATCATAAAAGACGAGATTTTACGCAACTTTTGCAGTATGAAAAAAAAAAAAGGGTTGTCGCTTAATTATTTTTTTTTTCTTTTTTCTTATCATTTCAAATTGGGGAAGTTTTTCCTTTCTCCCTATCTCTTTTATATTTCTCTCGGTTCTTGTTCGTCGAGAAAAGGCCCGTTCCCGAAAATTTTTTTGCACCCCCCCCCCCCCCCCTCCTCTATTTTCCTTCTCCATAATGCTTGGAGAAATGCAGAGAGAAAAAAGAACGTCTCTAGATTTGAGACTGTGAAAAATAAAAAAAAAAATCGGTTAAAACTTGTTCCCCCCCCCCCCCTTTTCTTTCAAGTTGTGGAGTTTGCGTCCTTTTTTTTTTTTTTTTGGTGAAAAAGCTCTTTTCAAGGATTGTGCGGATTCAATGAGGCACGGTGAAAGCACGAAATCAAAGGGGATGATGAAGTGATCGGGAAAAGGGAAAAAAAAAAAAAAAAAAAAACGTTTTCTAGCTCTATCTCTGTATTTCGTTCTTGAACGCCCTCATTCCCGCCCCATTTTTCCATTTTTTTTTGTCTCTTTCTCTCTTTCTCTATCCATTCTTCCCACTTTGATTGCGTATTTGTTCTTTTCTCTCTCTCTCTCTTTCTCTCTTTCTCTTCGTAATTAATATAATGATCGCTTTTTTGTTTCTTCAAATGTTTTTTTTTTTTATTTTTATTTTTATCGCTGCGGGGAGGGGGGGCTCTCACTTTCCCGGAATAGGCTTTTTGTTGTTGCTGCTGTTGTTTATTTATTATTACTTGTTGTTTCGTTTAATTCCTGTCGGTAGCTCGTAGCTTCTCCTCGACCGCTTCCTCGGATGCCTCGGCGAGATCCGTCGCCTGTATGGACTTGTGGACGCCTACTAGCGACTTCTTTAGAGCGTCGAACGAGCTCGAGTACAGCATCTTCTTCTTGACCATAGCGGTGTCCGGACACCACGACATCAGGAACAATTTTTGTTTCTTGGAAGCCTTTTTGGATGGAAATAATTTAAAAAAAAAAAAAAAAAAAGGGGGGAAAAAAATGATTCTTCGATATAATTAACGATGAGAGGATTTTTAGGCTCGAAAAAAGAAGAAAAAAAATGTAGACTGTTCTTGGATCTTGGGATTTTTTTTTTTTTTTCATTTCTCATTCATTTTTATCGGATGTAAATTGAGAAAAGAAAAAAAATAGATCCCCGCAAGATTTTGCGTGCATCTTTTTTTTTTCAACAATTGTGACCATAAATTTGAGAGAAAAAAAAAGATGCACGCAAAATCTTGCGGGGATCTATTTTTTTTCATTTCTCATTCATTTTTATCGGATGTAAATTGAGAAAAGAAAAAAAAATAGATCCCCGCAAGATTTTGCGTGCATCTTTTTTTTTTCTCTCAAATTTATGGTCACAATTGTTGAAAAAAAAAAAAAAAAAAAAAAAAGAGAAATAATCGTCGAAATTCTCACCTCGGAGGTGCCCTGGCACTGGTGAGTGTACTCAAAGTCGAAGAGACCGTAACGGCACTCGAATTCACCTCCCTTCTGAAGATCATGGAGAAAAGCGTCGTAAACGGCGTCGCGGGGTCCGATCGCCTCAACGTCGATTTGCCTCTCGTCCTTGATGCAAAATATTACATATCGATGCTTCTTGTCCTTCTTTATTTCCTCGTACGTCGTCTTGCATGCGTCGGCCACGGTCACACCGGATGCCTGAATTAAAATTATTAATAATAATAATAATAATAATGACGATTTTAACGTTTCTCACGAATTCAAGCCATCAAAAAATTAATAAATAAACATTAGGGTGGTTCAATAAAAAAAAATTTTGGATTTTTCATGCTCCCAGCCCTCAAAACTTGGGTTTTGATAAAAAAAAAAAAAAAAAAAACATCCTCGGGAAGAGGGAGCTCTGTAGCTCATTAATTACGACAGCCAATTAACGTCTATGACGAACTTTTTGGAAGGAAAAATTTGAGACCACGGGGATTGTATTTCAAATAAAAAGATATTCAAGCGCGATTTATAATTTTAGTCGCTGATTTCCACCGAAAGACGTGTAAAAAGGCGCCGTTGGAATCGATCTTTACCGAAAATAAACAAATAAATGACTTTTTGCGTTTTTTTTTTGCATAAATTCATAGCAGAAAAATTGTTAAAGGTGAATAAATTTGCTTATATACCATCTTCCCCGAGACTAATAATTTCCTATTTCAGCAAGAGAATAAAAAACCACGAAGTACGCATTTGAGTCGAGAAAAAACAAATTTCACCAAACACGAATTGTTTATGACAATTAATAAGCAATTTTTAAATTGAAAAATTATCGTTATGAATAAAATCGATCTAAATTTTTATTTAGAACACGATGGTTTCGGACAAAGCTGTTGAACTTAAAATTGTTTAGAATTTTTTTTATAAAAAATTAGAAATTCGGAAAAAACAAAAATTTATTTAATGATTTTTTTCTTAATTCGAAATACAATCGTCACGGTTTCAAATTTTTCTTTCCAAAAACTTCGTCATAGACGTTAATTGGCTGTTATAAATAGAAACGTTCAATGAGAGGGCTCCCTCTTCGCGAGGATAATTTTTTTTTATCAAAACTCAATTTTTGAGGGATGGGAGCATTAAAAATCAAAAAAATATTTTTTTCAACACCCTAATAGAAATATATATATATTTCAAAGGGCTAGATTCGATTCCAACGTTTAATGCTTTCCCCGATGATAGATGTTCACAATAAGACGAGATAAGCGATATATGTATGGCGAGACAACTTTAGAAAACGATTTCGTCGCGTTCCCTTTTAGCATCTTATATATATCGGGGCGTGGGATGACATTTATTTCCGGACGTCTATTTACCGATGTTGTCTATATCCGCGCCACACGTCCGCGAAAAATCTCCTTTAAAATTGACATCAGAGATAGTCACCGCGTATCGTTACTTTTAAATAAATTACAAAAAAAAAAAAAAAAAACTCCAAATAAATCGCATATTATCAATTATTTCATGAAAGTGTTATTATTATTCTTCGGAGAGGGGGGTGTGCATGAAAAATATAAAAAATTAAACCGATTTAAGGTCGTCAAGTTGGTTCATTTGTTCCGGCTTCTCGTTGCTCAATTATTTAACAATTTAAAATTCATTTGACTAATTACTTTTATATGTAACAATAATTTATGAAGCATAAATTACCTAAAAAAACATTAATAATCATTACCATCTATATGTACGATGTGGTTTAAGAGGGTTGAAAATAATAATTGTTTTTTTTTTCTTCTTTATATCGTCTTGACAATGACGATTCCCTCCCTAAGGTCAACCGGAACAATGAGTGGTAAATATCCGGAACACGATTCCGAAGAGAAATCGCGCCCCCCCCCCCCCCCCCAAATAAAAGTTATGGGGTTTTGAAAATTACGAAGATCAGCATCAAAATAACGAGTTCCAGGACGAAAAAGAGAGGTCAAGGGGGGGGGGGGGTCTTATTTACCCAAAGAGTTTGCGTAAGATGGCAGTTTTGGAAAAATTTATTTTTCACGCGTTTTATCCACTTTTTCGGATCAAATAACCAACGATTTTATTAAACTTGAATTTTTTTAACATTTATTTTCATCGATTTCGTCATTATTACGAAATAATTGAAATTGAAAGCGGAGGGGAGGTTTAAAACGTGTCACGCGAAGCTACGAATTCGAGTTGTAAATTAATTATATACACGATTCTCGTGGCTCGTTCGCGCGATATTTATAAATTTTCGAACTATCGTCGCGTTCCTCCGTCTATTAACGGGCGTGCCTCGTGAAACACACGAGTCAAAGAAAATCTCTCTCGATCATACGACAAACGCCAGGCTCAAAGAAGCGTCATCGAGAAAATTTAGTTTACTTGCTCTCCTGGGAAATCGACGAATAATCGTAGAATCAATATTCGTAAAAATAAAAAAAAAAAAAGACACGAGTTTTTTCCGAGTTTAACTTCAATGGGCAAAAATACGTTAAAGGTGAAATTTTGTTAATCTGCATTCGTTTTTTTTTTTTTTTTATGGAAAAAAAAATTTCGAGCTTCGGTGGCAACAGTTTTTTTTTTTTGCCCAGTCGCACGAAATTTTAAGAAGCATCATCATATTTCACGGTATGCAACGGAAAATTCCTCGTGGGTTCGGTTCTTTCGCTGGAAAAATGCCGGCCGGTCTTGACACACAAATCGATATTATTCCAACGTCGAAAAAAAAAAAAAAAAAAAAAAACGAAAGGGGGATGACGAGGGCGCCGCGCGTGGTCGTTGTTGGAACATCGAGCCATGCGGTATACG